>CM062817.1:1148556095-1148636338 GCA_031772625.1 Pinus tabuliformis
CTGTGTATGGGTATAATTGTGCATTCCTAACTTGTAACATGTTAATCTGTAAGTAATGGAGGCTGCTAGGGTGGATAAGTAATGCATATTCTAGAGACTATAGAAACAAGTGGATGTAGGTTAGGGTTTTAATAAAATAAAAATGCTAAAGCTACAACTAATCCCATTAGCCTAGTTTTTGGATCAATAATATAAATAGAGAGAGTGGTGTAAGTCAAAGAAACTATCTAAAAGAAATGTGTGTATATACAATAAACTATAAATATTTACAGGTTGGATGCTAGATATTGACCCAGGTTAGTTACCCCAGGAAGTTAGTAGACAAGTTGGATGTCCATCTACCTAGTTGGGTAACAATCCTAAACTCCAATAGATATGTCTCAGAAAGATAAGGTAGCCCCCAAGTCAAGCCCCACTAGGTATTTTGGATTAATATGTTTAAACAAAGAGTAACCTATAACTATAAAAATGGTTTTTTCATCCATTCCTTTGTACAAGTTGTGTGCAAATATATAGATAAATAGTAAAGAAAAATAACAGTATCGTAAAGACAAAAGATAATATATTAATATATATATATATATATATATATATATATATATATATATATGTATGTATATATATGTGTGTATATATATATGTGTATACATACATATATATATGTGTATACATACATATATATATATATATATATATATATATATATATATATATATATATATATATACACATATATATATATATATATACATACATATATATATATATATATATATATATATATATACACACACACACATATATACACACACACACATATATATATATATATATATATATATATATATATATATATATATATATATATATATATATATATATATATATATATATATATATATATATATAGATATGTATTTGGAATTTCCTATATAATCTCAAATATCCTTTATGTTGAAAGACTAAAGGAAATTGCATTTAAATGGAAAAGGAAACACTGCATCATACAATAAAGTAAATTGTAGCTGAAAGAATAAAGTGTGTTATTCCTGTTGTTATGAATAGTATCACATGTATTTAAGACAAATACAGAGAAATTTCTGTAGGGAATATTTTATAAAAGAGTACATTACATATAAACATTAACAAAAGGATTTTTAACAAAATATATAGATAACATTGTTTAAGAAAGATCATGTACAAGAAGTCGCAAGAATATTTGTCAAAATATTTGGGCTAGAGTTAAGGCCAATAGTATACCGTATAACAATTTAAATAAACATTGTAGATTTAGCACAATAAGACAAATATAAAGAAATGTCTAAGGAAATTCTTGATACAAGGTTCTTGGAAAATAAATTTGTCAAGACCAACTGGTTGTTTATATATAAAAATATATCAAAAATAACTTATTTAATAACTTAGTCGAGAAGTTTCGTTAAACAAGTTTCTTTGTAATGGCATAAACCTTAAGTCATGAAACTCAAAGAAAGTGTCTTATCCTCATGATTGAGTACCCTGGAGGAAAAACAAGAAAAACCAATAAAGAACCTAGGTAATTTTCTAGTCGGGTAATAACTCCAGGAGTGATAGCAAAACCCTTAACATGATAGTTGTGCCTCCAAAGGGGAGGGTCTAACCTGCAAGTGGTCAAGAAGTCTGTTAAAATCCTGGAGAAGATGGTGGAAGGTGAAAAGAAAAATTGGCACAACTCAATTTAATATCATTACAAGGAAGACCTTAACTTAAATACAGAGGATACAAGGTTTCCCTTCTGCTCCTATGACCATGATGAATTTTAACGATTTAAAAAAAAAAAATTTAAAATTTGGTAGCAAGATGGAAATTGTCCTAAGGTTAACCCAAAAAGCATTATTTGACATTTGTATAACAGTGAACCAATGCTTGTCCCATTTGTAAATACAGGAGCTTAGCCTCAAAATATTTTATTTTCACCCTTTATAACCTTTGGAAGAGGGGTACTTGAGAAAAAAAATACAAAAACAAAATATAAGAACAATAATTTGCATGAGTGGGAAAAGACATCAACCTGCCTTAAAAGCTACCAATAGAACCAACATTTGTAAGTTACTATAGTAAAAGGAAAAATAATCCTAACCTGGAGAAGATGCATCGAAGGATCGCCATCGATTTGCAACATTGAAGTCATGGAGGTTGAGTGAGTTCATTGAGATATTATTTTCATAAGGGTAAAACATGTACAAGGGTGTAACATAGGTAGTGAGGTTGCATAACTCGCTCTGAATGAGAGAAAGAGAAAATGAGGTAAGTGTGCTAGGAAGGTGAGGGTAGTTAAACCAACTAACCCCAAATTCCCACCGCCACTGATCAAAACCTTAATACATGTGGATTGTTGATGCTAAGACACCTCATAAGCACAATAAACAATGACACAATTTCCAGCATGTTGGCACGCACAAATCCACATTGCATTATAACTTGCAAGATCTAGATATTTTGAAACAATAAATATGTTAAGTTACAAGTTGCATCGTGGAGGCAAAGTACCATATAATATATCAACCATATACATGTGATAGTGTTATCCTTAAATATCATACAATTACTATATAAGAGAATTGGTGTCACCATTCATTCTCTTATGGATCAAAGTCATCATGGTGGAAGAACATATAGTTAAAGGAGTAACCTATTTTGAGGGTTCTGAAATTCCTTTATAACCTAAGATATTAATAGTTTGTATTTAATGGGCATATATTATATCATATATGTTGTAAGAGGAAGGGAGGCTATATGACTACATGTAAATTAAAGAGAATAACGTACATTATTACCTATGCCAAAATTGTATATATGTGTGTGTGTGTGTGTGCGTAAAATGAAGGAAAATAAGACATATAACTTATATTTAGCCAAGGTCAGGAGCAAAGGTATGGCTTGGAAAACATAGTAATTACTGACATTAAATCAATGTGTGTTGGTGGAGAAAGAAATTAGACTTGTTAATTCATTTCAAATGCAATCTAATGAAAAGTGCATATAAATGCTTACTAATTCCCAGCTTATGTTTGAGATGAATTTGATTATATCTCTATAAGATTTCGTGGTTGCAAGTATTAAAAAAAATGTGTTCTTGCTCTATCTTGTGAAGTTTTTTTTTTTTTTTTTGTGAGGGATGTTGCATAAACCATCCAAGCTAGATATTATGTTGGAAACTCATGGAATTTTATCATCTAATTAGGTGTCACCATCATTTTGAAGAGTTGGAATGAGGAGGTTTTGTCCCATGTAGAAGACACTTAGAATATTGGGAGAAGAAGCCACTATAGCTTGTCAAAGGAGGTGGCAGACTTTGCCCTACAACCTCAAAATCTAAGAACCCCACACTCTTCTCAATTTGTAGGTTATTAAAGCAAGAGATTCATGGTACAATAAATCAATGAAAATATTGGGAGAAAGATCAGGCTAAGATTTAACCCACCTCTCTTGATTATACCCAAGCTAAAATTTCATCAAGTATAAGAGGAGAAATATTGGAAAAGAATTGAGCAAATAATTTTTTTTTATTAACCAAGATATTTCACTAGATATGTGGCTTGCGACAACAAGTAGGAATGCAAGTGACAATATGACTAGGAGGAACAACAAAGATTCCAACAAGATTAAAAGGTACATTTTCCCAATTATGGAAACACATATAAGCAAGCGGGTATGATGGGCCCTATCAATAGATGTTTAAAGGCACATCTAACCTTATAGTATGCATTTCCAACCCTTTTAATATACATATTTTGTTTTTTATGTGGTTTACCTTAGGTTGAGTAAGTTGCTTAAATAATGTGGTCATACTCATAAAACAATTAATTTTTTTAAATTTTTAAATGAACAAAATCTATTTTTCAAGATGCATGTGAGCTACAACTAGATATGATCCCATGGAACATGAAACAACAATAAGAAACAAATTATTTAAAAAATAAACTACAATAACAAAAACAATGTTTTATAATAATAATTGGTAAGAGATGAAAATATAGTTGTAAATGATTTTGAATGGATGGAAAGATGCAAATATTTTGAATGTTCATGAGTCAGAGATCATGTTGTAGTAGTGGAATTAGAAACATAAAGTCTTCAATGGTTCTTGCAACCAACATCATAATTGATTCCATTGTATTTTGTGGATTTTGGCTTTAAAGTTTCAAATTGTGTTAGGTCCCTATAATACTAATGGTTCCTTCATTACTATTGTCATTGTCCCCATATTGTTATTATTGTGTCCCATAGAAGCCCACTGTTGTTATTTTTGTGCCCTTATATTATTATTGTTATGTCAACTTTTATTATATTGTGACTCCTTAGACTCCTATATATAGAAAGGAGGTTTTGTCATTTGTATCATCAAAGAATTATTCATTTGTTTAATGTAAAGGAGGTTTCTCCCTCGAAGAGGCTGATTTCTAAGTCGTTGATCTATCTTTACTATCTTTTTATGAGTTGGTTTCATAACATTTGGTATCAGAGCTTTCGATTCTAGGGTTTTGCTGCTCCAAAACAGGTCATCGTGGTATTTTCGATATAACTTTTTTTACGGGACATTTCAGAAACTAAAAAAACAACCCATTTGAGCTGAAATATCGATGATTTGGGGTTCGACTTTTAGAGCTTGTCTCACTCTATTTTTAGAGATATGATCCAAGAGAGTTAGGGTTTGGCAGACTCCCGAATTACATCCCAAACAGGTGACCTTGGGAAAATAGTCATAACTTTCTCTCTGAATATCAGATTGAAATTTTGTAAGAAGTAATAGAAAGAGGACAGACTATAGTTTTTTGTGCACCGTTTTCAAGTATGAAGGTTGAAACAGTGAGACATGGCACTTCGTACAAGTTCGCTCTACTGAAAAAGTGTATAATCAGTCCATCTTGGGACATTGGGGATACTGCTTTCTTGGGGAATCTAATTTCGATCAAACTAGTGGCGTTGGAAAGAGGACTTAGATGGCTACCACATTTCACAATTTCAGACCTTGGATATCCGAAATTTCAGAGATACATCAAACACAATATCGAGCTCCTACGAAGTGAAAAAAGCTGTGTAGTTTTTTTTGTTTTTTAATATTTTGCATATGTTTGGTTTGAAAAATTAGTTTCAAGGAATTCAAAGGGCATGGTGAATAATAATTATCATTAATTGATGCCCCAAAGAAAGAAAATGGAAGCACCTAGTAAGAAACCTGAAAACTCTAGCTGTAGAAATTTTGAATAATATGACACTTATTCACATAGATTATCCTGATTACACACTATTGCAGAATACATGCATAATACATAACCTCCTCTACGTTGATCATCAATTTTGCAGAATTAAAAACAATGAAACATCAATCGCATGCGCACATTAACACAGTATGTAACCCGAGGAAAGCATACAGCTGAAAAACCCACACTATTTGTATATTATAATGATTGAGAGCATGTAATAATACATAGTACAATACTCCTCACAAGTACTCAGTACTATCTCCACCTGTTACACACAAACTAGCTCAGATCTGATGCCTCAAATCTCCTCCACTGTTTTCCTGCCTCCACTGCGCAATCTTGCATGAGAATAATGATGAATGGCTGAACAAAACTCGTATTTCCTTGGCTGAACCATGGAATACTCATTGGCATTACTCAATCCCATTGATTGTGCAAATCTCATGCACAACTATAGTCACAACTGATCGCAATCTCAACCTCTAACACCTGTCTCCACTGAACTGTCCATGCACTGAGTTCACTGATGTATTCTTTAGTTACTTTATGAGTTAATAATTAGTGAATTAATTAACAATTAATTCACATCACTCATCACTAGTGTATTCTGCAGTTAGACTAAATACAACTAGTTCAACCAAGTCAAACTGAACACAACTCCATCAACTCCTCAATCAACTCCACCAAACTCAATCACTTGAGTTCTAACTGAAGTCCACCATGCAATAGCTCAACTGACTCATAAGAAAAGCATATTTCCTTCTGACAGCTGCATGTGCCACATCTGTAGCTCAAACTAAAGTGCTCCAAGAGGATAAGATAATGTTTATAGTCCAAATATTATTATGAGCTAATAATATTCAACTGTTCTATTTTTAGCCTGGCAGTCTAAAAATAGACTCTGCCCATATGTCTAAAAATAGAAGTCCATATATTTTTACCAACATGACCAATCATCCACAAATAGCATCCTGCAACTCATAGACCATGATCCATATGTCTAAAAATAGACTTTACGCCAAAAATAGCCTGTGGGACCACTTAGTGAAGGCGACTCCTTTCCACTAAGCTCCATCATCTTGTTGCATTTTCAACACTCCGTCTCAACAAGATATGGATTATCTGCAACCCCTATCCTGCAACTCTGGAATGTTCTGCATGCAACACATTTTCTCGGTCCACTTGCTCCAACAACACTTGGAATAAAAACACTCCCAAATGACCACTCTGTTGGGCTAAGAACATACTCTGATGCTAAAGCTCTACCTGCTGCTGACAAGTGCTCCCTCTTTGAAATTTGTGCTACTGCAACGTCTCCATGCATCACGCACCATTGCACACTTCTCTGTGCCACCTAGCACTGTGAAAAACACTTGTGCCTCTCGCATTGCTGCAGCCTGCTAGCTATGCGCTGTCCTGGGATTCCCTACACTGTTGCTTTGTCTACCGCTCCATCTACATCTGTCTCTACCCAATCAGTCAGTTCTTGCTACTCCACATCAGGGCTCCCATAGCAAGGTCTCATCTAAGAGGTTGGGTACCTCAAGGATCCTACCCCTCCTCCTTGGGACGACCAATCCACATCACCCCACCTCCTACCTAGAGGTATGGCTGCATGAGATCCCTCAGCCCACCTGGCTCGAAGTTTCCCCCTACTGGAGGTCTTTGCATGAGTAGATGTCTCTACTCGATCTCCTCCCAGCTTCCCTTGTTGTGGCTGCTGCACCAATCGTGGCTCCTCCATAATCCTCTGAGACTTCTTCTGGCTCTGCATGTTGAGAGGTAATATACGCTCCCTCTCAACCACCAAGTCTCCATCAGTTGCCTTGCTGCTCAAGGCTTTGCATGCATCTTGAACCTCAAGAGCATACAGGTTCTTGACCCGTGAACCAATCTGCTTCACCTGTCTAGTGATGATGTGTCTAAGAAAAACCTTTCCCTTACTGAAGACTACATCACAGCCTTTGTCTTCCAGCATCGCGATCGACACCAAGTTTCTCTTCAGTCCTGGTACATACTTGACATCGGTCAAGGTAAGGCGAGCTCCATGCTCCCTCTGAAAAATAACCGTGCCTACACCTGAGACACTATACTTCTCATCATTACCCATCGCTATGAGTATCTAGAGATCTTTCTCCTCTAAAGTACTAAACAAACTTTTGTCACCGGTCATGTGGAAAGAAGCTCCACTGTCAAGAAACCAACCACTTCCCACCATGGATGAAACCATGCATGCGAAGAGTGTGAAATCCAACTCAAACTGTGAAGCAAGTGCCTCACCTTCAGATCCTTCCCCGGATCCCTTCTTGGATTTCTTCTTTGGGCAATTAGTAGCATAATGGCCCAACTCATGACAACAAAAGCATCTCACCTTCGACTTGTAAACCTTCTTCCTATCATTGGAAGACTGGATTTGGAAAGAGAAACCTTCTCCTTCCCCTTCTTCGCCTTACTCGCTAAGGCACAGTTCTCCTCATCATGCATGCATGAAGAACTACCTCTAGTGCTTTGTCTGATCTCCTCTTGCACAAGATCCGACCAAAGTCTCTCCCATCCTGGCAATTTCTCCCGACCATTGACAGAGTCCTGATAGGAATGCCAACTCTTTGGAAGACCAAGGAGAGCCAAGCTCACCAATTCCTCATAATCGACAGTCACCCCCACACTTCCCAGCTCATCCCGACATTGGGTGAACCTCGTGAGATACTTGGGCATACTGTCTCCATTCTCACACTTAATGTTTCTGAGCTTATCCTTGAGTGCCAACTTCCTCTGGTCGCTCTTGCTTTGGAATAGATCTGTCAACGCTTTCCATATCAAGTATGGAGAAGCCTTTCCATGCAGGCAGGACATAATGTGATCCTCCACGCCCTCCAACAAAATCCTTCGACACTTTGCTGTCTTCTTTTGCCAAGCCACAGCTTCAACAACATTATTTGGTTTTGGGACTTCAGCATCTATGAAATCCTTCAACCCATTGTCATCTAACACCACCTCCATCCTGTCTTTCCATGCAATATAATTCGAGCTGCCCTCAAGAGCATACTCCAATCGCAATCCATTGAAAGACATTTCAACTTTGACACCAAGAAAACACTGCTGCAAATTCGAATTCCACCAGCTCAAAACTCAACCGCTTCTGATATAAAATTCATGAGAACAAAATATTTCTCGTATAGAGATTGAGTGTATGGGATTTTACCGGATATCTCACCTTCCAAAGGAAGGATGAATCCAGAGGCTACCTGGCCCGATTACAGACTTTGCCTGAAGAAATAAAATGTAAACACTTTCTGAATAATAGATCTAATGATCAATAGCTCTGATACCATGTAGAAATTTTGAATAATATGACACTTATTCATAGAGATTATCCCGATTATACACTATTGCGGAATACATGCATAATACATAACCTCCTCTACGTTGATCATCAATTTTGCAAAATTAAAAACAATGAAACATCAATCGCATGCGCACAGTAACACAGTATGTAACCCTGGGAAAGCATACAACTGAAAACCCCACACTATCTATATATTATAATGATTGAGAACATGTAACAATACATAGTACAATACTCCTCAAAAGTACTCAGTACTATCTCCACCTGTTACACACAAACTAGCTCAGATATGATGCCTCAAATCTCCTCCACTGTTTGCATGCCTCCACTGTGCAATCCTGCATGAGAATAATGATGAATGGCTGAACCAAACTCGTATTTCCTTGGCTGAACCATGCAATCCTCATTGGCATTACTCAATCCCATTGATTGTGCAAATCTCATGCACAATTGTAGTCACAACTGATAGCAATCTCAACCTCTAACACCTGTCTCCATTGAATTGTCCATGCACTGAGTTAACTGATGTATTATTTAGTTGCTTTATGAGTTAATAATTAGTGAATTAATTAAAAATTAATTCACATCACTCATCACTAGTGTATTTTGCAGTTAGACTAAATACAACTAGTTCAACCAAGTCAAACTGAACACAACTCCAACAACTCCTCAATCAACTCCACCAAACTCAATCACTTGAGTTCTAACTGAAGTGCACCATGCAATAGCTCAACTGACTCATAAGAAAAGCGTATTTCCTTCTTACAGCTGCATGTGCCACATCTGCAGCTCAAACTGAAGTGCTCCAAGAGGATAAGATAATGTTTATAGTCCAAATATTATTATGAGCTAATAATATTCGATTGTTCTATTTTTAGCCTGGCAGTCTAAAATTAGACTTCGCCCATATGTCTAAAAATAGAAGTCCATCTATTTTTACTAACATGACCAATCATCCACAAATAGCATCCTGCAACTCATAGACCATGATCCAATGTCTAAAAATAGACATAGTCTAAAAATAGACTTTGCGCCAAAAATAGCCTGCGGGACCACTTAGTGAAGGCGACTCCTTTCCACTAAGCTCCATCATCTTGTTTCATTTTCAACACTAGCATGACTCATGAAGAAGAGGAAGAAATGCAACATGATATTTCAAAATTACGAGACCAAGTGCAACAAAATCCACTCTCACAAAAAGTAACAAAAGCTAATATGGATGGTTTAAAGAAAGGCGTAGAAGCTAAGATGAATGACATGGAAGCTAATATGGATGGCGTGGAAGCTAAGATGGATGGTTTAGAAGAAAAACTTAAAGGCAACATGGAAGATTCGAAGCAAAATTTTACAAAGTTTCTACAAGAAATGCTTACTAATGGCCAAAGGGTAGTAAAGGAAACGCATGATGAGAACAAAATAAATGTTAATCATGATTTCGTAGACTCTAATGTTGGATTGAATACCCACGATGTTCCAAAGATCGATATGAGGAAGTTTGATGGCAAGGATCCCATAACATGGATACTACAGATGGAGCAATATTTCAATCTCCATAATGTGCAAAACACACGAGAGGTATGCATTGAAACTTTATATTTGTAACCAAATCATGTTGTATGGTATTGATGGCTTTTCTCTCATAAACAAATTGTCACTTGGGTAATTTTACAAATGAAATGATAGCACATTATGAGGATACAAAAAGAAATGCTTTTTTTAGCCAACTGATAAATCTCAAACAATAGGATTGATGCATGCATAGGGACTTTAAAGGATAACATCCAATATGAGGTTCACCTTTGGGAACTTGATTAATTGGAGATGACATTCAGGTTTGCAAGAAAAATGAAAAGAAAAATTATGGAAACAAGGAAGCCTACCACTCACAATTATAAAGATGGAAGTGTTGTTGCCCCTAGCCTTCCACAACCTACAAGGTTAACACCACAACAATTGGAAGAAAAAAGAGAAAAAGGGCTTTGTTATAGTTGTAATAGTAAATACATTAAAGGTCATAAGTGTGTTGAGAAGAACTTATTTTACATAGATTGGAAGCGGAGGAGGAAAGGAACAAGAAACATCAAAATAAGAGGATATACACCAAGAACAAACCCTAGAGAAAGAAGAAATGAAAATATGACCATATCTTGTAATGCATTGGACGAAATTACCACTCCTCAAACTATCAAGATAGAAGGACATATCAAGAAGAAAAAGGTAATAGTGTTGATTGATTCAGGAAGTACCATAATTATTTTCAATGTAAGATAGCCAAGGAATTGAATTTCTTCCTATATCCAACACCAGAGTGTCAAGTGATGGTTGCAAGTGGAGGAACCATAACGTTCCCTAGAAATTGCCATAATATCAAGCTATCCATGTGATAATATGTATTGAATAGCCCAATGCTTTCCATTCCAATGGGTGGTGTTGATGTTGTACTAGGAGTCCAATGGCCACAATCCTTGGGTACAATAGCTTTTACTTTTCATGAAATTTTCTTCAAAAGGAAAGGAAGTTGAATTAAGGGGTATCGTAAGGAAACCAGGAAAGATAATAAGCTCTAACGAAATGACAAAGCTTCTAAATAAAGAACATCGAGGCGTAATTGCACAATTATGTTCGCTAGAGGTTACCACATCAAAATTATATATTTCTCTAGATCTCCAGAACATCTTGGACAATCATTTCATGGTATTTGAGACTCCCAAATGCCTCCCACCTATTCGTGATCATGATCATGCTATTCATTTGATTCTAGGAAGTGTTCCTCCAAACATCATGCCTTACAGATATCCCTGTGCCCAAAAGTGTGAAATTGAACGTATGGTTGCAAAAATGCTAGAGTATGGTATAATTCAACCTAGTAAATGTAGGTTTTAACCATGTACATAAATTACCTGCATACAAATTCTAAAACACAGAAATAAACAATGCAAGAGAATAACACATAAAACACATATACACAAAGATTTTCCCCTGGATCCCAAAACCGGGACTACTAGCTTGATTTTTCATTATGTTCCTTTCAATGTTATAATACATATTTATACATGCCGAAGCATCCAATACCATGGACCGAAAAACCATTACATCCAATACCATGGACTGAAAAACCAATGTGTCCAAAAAAACATGTGCGAAAAACATGCAAAAAACCATAGGTGGGTCCGCCCAACCTAACATAGGGTCCAAAACCAAAATTTAAAGTGGGGTTACAGGTACACCTCAAACCCCTTGTGACCCGCCTCCCCCACGCTACACAATCGACGCAACAAAGGGGGGCTCTGCCCCCCCTCTAACCCCCTGGTTGACTACGTGGGCTAGTCATGGAAAGAATATATCACAACCCAACATTCTCCCACTTGTTGTTTTCTTTCCACAAGGGGCCGCAAGAGAGCTTAGTCATTTTTCCAGCCCTGAAATGCCCATTGTCTCTCTACACCAAGAAAACTTCTCAAAGCTCACAAATTTTGTCAATGCATCTGTAGTATTCTTCAAAGTGTCCACCTTTACCAGCAACACCTTTTTGTCTTCTATCATATCCCTCACAAAGTGATACTGAACATCAATGTGCTTTGTCCTTGAATGATATACAGGGTTCTTTGCCAAGAAAATTTCCCTTTGGCTGGCACAGTCTATCCTTATAGCTTCCTGCACTAACCCCATACTTGAACATAATCTCTGCAACCAAACTACTTCCTTGCTTGCTTGAGTGGTTGCCATGTATTCTGCCTCTGTAGTTGACAGTGCCACTACAGATTGTTTCTTACTCATCCAACTGACTGCACCCCCAAATAGGCTAAACACATACCCACTTGTAGATCTTCTTTGATCCAGATCTCCAGCCCAGTCTACATCAATAAAGCCATGAATATCCAACACTCTATCCAATCCTGGTCTTCCTTGGTAGCACAAACCGTAATCACTAGTGCCACGCAAATACTTGAAAACCCGCTTCCCTGCTATTTAGTGCTCCTTCCTTGGTTTTGACATAAACCTGCTCAATACTCCCACTGCATGTGCAATGTCTAGTCTAGTACAGACCATTGCATACATCAGGCTACCGACTGCACTTGCATATGGAACATGGGACATGTCCTCTTCCTCTTCTTGTGTCTTGGGACACTGTTCAACAAATAACCTCACACCTACATGAATATGAACCTTCATCGATTTACTATCCTGCATATTAAACCTTTGCAATATTGTCTCGACATACTTCCTCTAGTTTAACCAGAGCTTCCTCTTTGCCCGATCTCTTTTAATTTCCATGCCCAAAATATAGTTTGCAGCACCAAGATATTTCATGTCGAATTTGGAGGACAATTGAGTCTTCAAATCTTGGATAACTTCTTTGTCATTTCCAACCAACAACATATCATCCACATACAAGACCAGATAAATAATACGGTCACCAATTAATTTAAAATACACACAGTGATCTGCTTTACTTCTAGTGAAGCCAAGTCCCCGTATAAATGTATCAAATTTTTGATACCACATCCTTGGTGATTGTTTAACCCATATAGAGACTTCTTTAACTTACACACCAGTTCTTTCTTACCCTTCACCGTAAATCCTTTAGGTTGCTTCATGTAGATCTCCTCTTCCAGATCCCCGTGAAGAAATGTTGTCTTCACATCCATCTGTTCTATCTCAAAATCAAAAGCAACAACAACAAAAAAAAGTAATCTAATAGATGTTACCTTGGCAACAGGAGAAAAAATATCACCAAAATCAATTCGTGACACCTGGGAATAGCCTTTTGCTACCAACCGAGCTTTTTATTTCTCCACTTTTCCTTCTACATTTGTCTTCTTTTTGAACACCCATTTGCTGCCAATGGGTTTCCTTCCAGTCGGCAACTCCACCAGATCCCAAGCCTCATTTTTGGGGCAAAGATGCCATTTCATCAACCATGGCCTCTTTCCAAAGTTTTCCATCCTCTGAATCCACTACTTCCTTCACAGTTCTAGGATCATCATTAGTAACAGATAAAGCAAAATTTGAATAGGAAGTAGATGGTCTATACCTTTCTGGCTACCTTCTTTCTCGAACTGATCTTCTCACACCCGGAGTTTGTGGCTCTTCATCTTCTAATTCCTCCTCTATTGTAGAGTCTAATTCTTCCTCCTTAAGCTCAAACTCTATCTTCTCAGGTTCCTTTGGTTGGGATTCATGTTCAATAACATCTTTTACCTCTCTGAACACCACATCTTGCTGTACACAACCTTCTATGTGACTGGGTTCCAAAGCTTATAACCCTTTAAACCATCCTTATTCCCAATAAATATGCACTTTGCAGATTTACTATCCAACTTGGTTCGTTTCTTCTTTGGAACATGTACATATGCATCACATCCAAATACCATCAGATGTGAAAGAGAGGGTTTCTTACCAGTCCATACCTCTTGTGGAGTCTTATCCTCCAATGCTGATGAAGGTGACCTGTTGACCAGGTAACATGTAGTATCCACCGCCTCTGCCCAGAATTCCTGTCCTAACCCGACACCACTGAGAATGCTTCTTTCCCTTTCCATCAATGTCTTGTTCATTCTTTCTGCAACTCCATTTTGCTGAGGTGTATATGGAGTAGTCTTCTGCCATGCTATACCACACTTTTTGCAGAATTCTTCAAATTCCTTACTACAAAACTCTCCATCATTATCTATTCTCAGCACCTTTATCTTCTTCACTGTCTGGTTTTCCACTAGAGCCTTAAATTCTTTAAACCTGTCAAAGACTTCAGATTTCTTCTTAAGGGAATATATCCATGTATTCCTTGAGAAGTCATCTATAAATGATACATAGTACATAGACTTACCTAGTGATGGAACCTTCAAAGGTCCAAACACATCACTGTGCACAATCTCTAATATATGTTTTGCCCTCTTACCACCAGAGGGGAAACTCACTCGATTCTGCTTCCCGTATACACAATTTTCACAAAAAAATCAAAATCCAGAGAGCTATTACTCATACCTTCTACCATACCTTTACCATGAAGTATTCAACGGCTCTTCTATCTAGTATGTCCAAGCCTTTGATGCCACAGCATGGTCTTTTCTCCATAGACCACTAGATTTTCCGCTCCACTTTCAGGAACCACGGAACTGTTGCACCCATCAACAACAGTGCTACCTTGCAGCTTTTACAGAGTTCCAATCCGAGCTCCTTACATCAATACCAAAGCTCCTCGAACCATCTTGTAGGTATCCTTCTCGAACACTATTTTTACACCTGCATCATCCAACTTACTAACAAAAATTAGATTTTTGGCTAATGAAGGAATATGCAGAACACCCAGAAGTGTTCTAACCCTTCCACCTTGCAGCTTCAACTTTACTTTTCCACGACCAACGATTCTAGCCTTCCTATCATCCCCCAAGAAGACATCACCACCATCATATTTCTCATACTCATAGAACCACTCTATATGGGGAGTGAAGTGAAAGGATGCACCTGAGTCAATCAACCATGCCTCATGATCTACATGTCTTCTTGAAGAAGCCAAGTACACATCCCCACCTTCATCTGAGGTGGTCTTCGCCTCTGCAGAAGGAGCCTCATTAGATCCGTTTCCTTTGTCAGGAGCTTTAGATTTACAGTCCCTTTTGAAGTGGCCTTCCTTTCCGCATTTCCAACACACCACCTTTACAAGTTTTCCTGGAGATTTAGATCTCCCTCTAGATTTAGATCTCCCACTCGATGACTTATTTTTGTTTTTGTTATGGGATCGTCCTCGTACAGACAAGGCATAACCATTTTGGATCTCCATATTTTTCCGTCTCATCTCCTCTGTCAAAAAGTCTGAGACTATTTCATCAAACTGCAAGGCAGTTGCATTGCTACCTATTGCAATAACTAGACTATCCCACGAATTTGGTAGAGAACACAACAAACTGATGCACTTATCTTCATCTAAAATTTTAATATCAATAGATGCTAACTGACTTACCACAGTATTAAATGCGTTCAGATGCTCTTTCATTGAGTCTCCATCTTTCATCCTCAGGTTATACAACTTTTTTTGCAGGAACAGTTTATTCACCAGAGATTTAGATTGGTACAAAGTCCCTAACTTGTCCCACAAAGCCTTTGTTGTAGCTTCCCCTGATACATTCAACAATACTGAATTTGAGACACAGAATTGTATTGTGCTCTTTGCCTTCTAATCCAACTTCTTCCATTCTTCATCAGACACTCCTGTTGGTTTAGTACCCAGATCTACCGCGATCCACTGATCTTTATCCACCAACAAATCCTCCATCTTGATTTTCCACAACTCAAAACTTTGACCATTAAATTTCTCGATCTCTATCTTTCCACTACTCGCCATCTTCTTTCACCACCAGAATCGATCTCGTAGATCTCCCACTGAACAGGGTCTACCACAGGCCTGAGTGAAACCCCTTAGCAAAAAAGGCGTCCCCTTGAAGCCAAATCTGCTCTGATACCAAATGTAGGTTTAACCCTGTACATAAATTACCTGCATACGAATTCTAAAACACAGAAAATAAACAATGCGAGAGAATAACACATAAACACAAAATTTTTCCCTTGGATCCCAAAACCGGGACTACCAGCTTGATTTTTTATTATGTTCCTTTCAATATTATAATACATATTTATACATTCTGAAGCATCCAATACCATGGACTGAAAAACCATCGCATCCAATACCATGGACCGAAAAACCATTGCGTCCAAAAAAACATGTGCGAAAAACATGCACAAAACCATAGGTGGGTCCGCCCAACCTAACATAGGGTCTAAAACCAATATTTTCTGGGGCGCTACCCCAGACCCCATAAAGTGGGGTTATGGGTACACCTCAAACCCCCTGTGACCCCCCCCTCCCCCCCGCTACATAATTGGCACAATGAAGGGGGGCTTTGGCCCCCCTCTAACCCCCTGGTTAACTACGTGGGCTAGTCATCAAAAGAATATAACACAACCCAACAGTCAAAGTTCTTTCTCTACTCTAGTAGTATTGGTTCAGAAGAAGGATGGATTATGGCACATGTGTCCAAATTATAGGGAGCTCAACAAGCTCACTATTAAAGATAAATTTCCCGTTCCTGTCATTGATGAATTATTGGATGAATTTCATGGATCAATTTACTTCACCAAGTTGGATCTTTGCTTAGGATATAATCAAATCAGAATAAAGACTGAAGACATTCCGAAAACAACATTTAGAACTCATTAGATTCATTATGAATTTTTGGTCATGCCTTTTGGCCTTACCAATGCACCTTCTACATTTCAAGGTTTGATGAATTCCATTTTCAAACCCTTCCTTAGAAAATTTGTGTTAGTATTTTTTGATGATATACTAATCTATAGCAAGTATTGGAAGGATCATGTTCAACATGTTGACAAGGTTCTCAAACTATTGGAGGAGAAGCAATTATATGCAAAAAGCTCCAAATGTTTCTTTTGGAGTACAAGAGGTGGAATATCTGGGTCATATTGTATCTCATGAAGGTGTTAAGGTAGACCTTAGAAAAATTAAAACCATTAAGGAATGGAAAATCCACACATCCATAAAGATTTTGTGAGGATTTCTAGGGTTGACAGGGTATTATCGAAAGCTTGTTAAGAATTATGGGAGAATAGCAGCACCTCTAATAACATTATTGAAGAAAGATGCATTTTCATGGACTCGAGAAGCAACGAAGGCCTTTGAACATCATAAAGAGGAAATGTGACAAGCACCGATATTAGCTACACCGAACTTCACAAAAACATTTATTGTGGAATGTGATCCCTCAGGCAATGGAATTGGTGTTGTTTTAATACAAGAAGAAAGACCCATTGCTTTCAAAAGTTATCCAATCAAAGGAAAGTATTTACAGAAAGACATTTATGAGAAGGCAATTTTGGCAATACTACATGCACTTAAGAAATGGCAACCCTACCTAATGGGAAGACACTTTAAGGTAAAAATGGATCATGATAGTCTTAAATAATTTTTAAAACAAATATTATCTTCAAAAGAGTAGCAAAAATGGGTCACAAAGATGTTGGGTTATGACTTTGAAATCATCTACAAAAAAGGGAAGCAAAATGTTGTGGCAGATGCACTCTCAAGAAAGGATGATTATGTGGAAGCATTTCTTTGGGCCATTGTTATGAAACCAACTCACAAAAAGATAGAAAAGATAGATCAACAACTTAGAAATCAGCCTCTTCGAGGGGGAAACCTCCTTTACATTACACAAATGAACAATTCTTGGATGATAAAAAAGAAAAAAAAATCTTTTCTATATATAGGATTCTAAGGGGTCACAATATAATCAAAGATGACATAAGAATAATAATATAAGGGCACAAAAATAACAATAGTGGGCTTTTATGGGGCAAAATAATAACAATATGGGGACAATAGGGGCACAACAATAACAATAAGGGCTACAATGACAATAGTAATGGGGGAATCACTAGTATTATAGGGACCTAACATTCCCCTCTCCTTCAAAAAAGTGTCATCCTCAATGCTTGAGTAGTTTTGGATGCTTCTATATAAAATTCTCATCCTCTCACGTGGAATATTCAGTGGGTAAGTTCTTCCACTTGATGAGATACTCTGAAATTGATCGATTTCATAGCTGTCGAGTTCTTCTTTTTGTGACTGCTTCAAGTTCCAATATGATTTTTTCTTCCTCATCAAGTTTTGGCAATATTTTTTGAATTGAGAGCTTTTCACCTATAGCGTTCTTTAAGTATGAAACATGGAAAACTGGGTGCACTTAGGAAGCTGCAGGAAGCTCCAATTTGTATGCCATAGTACCTATCTTTTTCAACATCTTGTATGGACCATAATACTTTGGTGATAATTTATTATCCTTCTTAAGTTGCTTGAGGGACATTTTTTTATATGGTTGTAGACGTAGGAATACCCAATCACCTACATCAAAACTTATTTCGCTGCGATGTTGATCTTCTTGTTGTTTCATTCTATTCTGCGCCAAAGTGAGGTTATCCTTTAAGAGTTGGAGAACTTGTTGTTGATGCTCGATGTGATCTTCCACTGCTTGAACCTTAGAATTTTCTCTTAAATATGATGTGATGGATGATGGATGATATCCATAAAGTGCAATAAATGGGGCCAATTTTACTGCAGTATGGAAGGAAGTGTTATACCACCATTTAGCCAAAGGCAACCATTTGACCCATTATGTTTGTTTATCAGATATAAAGCAATGAAGATATCCTTCCAAACATTTGTTTACTATCTCAGTTTTCCATTAGATTGATGATGATAAGATGGGCTATGAGCTAACTGAGTACCAAGACAAGAAAATAATTACGTCTAAAAATTTCCAATGAAAATGGGATCTCTATCATTTACAATAATCTTTGGGGTTCCATGTAGCTTTTGAATTGTTTCCATAAATGCAGTAGAAACTGTTCTCGCTTTAAATGGCTGAGATAATGCATAAAAATGTGCATACTTGGTAAACATGTGATAAAATTAATCAAAACCTCCTCCCAACATTGGCTTGGAATGGATAAAGGTTGTAATAGACCTAGGGTCTTAATTGTTTCAAATTTATTTTGTTGGCAAACCAAACATTCCTCCACAAACTTTTGAATATCTGATTTAAGGCCATCCCAAAAATATTCCTTCTTAACCCTTTGGTAAGTTTTTAGAAGTCCTGAGTGCCTTGCTAAGGGAGAGGTGTGCAATTCCATAAGAATATTTTGTTTGAGTTGGGAATTCTTACATAGGTATAAGTGATCTTTGTACCATAACGAGTCATTTTTCCATCTAAATGTATCAGAAGTACTGGGATCTTGTTGTAATTTTTGAATGAGTGCCCACACTTCTTCGTCATTCTTCCATTCATCCCTTTCTTCGTTTATCCAATCTAGTTGGATAATAGAAATGGTGCAAAGAAATGCTTCCACATCCTCATTATTTATTAAGAGTTCATCCGCCACAACATTTGCTTCCCTTTTTTGTAGATGATTTCAAACTCATAACCCAACATCTTTGTGACCCAGTTTTGTTGCTCTTCTAAAGATAATCTTTGTTCTAAAAAGTATTTAAGATTATCATGATCCATTTTTACCTTGAAGTCTCTTCCCATTAGGTAGGGTCGCCATTTCTTAAGTGCATGTAGTATTGTCAACATTTCCTTCTCATAAATACCTTTATGTAAATACTTTCCTTTGATTGGAAAACTTTTGAAAGCAATGGGTCTTTCTTCTTGCATTGAAACAACACCAATTCCATTTTGTGAGGCATCACATTCCACAATAAAGGTTTTTGCGAAGTCCAGCATAGCTAAGACCGGTGCTTGGCACATTTCCTCTTTAAGATTTTCAAAGGACTTCATTGCTTTTGGAGTCCATGAAACTGCATCTTTCTTCAATAATGTTATTAGAGGTGCTACTATTCTCCCATAAATCTTAACAAACTTTCCATAATACCCTGTAAACTCGAGAAATCCTCGTAGATGCTTTATGGATGTGGGGATTTTCCATTCCTTAATGGTTTTAATTTTTCTACGGTCTACCTTAACACCTTCATGAGATACAATATGACCTAGATATTCCACCTCTTGTACTCCAAAGAAACATTTGGAGCTTTTTGCATAGAATTGTTTCTCCTCCAGTAGTTTGAGCACCTTGTCAATAGATTGAACATGATCCTTCCAAGACTTCTAATAGATTAGTATATCTTCAAAAAATGCTAACAAAAATTTTCTAAGGAAGGGTTTGAAAATGGAATTCATCAAAACTTGAAATGTAGAACGTGCGTTAGTAAGGCCAAAAGGCATGACCAAAAATTCACAATGACCCTCATGAGTTCTAAATACTATTTTCGTAATGTCTTCAGTCTTCATTCTGATTTGATGATATCTTGAATGAAGATCCAACTTGGTGAAGTAAATTGATCCATGCAATTCATCCAATAATTCATCAATGAGAGGAATGGGAAATTTATCTTTAATAGTGGGCTTGTTGAGCTCCCTATAATTCAGACACATGTGCCATGATGCATCCTTCTTGTGAGCTAGTACCACTGGAGCAGAGAAAGAACTTTGACTAGGTTGAATTATACCATCCTCTAGCATTTATGCAACCATATATTCAATTTCACTCTTTTGGGCATAGGGATACCTATAAGGCCTGATGTTTGGAGGAACACTTCCTGGAATCAAATGAATAGCATGATCATGATCACAAATAGGTGGGAGGCCTTTAGGAGTCTCAAATACCTTGGAATGATTTTCCAAGAATTTTTGGAGATCTGGAGAAATAGATGATTTCGATGTGGGAACCTCTAGCAAACATAGTTGTGGAATTACGCCTCGTTGTTCTTTATTTAGAAGCTTTGTCATTCTGTTAGAGTTGATTATCTTTCCCAGTTTCCCTGAGATACCCCTTAATTCAACTTCCTTTCCTTCTTAATAAAATTTCATGAAAAGTTCTTGAAAATTAAAAGCTATTGTACCTAAGGATTGTAGCCATTGGACTCCTAGTACAACATCAGCACCACCCATTGGAATGGAAAGAATTGGGCTATTCAATACATATTCTCTCATGGATAGCTTGATATTATGGCACTTTCCAGAGAAATTTATGGTTCCTCCACTTGTGACCATCACTTGACACTCTGGTGCTAGATATAGGAAGCAATTCAATTCCTTGGCTATCTTACAATGAATAAAATTATGAGTACTACCCGAATCAATCAACACTATTACCTTTTTCTTCTTGATATGTCCTTCTATATTGATACTTTGAGGAGTGGTAGTTCTGTCCAATGCATTACAAGACATGGTCGGATTCATTTCTTCTTTCTCTAGGGTTTGTTCTTGGTGTATATCCTCTTCTTTTAATGTTTCTTGCTCATTTTCTTCCTCTTCTTCACAATCTGTGTAAAATAAGTTCTTCTCAACACACTTATGACCTTCAGTGTATTTTGTATCACAACTGTAACAAAGCCCTTTTGCTCTTTTTTATTCCAATTGTTGTGGTGTCAACCTTGTATGTTATGGAAGGCTAGGGGCAACAACACTTCCATCTGTATAATTGTGAGTGGTAGGCTTCCTTCTTGCCATACTTTTGCTTTCCATTTTTCTTGCCAACTTGAATGCCTTCTGCAATGAATCGGGTACCCAAAGGCGAACCTCATGTTGGGATTTATCCTTTAAAGTCCCTATGAACACATCAATCCTATGCTCCTTTGGAACATATTTTACCCTTATATTTAATTTTTGGGCGTCCTCAATGTGCTCCATCATTGATCCCTTTCGTTTGAGATTTATCGATTGGCTAAAAAAAGTGTTGGTTTTTGTATCCTCATAATGTGCTATCAGATCATCTGTAAAAATTACCCAAGTGACAATCTTTTTACTAGAGAAAAACCATCGATACCATACAAACTGATTTGGTTGCAAATATAAAGTTGCAATGTGTACCTTTTGTGTGTTTTGTACAATATGGAGATCGAAATATTTCTCCATCTGTAGTATCCATGTTATGGGATCCTTGCCATCAAACTTCCTCATAACAATATTTGGAACATGGTGGGTCTTCAATCCAACATTAGATTCTATGAAATCATGATTAACATTTATTTTGTTCTCATCATGAGTTTCCTTTACTACCCTTTCACCATTAGTAAGAATTTCTTGTAGAATTTTTTTCAAATCTGTCTTCAAATCTTCCATGTTGCCTTTAAGTTTTCCTTCTAAACCATCCATCTTAGCTTCCACGCATTTCATTAAACCATCCACCTTAGCTTCCATTCCATCCATCTTAGCTTCCTCGTCATTCAATTTAGCTTCCACATCATTCATCTTAGCTTCTACGCCTTTCTTTAAACCATCCATATTAGCTTCTGTTACTTTTTATGAGAGTGACTTTTGTTGCACTTGGTCTCACAATTTTGATATATCATGTTACATTTCTTCCTCGTCTTCATGAGTCATGCTAGAGCTTTCAAGTTACTTACTAGGTGTTTCCATTTTCTTTCTTCTGGGCATCAATTAATGATAATTATGCTTCACTATGCCCTTTGAATGCCTTGAAACTAATTTTTCAAACCAAACTTATGCAAAAAAAAAAAAAACTACACACCTCTTTCACTTTGTAGGAGCTCTATATTGTATTTGATGTATCTATGAAAATTCGGATCTCCAAGATCTGAAATTGCAAACTGTGGTAGACCCTTGAGTCTGATTTCCAATGCCACAAGATTGATCGAAATGGGATTCTCTAAGAAAGCGTCATGCCCAAGCTCCCAAGATGACCTGATTATACACTTTTTCAGTAGAGCTAACTTGTATGAAGTGCCATGTGTCATTGTTTCAAACTTCAGACTTGAAAACGATGCACATAAAACTACATTCCATCCTCTTTCTATAACTTCTAACGAAATTTCAATATGATACTAAGAGTGAAAGTTATAACGATTTTCCCAAGGTCACCTGTTTGGGATGTAATTTGGGAGCTTGCAAAAACCCTAACTTCCTTGGATCATTTCTCTGAAAATATAGAGAGCCGAAACCCTGGAATCCAAACCTCTAATACCAAATGTTATGAAACCAGCTCACAGAAAAGATAGAAAAGGTAGATCAATGAATTAGAAATCAACCTCTTCGAGGGGGAAACCTCCTTTACATTACACAAATGAACAATTCTTGGATGATACAAATGAAAAAACCTCCTTTCTATATATAGGAGTCTAAGGGGTCACAATATAATCAAAGCTGACATAACAATAATAATATAAGGGCACAAAAATAACAATAGTGGGCTTCTATGGGGCACAATAATAACAATATGGGGACAATAGGGGCAAACAATAACAATAAGGACTACAATGACAATAGTGATGGGGTAATCACTAGTATTATAGGGACCTAACAACCATTTCTATTATCCAACCATATTCGATAAATGAAGCAAGGGATGAATGGAAGAATGACGAAGAAGTGTGGGCACTCAATCAAAATTTACAACAAGATCCTAATACATCTAATACATTTAGTTGGAAAAATGATTCGTTATGGTACAATGATCACTTATACCTATGTAATAATTCCCAACTCAAACAAAAGATTCTTATTTAATTGCACACCTCTCCCATAGGAGAGCACTGAGGATTTCTAAAAACTTACCACATGGATAAGAAGGATTTTTTTTGGGACTGCCTTAAATCAAATATTCAAAAGTTTGTGGCAAAATGTTTGGTTTTCCAACAAAATAAAGTTGAAACAATTAACACCCCACGTCTATTACAACCTTTATCCATACCAAGGCAACACTAGGAGGAGGTTTCAATGGATTTTATCACAGGTTTACCCAAGTCCGAAGGATAGAGTGTTATCATGGTGGTAGTTGAAAGACTTGCCAAGTATGCACTTATGGTAACAATTCCAAAGCTACATGGAAACCCAAAGATTATTATAAGTGATAGAGATCACATTTTCACTGGAAATTTTCGGACATAATTATTTTCTTGTCTTGGTACTTAGTTAGCTCATAGCTTATCTTATCATCCTCAATCTGATGGGAAAACTAAGATAGTAAACAAATGTTTGGAAGGATATCTTCGTTGCTTTGTATCTGATAAACAGACACAATGGGTTATATGGTTGCCTCTGGCTGAATGGTGGTATAACACTTCCTTCCATACTGCAGCAAAAATGACCCCATTTATGGCACTTTATGGATATCATCCACCGTCAATCACATCATATCTAAGAGAAAGTTCTAAGGTTCAAGCGGTGGAAGATCACATCGAGCATCAACAAAAAGTTATCCAATTATTAAAGGATTACCTCACTTTGGTGCGGAATAGAATGAAACAACAGGCAAATCAACATCGCAGCGAAAGAAGTTTTGATGTCAGTGATTGGGTATTCCTACGGCTACAACCATATAAAAAAATTTCCCTCAAGCAAGCTAAGAAGGATAATAAATTATCACCAAAGTATTATGGTCCATACAAGGTGGTTCAAAAGATAGGTACTATGGCATACAAATTGGAGCTTCCTGCAGCTTCCCGAGTGCACCCAGTTTTCCATGTTTCATGCTTGAAGAAGGTTATAGGTGACAAGCTCCCAGTTCAAAAAATATTGCCAGAACTTGATGAGGAAGGAAAAATCATATTAGAACCTGAAGCAATCATAGAAACAAGAAATTGATAGCTAATAAACCGATCAATTTCAGAGTATCTCATTAACTGAAAGAACTTACCCGCTGAAGATTCCACATGCGAGGATGACAATTTTATACAGAAGCATCGAGAACTACTCAAGCATTGAGGACAAAACTTTTTTGAAGGAGAGGGGCATGTTATGTCCCTATAATACTAGTGATTCCCTCATTACTATTGTCATTGTTGCCATATTGTTATTATTGTGTCCCATAGAAGCTAACTGTTGTTATTTTTGTGCCCTTATATTATTATTGTTATGTCGGCTTTGATTATATTGTGACCCCTTAGACTCCTATATATAGAAAGGAGGTTTTTTCATTTATATCATCTAAGAATTTTTCATTTGTGTAATGTGAAGAAGGTTTCCCCCTCGAAGAGGCTAATTTCTAGGTTGTTGATCTATCATTTCTATCTTTTTGTGAGCTGGTTTCATAAGAAATTGATCCCCATTGAGATGAGAAATTTTTGAGATATTTTCTAAGTGAGAGGGATTTGATTCAAGTGATTAGGTTCAAGTCAACTATTACAACAATTATACTCCATTCTTAATTAATTATAAGCATTCATTAGTTGGACATTCATTATCTATATTGAACTCTTTTCTATGCAAGTAGTTGAGGATGAAACGAGATATACATGAAACAAATTTTCCATCACTTCTATCCATATTATATTACTAAGTGCAGAGTGACGTGGCCTGCAATATCAATATTTTATGGTTCCAACCTGTGTAGTGGGAGCCATTCCCCATGGACATAGCATGGTATAGTTTCTATGGTTCAGGTTCACTCAACATCAATGCAATTTATAATCATTAAAACGTTAATTAATAAGAAGTTAAATATGGCTTCTATTTCCACTTGTCCTAATCATTAATGTAAATACAATGGATTTAATGCTTTGCTAGAGAATGAAATATCCCTAGTAGCAGATTTTAGTGGCTCACTCAATGTTAGAAAATGAAGTGTCCCTATATATATATATATATATATATATATATATATATATATATATATATATATATATATATATATATATATATATATATATATGTATGTATATATATATATATATGTATGTATATATATATATATATATGTATGTATATATGTATGTATATATATATATATGTATATATATATATATATATATATATATATATATATATGTATGTATGTATATATGTATGTATATATATATATATATATATATATATATATATATATATATATATATATATATATATATATATATATATATATATATATATATATATATATATATATATATATAGATATATCTATATATATATATATATATATATATATAGATATACATACAATCAATATTTTATGGTTCCAACCTGTGTAGTGGGAGCCATTCCCCATGGACATAGCATGGTATAGTTTCTATGGTTCAGGTTCACTCAACATCAATGCAATTTATAATCATTAAAACGTTAATTAATAAGAAGTTAAATATGGCTTCTATTTCCACTTGTCATAATCATTAATGTAAATACAATGGATTTAATGCTTTGCTAGAGAATGAAATATCCCTAGTAGCAGATTTTAGTGGCTCACTCAATGTTAGAAAATGAAGTGTCCCTATATATATATATATATATATATATATATATATATATATATATATATATATATATATATATATAATGTATATATATATATAATCTTATCGTATCTTATATTATCTTATCATGACATTTCAATGTTGTTTCTTCTTTTATGGATAAAGGATGTGAAAGGCTAACCATGTCATTACCACATTTTATATAAAATGATTTATAAAATGAAGCTTAGGTGTGGAATGTTCTTCCTCTTCCAATTTCTGAGAGAGAACATGCAATTGTTTATTTATTAAACAATTGCAAACATAGGAAATGGAAAGCAAACTATTAATAGCAAGATATTCTAGAGAAACCCATTTTGGGAGAAAAGGACCATATTCTAAATCTCATTCATTGTATTATTCAACAATTAATGCTTACAATAAAAAAATTATGTGCTCTCTCCAATAGTGGTTTGATCCTGAGAACATTTGACATCATAACAATAAGGAAAAATACTCTCATAATTTCCTTGATTCTAGCACTCCATTCATAATGCATAGTAAGACTATAAACCATTTATAGTTGTCTATTTCAACATAGATAAAACCACTAGCATATTATTTTGTACCACTTCTCACTACTGAAATAATTCTTTGCATAATTACTGAAATATTCACTACACAGTTACTGAAATATTTATCATATAATTGTTGAATTATTCCCTATAACAATGATGAAATTTATCTGGCATAACAAGTGAAATAGTCTCCACATAACTATTGAAATATTTTCTATGCAATTGCTAAATTATTCCCTGCAGAATTACTAAAATTATTCTTTACATGTTACTAAAATATTTTCTACACAATTACTAAAATATTCCATGTAAGATTGATAGAATATTCCTTGCACAATTTCTAAAATATTTTCTATGCGATTGCTAAAATATTATTTCCTCAATTATTGAAAGATTCCCTTCCCAACTATTGAAATATTATTTTCATAGTTGCTGAAATATTTCTTTCACAACTACTAAAATATTTTGTTGAAACATTCTTTGCAAAGTTATTGAAATATTCCCTTAACAACAGCTCAAATATCCTTTTTACAATTGAAATATTCATAGTGCAATATGTGAAAATATTGTCTTCACAATAGCTAAAATATTCTCAACATGTCATCGTTGAAATATTCTCTACACAACAACTAAAATATTCTCTTCAAAACTATTGGAATATTTTTTGCACAACTATTGAATTTGTCAATGATGTCGTGGAAGTTCTTCATGTTTCTATAGAAATTAACCACAACACTATAAGGTTTTCAATAACGCTACGAAAATTCTCAATGGTACTACATAAATTATCCACAAAACAATATTTTTTCATAGCGCTACAAAAATTATTTGTAGATTGTAATGTTCTTTGAAGCACTAGAATTTTTTTCTACACCACTATAATGTTCTCTACAATGTTGTAAAAGTTATCCACGACACTACAAGGTACTTAAAAATGCCATATATGTTATATACAACACTGTGATGTGTATGATGTATTTTCCAACATTATTCCACTTGTCATATACCTTGCAAGGGTAAAGGGAGAACATATCAAACTACAAGCTAATTATTAGGGCATAGAAAGCCCATGAACTGAACAACACTTGAACTTATCTATGTTCATTGGTTTCATCAAAGGATCTGAAACATTTTGCAAGGTGTCAACTTTCTCAAGTATCATACATCCATCCTATTCCATGTCCCTAATGAAATGGTATTAGACATATATATGGTTTGCCTTTGCATGAAATGTTGGATATTTAGTTAGACATGGCACTGTTAATATTACATATAATCATGATATATTTTTGAATGATCCTTACTTTTGAAGAAATTTTCATAAGCTAGATAAATTCCTTATATGCATGATTAGATACCATATACTCTACCTCTGTGGTATACAATGCAACCACAACTTGTTGCATGCTCATCCAACTAACTACTCCACCAAACAACTAAAACACATAACCACTAATAGATCTTATTCTGTCTATATCCCATTCCCAATCAAATTCCACATAACCTTGTATGTCAATTTAGTTTAGGTTCTATGGAACATCAATATTATAGAAAATGATATAATTGGGGGCATCCAAAAAATATCCAAAGGCCCTCTTCACAATAGCCTAATGTTTACATCCAATATTAGTCGTGAACGAGCTCAAGACTCCCACTTATTGGGAAATTTCTGGTCTACCACAGAGCATGGCATACATTACACTATCATAGGGAAAATTGACAATATCCTCCATCATTACAAGTGTTGTAGGACATTGATCAACTAAAAGCCTAATTCCCCTATAAATTAGAATAGTCAGTGGTTTGAAATTTGTCATCCAAAAACAGTGTAGCACTAAGTTTACATATTTGTTATAGCTCAACCAAAGTATTATATTTTCTCTATGTGTCCAAATTTTTATTCCAAAGATACATTTTATAGCACCCCAGGTTCTTCATTTCAAATTGTGTTAAAATTTGAGACTTCCAATCATAAATCACATCCTTATTATTACTAAAGAATAATATATAATCAACATATAAAGTGATAATAACAAATCTGTCACCTTCTTGTTTGTAATACACATAATGATCTAATTTAGATCTCAAAAATATTAATCTAAACACAAAGGAATTAAATTTCTGGAACCACATTCTAGGACACTACTTGAGGCCACATAAAGAGTTTTTTGGCTTTCAAACCAATGACTCTTTACCTCTTTGAACATAGTTCTTTGGTTGTGTCATATCGATATGCTCCTTCAAGTCACCATGAAGGAATGTAGTTTTCACATCCATTTATTCTATCTCTAAATGAAAGACTTCTACAAAAGATAATATAAACCTAATACATGTTAACTTAGCAACTGGGGAGAATATCTCACAAAAATATATTCCCTCAACTTGGAAATATTATTTTGCAATCTAACTTGTTCTATTCTTTTCAACACTTCCATCAAAACCAATATTCTTTTTGAATACCCATTCGTAGCCAATGGGATTCCATCCATCAATAAATGGGATGAAGTCTCATGTATCATTCTTTCTTGGTGCAACAATATACTTATCCATGGCCCGTCTCCAAGACTCCTTATCTTCCATTTCCCTTGCCTCTTTCATAGTTTGAGAATAATCATTGCTAGTAGATAAAAAAATATATACATCTAAAATCAGAAGGATGACTATGATTATACCTTTCTAGTTGTCTTCATTTCTAAGTGGAACTACTTAAAGTTTGAGGCAAAGTTTCTTCCTCCTCTACTAAACTCTATGAACCCTCCTCCTCATAAGGTCCTTCACGAACTCTTGTTCACTTTCTAGTTAAACTTTCTCAATCTTTTGTGGTAGCTGAAACAATAAATTACTCTTGTCATTTTTGTGTTGTACCACTATGGAATAAGGCTTAAATTCTATAAACATAAAATTTATTTTCACCTATATCACTTGTGTTCTTACTAATAGTAGATTTCATGCTAAATGCAAAATGTACAAAACTCCATTGATCCCCTTTACTCTGCCTTTAGGGAACCTAATCAAGAATCTACCATAGGCCAACTATGCAAAGAGGAGAGTCATTATCAAGGTACACAAGCCCACCATCATATTTATGATACACTGGAAACTAGTGCCAATGAGAATTCATATGGAAGGAAACTCCAGAGTCTATCATCCATGCACTCTAACATGCATCGGGCTTCTAAAGCTACAATAAAGGAATCTTCCTTATTTTCTTGAGAAGATTTTATTGACTCATTATCAAAATCATTATTTTCTTTCATATTCTTCTCCTTCTCTTCCTTGCAATCCCTTTTGAAGTGCCCAACTTTGTTGTAGTCCTAAGATTTTACCATTCATTTTCTAAGAGACTTTTATCTCCTAAGAGATTTGGATCTACTCTTTTCTCTTTTCTTGTATTTATCCTTTGACCTTTCACAAAAGGCCAAAGCCTCATTGGTCGATTCAAAAACTTTTCACGTGACCTTCTATGATGGTAAGGTGGCCGCAACCCCATCAAGCACTAATTTCTTTATAATACTTCTAATGGCCATTTCTAGGTATTCTGTGAATCTAGTAAAGATCAAAATAGAGTCATATAATGTTCCTTCTCATCTATCTTCACTCCAATTGAGACTAATTGGGTCATAATAGTATTAAATGAATTTAACTCTCCAACTATAGAATCAACATCATCATGTTCAAGGAAAATAATTTTTTCCATGGAAGAAGTTTATTAACCAAGGATTTAGCCTGATACAAATACCATAATTTCTTCGAGAGACTAGTTGTACTTTTTGTCTTTAGAAACATTCAAAAATATTGAATGAGCCAAATAATTCTTGATAATGACTCTTGCATTTATCTCTAAGACTACCCAATCTTTATATATCATACTGATGGGTTGAGTTCATGATACTATAATCCATATATTTCTATCTACAAGAATATATCCCATCTCAAGCTTTCAAAGCTCAAACGTAGTTCCATTAAACTTCTTAATTTCTATTCTAGAGGTGCCCATTATTTCATTACAACAAGACTTATTTCTACATAAGTTCCCACTAAAGCAAAGATTAGATTAGAAAACCTTGTCCCTTAAAGTTGGGATTCAAGGTGATCATGTTCTAATACTAAATGAGAGGAAGCTTGAGGTGAAAAATATGTTTCCTACATTAATTTATGAGAGAAGATTGTGCAAAAATAATTCTTTTTAAATAATTGCAAACATATGAAATGAAAAAAAAAACTATCAACAACAAGATATCTTGGGGAAAACCCCTCCAGGATTGAAAATTTTATGCTCTAAAGGAAATTTATTGTATTATTCAGCAACTAATAGCTACAATACATTTTTTTTTCTTTCTCCAAAAGTGTTAAGCAATGAATTAAGTTTGGAGAGAAATTGACAACATAATAATTAGTAAAAATAATCTCACACATTCCATCACTCTAGCACATAATTTATAATGCACAGTAAAACCATAAAGTTTTTATGATTTTCTATTTCTACACAACGAAACCCACTATCAAGTTATTTTCTACTATTGTTCATTGCTTAAATAAGTCCCTAAATATTTGTTAAAATAATTATATGTGCAATTGCTGAAATATTCATTGCACAATCGTTGAATTATTCTCTATAACATTGTTGAAATATTTCATGCAAGCTGAAATATTTGTTGCACAACGCTTAATTATTTCATGCACAATTACTAAAAAAAAAATTTGCACATTGCTAAAATATTCCTTACAACATTCTGAAAATATTCCCTACATAGTTGTTGGAATATTTCCTACACAATTGTTGAAATCTTCTTTTCACAACTACTAAAGTATCCCCTTCACAACTACTGAAATATTTTTTACATTCTTTATGCAATTGTTGAAATATTCTACCAAAATATTCTTTACATAGTTGTTGAAATGTTCCATTCAAAATTATTACTAGCAATTGCCCTAAAAGTTGCAAAGGGACGTAGATAGGACTGCTAAATTGGAAAAATTGTACTTTGATTTTAAATAGTAATTTTTATATTAAATATAGGTTTCAAGTTGTGAAGTGAATATACTAGTTATACAGTTAAAAGGTTCATAATGGAGTATACAGTGCAAAATCTCACCACGACCCTTCAAAGTATCATAGAGTTGATGGTGCATGTTAATAATGCAATCTACCATTTTTTTTCAATTTAACAGTCCAATTGTAATAAAGATAAAGATTCATGCATTAGATACAATATTGTTAATATGCAAAAGAGATTAAGAAGTGAAACTTCTATCTTTGACATGCTAGAGGAAATGTAGATATCAAACACTTGTTTGTCCTTGAGAATGGTTGACACAATCAAAGCACGAAACATGAAAGAACATCATTCAAATTATTTAAAATATATTAAAGAAAATATCATTGTAATGATAAAGTGCTCACTTCAAGAAACTAATATGAGGGTTGGATATTCAAGAGTGGTGATATTCGAGCATATGACAAGTTCAAATAGTTTATGTCAGCTAAGACATACAATATTTTTACAAATAAAACTTATCCCTGAAAACATAGTGGTTTTGAAGTTAGTTGTCCTTACGATTCTAAGAGCACCCACACGCTCCCCATACAACCCCATATCCTTTGCATAACTCTGAGCAGTAAAGCATTCACCACTATCTCCTACAAATAAACGAACAAATTATGCATCTCCATCAAGGCTTCCATTGGAAAATCCCTGAATTAAAGAAGTGAAAGGTCATGATTTGTTGCACAATTTAAAGAAACCTTCAGTACAAATAACATATGGATGAAAAAAAGACAAACAAATGTATCTTTCAATTTCACCACACATGATAGGGAAAATATCATGCAGAAATGAAAGTTTCAATGTGTTGATATTAGATAACCTGATAAGCACTATCAAAAAATGGGAGTAGATCTTTTGATCTTATTACTTGTTGAATTCCTTCCCACTGGTCTTGTGTAGGATTTACAGAAGTGGGATTATGTACATGTGCATGAAAGAGAAATGTAGCTCTAATTGGAGCTACTTGTAGATCTTCAAGCATACATGTTCAAAGTACAGAAAGAAAAATAAAATATTTCCTACCAAGGAAACTTGTGCAATCATTTGATGCACATGCACAAGATACATGCATACCTCTTCTCCCAATACTCCTGAAAGTTGAGAGACACAAAACACATTTATAACTATTCACATACCAAATTGATATATTATATGTTCAACTATAAATCCACTAAATAGAGAGATTTTCCTATGGAAACAATATATTTCCTTTGCTTTTGTCTTGGGAAGAAGTGAACAATGGGAAAGTTTTTGTGAGTACCTTTCACTTAATAAAGTAAACTTGCATAAACACACAAAATCAACAAAAGCCCTTGTGATGGTGTGTTTAATGTAGCTACCCCTTAGGGGGTAACACTACTAATAAGACCAGTGAGATCAAGGAGAGAAGACATTGAAAGAGTAACAAACAGAAGTATGGGATCTGAAGAAAGAGGTTTCTTAGATTGATCTTGTACCTCTTCATCATCCTATTTAGTTTTCTTGGGTTAAGATTTCTCTCTTTTTTTTCCTTTTATTATTTCTGTGATTATGATTTCTATCTTTATCATCATCATTTCCTCCTCATGGAGGATATATTTTACCACCAGTGGCTGATAATCCTTTCCACAAATCCAAATCATAAGGTAGATCTCGAGGAGGAGAAGAATATTTATGTTCATCACTAATAAAATTCTCTTCAGAATCTATCACTTTTTTCTTACCGCCTTCGTCAATAGTAGTGGTGAATCGTGATCATCCCTTCCTAAATAAGTCCTGACTTGTGTAAAGTTAAAATTAGTGTGCAATTTTTTTTCTTATCTGTACTAAGGCCTAAACCTCTAGGACATTATGCAATGTTGTAAGGTCTTCATGGAACATCCTCATTTTTTTGAATTCCTCCAACACTTTGTACTTGAGTTGAAGATCATATCATAGCTAGGACAAAAACGTTGTTTATTTTCTACTTCATTAGTAATTAATAATCGAATTCATCATTAGTCATTAAATGCAATGAAACTACCTCATCCTCAAAATCTGAGTTACCATTTGCAAATAGTTCCTCATCAACCACCTAATGATCTCTTTTGTAGGCATTCCATTACTGCACATTCGAACTCTATTCCTTTAATTTATCAGTTATATCAATGTGAAAAGTTGGTAATTCAACCTTTAGGTTTGGAATGGAATCCCTAGGTCTTCTAGAAAACACTAAATATTGAGGAACAACTGGCTCTTATAATGGGAAAATATCCTTGTCTAGTTAATTGTTTATGGTTGGGATTAATATGTCTTTCCTAAGTTTAGAAATGTTATTTGGATCTTGAGCAAGAACAAGGACTCTTGCACTGAGTTGTTCCCTACATGAACATTCTAGAACCTAGTTGCCAATGGCCTCTCATATTTCCCATCAGAGGTTGCACCAACACAGGCATGTAGGTGTGTACTGAGCTGGAGAAGGCCACATGGATGAAACAATGCTCCTTGGCCCACCATTGGATGATGAAGTTCCATGTGTCCCATGGTTCATTTCAGACATGACCAAACCACCAAGGAAAATGATAGATGGGAGCCACCAATTGTTGATGAACTTCTATAGATGACTGGGTGGTTCAAGCCCAAAGATTATGACCTAGATCCTATAGCTACAACATATTGTGTTTCATTTTAATGATGATTATGCTTATTTTTGGTGTGCCTCCCAAGGAAGACATTATTTTTTGTATATTTTTTTGGAGCTTGGCCCTATGCCATTGATTTTTACTATTACAACTCAAACTTGATTGGGAATTTGAAAGTTTAATGCCCTACATTTGTTTTTGGTTTTGAGTTTCCCAAGAAATTTATTTATGCCTATTACCACCCATAACAACGACCTTTCATTTTTTCCACCTTTTCTTATAGTGCTACCTATAGATATTGTTATATTAATTGGAATAAAAGATGCAATTTTATTTAAACAAAAAAAAGGAGTGAGAGTTAGCAGAGAGAGGGAGTGTATTGTGCATTTCTTCTATAAGGTTGTTCAATGTTGGTAATAAAATTTTGATTTCCATGTTGACCTAGGAATTAGTGTATGTCATGAGATGCAGAATGAAAGAAAGGAAGCAGAGCATAAATTAATAGACATTTTTTGCAAGGTTTTACATTGTCAAACCTGTCCTAAGATTTCCAAGGAAAGCCATGTGTGGTGATATCCTAGAAGCAAATTTTAGTCCAAGGGCCCATTGTTTCTCATCCAAAATCATTCCCTTTTCCCATGTTCATAGTTGTACCTTCAATTCATGCAACCCCACAACTCTTGACAGCTCTACTTCCAACAATGACATCTTGCTCTTGGACTTCTCACATGCTTCTCTAGCTTTCTGCTTTCTTTGTTCATCAAGATGAACTTGCAACAACAATTTTAGCTTCTGATTGCTATGACCTTGAGACAAATGACTTAATGGAGTCATGCCTTCCTGTAGACAGATGTTCACATTCAGGTTTATGTTTTTTGAAAGCATCAGATACACAGTAAACTCAAATCTCAGTAATATGATATCCAAATACAAATAGTGATAAATACATTATCCTTGGCATTGATATCAGCATGATACTGGAGTAAGGCCTCAACTGTTGAGCAGTCTTCTGCTCAGAGGGAATGCCAGACTTCCAAATGCAACGGGGTCATCCCATTTTGCAAATTTCATTTATAGAACAGTTAGCTATATATGGATATAATGTGAACTTGACATATTTTAACAGTTAACTTCATAAACAGAGAGAGAGAGATCATTTTGTTCAAACAATTGGTGGTTGTCATTTGACAATAGGAAGCCACAAGTTCAATCCCCACCAAATCATCACTTTCATGGATGTAACAGGCCATAGTGCCAATAATAGGATGTTTCATGTCCCTTCTATAATAAAGGTAAAACAAAAGTGGCATGTTTTGTCACATTCTCATTCTAGAGAGTAAAGATATATTGCTATTTCTCTTTTAAATCATCACTGTAAGTGCAATATGCACTTCTTCACAATAAAAGTAAACTAAAGATGGTAATCTTCTTGATTTCAATAATAAAGGGAGATCACTAAGGGCCATTTCACACAAGCCATTGAGTAATATCAATTTTGAATAGTTTTTTTTTCATTTCGCACAGAAATTTGTAAATCCATTCTGTTAAGAATAAAGGCAATATATTTTGACTAACATCTGCAGAAGAATTTGTGAGGTTGTTCTGTTAACAATAAAGCCAACAAAGTTTGACTAACTTCTGCAAAAATTAATATGCTGTTAAAGTACCGCTGACATGATCACAATACCAGGAATGAAAACCTAGATATTGAACAAAATTTTGACTAAAAATGAGTTTGTTTTAGCCTACAGTTTGTGTTGGTGGACAAGGTCTACAACATTTTGGACATGCTGCAAATGGTTGAACCAAGTTTTACTGAAAACCAGAATATCATCTAAGTAAACAACAACAAAATTACCGAAAGGTGAGAGGAATATATCCTCAATGGTCCACATGAAGGAAGCAGGAGCATTGGTAAGGCTGAAAGGTATAACAAACCACACATAAGGTTGAACTTGGTCTTCAATGTTGTCTTCTATACCTGTATAGGTTTCCATTTGAACTTGGTAGTAGTTGGAAGCTAACTCTAGCTTGATTAAATCACTTAGCTCCCTTGTGAAATGATCATCAATTTGATGCATAGGGTAGAAATTCTAAACAATGACCTTGTGGAAGGCCCTGTAATCTATACGAAACATCCACTCTTGTTTCTCTTTGAGTTCTTTTTCTTGGGTACTTGTTATCACGTAAATTTGCACCAACATACCTACCATATAATTATAGAGAATCTAGCCCTGTCACCACTAGATACCTCACTATTCAAATTGGTAATTTTCCAGCCTCAGGGGGTGTCCCTAGGGGTTGTATGCTCTCATATGACTAACAAATATTCATAACTACTTCGATTGATCAACACACAAAGACTCATTCTTGAAATGCCCCGAAAGAAAATGAAGAGAAAGGGTCAACTCTTAGTAAAAATCAAGTGATTGAGATCATATTTCTGAACTAATTACAACAGTCAATGAAAATGGATGAGATGAGTAGAACATGTGCCTTAAGTGTATAAGAATTCAAAATAAGTACATTATGATTAAAGCTAATCATAACAATGCAAAACTATTAAACTACTATACAACCAAGAGGTTCCAAGATTTAGAGACCAGACATGGTCAAATCAAATCAATATGTTAATCAATAGACATGATTACATCAGAGGGAAAAAACATGATAGGCATCCATAGGTCTAGTAGCATGCAACGATGGAAGTAGTTTGTGAAATTCCAAAGGTGGAAGGATGATGGAGACTTAGGTGATGTGATTGCTCACAAAGTATTGTCTATCCCTCACTATACTTTCAGTACTCAATATATAGAATCTCAACACCATTGAATATCAATTCAACCTGACTTCATGTGGAAATTTAAAAAAAACATGCTAAAATCAACGTGCTCAGAAGGGCTACCAACTGTGTTGACTTGCTTATTTGAAGGAGTTTTTGTGGAAAAGTAATATTGTTTATGTCAACTTCCAAGAATAAAACTGCCTAAAATACTCCACTTCAACATTGGTGTTTATTTCTTCTTCTCTTACTCAAATTTTCAAAAAAAGTGACCCTCAGCGTTGAGCCCATAGACACTGTTGCTTAATTGATTAGTGATTCTTCTCATAATCACTGGAAAAACCTACCACTGCTAACCCCTTGCAGTGCTGAAGTTGTGAGTGGAATGTGCTACTTTAAGGTCTCTTCCTAAAATAATCTTGAACAAACCACTGCTTTCCAACTCGAAGAGTGATTCCTCTTCAATTAGTGTGTTTTCTCTGTGTGGTTATTCCAACAAATTGCCAAAAATATTTACATCTCTACAACAACAACCACTACAACTCTTAATTTCATCCATACAAACTACTCATTTCCATTTTTAAGCATGAAATATGTTGAAAACATACCATAGAATGAGCCATTTCTATTGTGCATTGTGAGTCTTTAACCTGCAGCTGGGTGTTTACCAACCTCATCTACACAAAACTTGCAACAATGATTGCACATGTGGAAGATTTCTGGTGATATGGCTGTTGTTTCAATTATTCCACAAACATGAATTTCCTTTTTCTTTCAATCAGTAAGGTCATATGTGAACCAATGGATGGACGAACGGCTTCTAGTCAAGTAAAAATGTATATCTAGAAACAAAACTTAAAAACAACAATTAGCTGGGCTTCTAAACCTCCATAAACACCCAATAAATATATAACACAAGCTACTGACAAAATGATACATGATACGTGGTGTGTTGATGGGATCTTGATAAAGGAAAGATATCATTTTTAGAGAATAGGATAGATGTCTGCGCAATAGCAAAAAGGTAGACACTGGTTGGCTTGACCATTTTCAAGAAGGAGACGCCTATCAGCGTAAAAATATTATTTTAGCAACTGAAATATTCTTAGTACATTATTGCTCAAATATTCTCTTAACAACTAAAATATTCTCATCACAACATCATTGAAAGATTCTTTTCACAATACTGGAAATATTCTTAGCATAACATTGCTAAAATATTTTCTACACAAATACTGAAATATTCTCTCCATAACTATTGAAATATTTTATGTGAATTGTTGAATTTATCACTTGTAGTGCAAACGTTTTCTGCCACAACGTAGAAATTCTCTACAATGCTATAAGGTTCTCAACAACAATATATAAGTTTTTTGTAGGGCTATAATGCTCTTCGCAACATTGTAATGTTCTTTGCAACACTTCAAAAATTCTCCACAACATGCAAAAATTCTCCATGACACTGCAAGTTTATCCATATTGCTAGAGAATTTCTTCACAATAATGCAATGTGTATGCCATATTTCCCAACAATTTCAAAATGTAGAATAAGGGGGCTTTACTTATAGATAAAGGCTATGAAAATCTAACCATGTTAACGATGCTCCTACAACTCTGACATTGCCACCATATATTAGGGGACATAGAATGGTTTCAAAATGCATTATAAAAGAATTTGACTTATATTTTTAATTGGTTGCATCGAGAAGCACTCTACAACCCAATATAAGGGAGATGTGTAGGCATTAGACATTATATATATATGTGTGTGTGTGTGTGTGTGTGTGTGATGCATCTTACCATATAAATTAAAATAATGACTCCGTAACCATAATTAGGATTAAGATATTTACCTCCACTTTACCATGAATATTATTAATTTGTAAATACTATTTGTTACAATACCATGAATTATCGATACCACATGCCCAAAAACCATAATTTATTTCAAAATCAAAATATTTATTTTAATTTTATTAAATCTAAAAGCAAAAAATATTGTAATATTGTTTTTATTAATAAAATTACTAAAAACAAATTAGATAGAAGAAAATCATAATATGTTGTAGTGGTGTAAACATTTACATGTGGGCTCAACTAAAAAAATAATAAAAGTTAAAAGTAATTGTGTGGAGAGACGACGTACAATAGAGTACGGTATGGTGTATTGTATTATAAACATTTTGACTTAGTCAAATTACATAAAACTAAAACTAAAAAATTGAAAAAACATAAAATCAATAATATTCATTCTATAGCCCAATATGATGTGTAAATCTATCTATCGGTCATCAAAGTTGAAATTTTGCACATGTGAGCCCAAATAAAAAATATTAAAAAAAAAACTATACAAAATATTTAAATAATGTGGGTTCATAAAAAAATTTGACTTGAAGAAATTGGGTCCCTATCGACTCATGTTAGTATTTAAGATAGATCTATGCTGAGAATTAGTTACAATTAATAATAAAACCAACAAAGATCTATCTTGACACTAAGATCTTGGTAGATATGAATCTACACTAATTTAATTTAATGAAATATTTTTTAGTATATTGTTATCTTTATATTTTACTTTTTAATTTTTCTAATTAATTATTTAAAATACAATTAAAAAATAAAAAAAATTATAATTTTAAATTACTAAATTTACATATTTCAAATTTCTTTAAAAATTCCAAAATTCTAAATTCATTTTTACATTGGGTAAATTGAGTGCTTGCCAAACATAATGTTGCAAATTTATGATTTCGTCTTCTTTCTAAGTAGACATTGCGTAAATATAAATATGAATATATGTATGGGCCTACCTTTCAGAACTCTTAATTTAGGGAGTACATGGGTTTTAATGAAGGCTCTTCTACGAAGTGCCTCTCATAGAAGTCTGAGGACATGACGTACGTCATTAGATGCCGAACTGTCCACTCTTAACAATAAGTTCGAATAGTGCAATGGTATCTCACTCATTGAAAAATGGTTGGATTATTATAATAGAACATGAATTTCTTTGTAAGAGGTTGAAAAATGGTTGGATTATTATAATAGAACATGAATTTCTTTGTAACAGGTTATAGGGTTAAATTTGAAGAGTCTAATATGTAGACTTTTAAAATTTTAATAGTTAAATGATTAGCAAAGGGTTTATTTCTTATCCTATAAAAACAAATATGATTTTATGTACCAATTTGATATCAAATGTGATGAATTATTAATAATAATAATAAAAAAAACATATTAAAGAACTTGATTTAATAAGTTTGCCTAAAGAGAATTAGTGGTTGGAAAAATGTTGAAATGTCAATTTGGAGTGTTGAAATTTGTTTAATTTTATATTCTTGAAATGAGTGGTCTATCACAATTTAGGTGGTGGAATTGAGATTAGTAAAATTATATAATAACCATCATATTATTTATTTATTTATTTTCTATATTGATATTGTATTGTCCTAAAAATCATGAAATCCAAATATATCATTGAGCCATCCATCTTAACCATGTTTATTAGTAGGTAGTCTTAATCTGTCGACCACCTACCTATGTATGGAATAATTTGTCCAAATTTATAATAATATTAACAGTCTTAGGATAATTAAAGTATATACTACAAAATTCATAAAACAAAAACTATGAGTAAACATTTTGCAAATTCCACTATCTGATGAAGTAGCAGATGTCGGGCCTTTGGCACTCAAGCTTGGAGGCACTAAGATGTCACAAACACATTAGATGTGGCATTCAATATGATCCATCCAAGCATCTATTCCTTCAAGGCACACCCATTGATTTATCTAGACTCATTTGACATCTTCAAGATTTGCAAAGATGTTTTATATATCATCCTGCTTCTCTATCAGGTCCCTACCTACTAGGTTTTTCATTTTCCGGTATAAAGAGAGAGCACCAAAGTACTACTTCCTCCTACCCATCATATGATGAAGGTTAGGAATCCATTGACCAACGCCTTCCATTACCTTAGAATCAGAGAAATACTGATTATCCTCGGCTACTAGATTTTCTAATTGTTAAATTTTATTTCTAGCCTCAGGGGGACGAATGAATGGAAAGTTGCAGTAGTCTCATAGGCCTACTGCTAGGCTCGATTTTAGCCCTGGGGGTCGCAAAATCCTTCCCCCTCCCCCTCGCTGCCCATGTTGTCTTCTCATCCTTTGTCATCGTATGGTGACTAACTAACTGGAGTGTTTGGCTCCTACATAGGTCTAACTATTATCAAAGGTTGGAATGACAATGAGACAGAGCTTTAACGCTGTAAACAAAGAAAATCATGATTGTAAAGTAATGTCACCAAAAATTTCAATGTAACCAACTTGTAATATTACCTAAGTAGTTATAGAACACGAAAATTCTATAAATCAAGAAAGCAATGTAAGAAACGAGACTGTGAAAAAAACAAAAAATGACATAGCATGGTACAAAACATAGAACCGAAATAAAAATAGTTCATTGGATTACGTTTATGTACAATGTCATATTAGCATTTGCATTTGTAGAAAAAATCATCTTATTTTCTCTGATGATTACATTGCTAATCTTGTTCCCATGAGTATAGTATATTGATTGATAATGTGAAATCAAATCCCAAATATCGAGTAAAATGAAAGAGTTGTTTAATAAATAAAAAAATTGTTTATGAATCATAAACTTTGAGCCAATGTTAGGATTATTCGTAATGCAAGGAACGAGCACTGTGTTTTTACCAAATTACTTAACAACATAAACAAAGAAACATGTCATTGTATACGTACAAGTTTACAACTACATTTTGATGGTCTATCGTAAATGTACCATGCGTCTCAAAGTTGGTCAAGATTTCAATAGCATTTGTTTTTTCTGAATAGTATTGGTTGTCAAAAATTTGTCGTAGTGCAATTAATACTCTTTAGAGTTCGACATCCATTAGAATACATTGTTTTTTAGTCCTCTCAGTTGCATGTATATGCAGTTTAAGTGATGAAAATAAAGAAAGCAATAGTCCTACCTGCAAGCATTGCAATAAAGTTTACTTTTGTTCATATTTCTAGTAGTTGTAATTGGAGTACTACATCTGGCGCATACAGTTTTGGATGGGTTCGTGTATAAGTTGACCACTCTCAGGTATCCTTGAAAATGTTGTAAAATTAATATAGAAAAAAGACGCTTAGTAACATGAAATAAAATGTATATTTTATTTCTTATTCTTTATCCATGTCTATTTAAATAATATGATGTAACTTACCATCCATATTTTTCTTGGCGATGAAGACATGTTTATTTGACTATCAACTTTCTTTCCCTTGTTCAATGCACATATGAATGTTGATTGTGAAGCATGGAAAACTCCTTCTTTTTTACCTATATTTTAGCAATATCAAGGGAAAAACATTTTGTAGCAAATCTCTTAGAATTGAAACACATGTTGGAATGAGTTTATCTTGTGCTTGAACCTATTACATATGCAGCAATTGTAAAATAATACTTCAAAACCATACAATAGATAAAAAAATGTTTTTTTACCTAAACATTGGGATGTATAGACCTACACATATGTAACTTCTTTTTCATTTTAATGAAAATTGGGTTTTCTGGTGGGGGAAACAACAAGTAGGTGGACCAAAATAGTTGCGATTGTGCCCATTGGAAATGCATTGTCATTACATGACAAATTTAAATCATCATGTTTGGAAAAAAATGGTACTCTATACAAACAGGACAAATGTTTTGTATGTTGCTAGAACAATTTAGACAAATAGTTTTATCATAATCACCACTATTGTATTTGTGCTTTGGAATAATTTCAAAATCTTAAATAGAAACATCGATATTTGCAACAAGCTTTGACTCATGTTGTTCAATTAATGATGTTGGCACAAGCAATGTTATTTTCATTTCCGCTTTCTTATCTGTTAATTCTGCATGGATTATTTATTTTGACTTATTTGCTTTGTCCAAATATGTTCAATATGTAACCAAGACAACACCATGAAAAATATTTCCAGTTATATCGTTACTGATATCTTCAATCAAAAGTGTTGTATACTCTACCTATTTTTTCCTAGTCATGAGCATTAAATTGAAATAAGTTTTTTGTTTTTTTAGAAAAAAGGGAGAAAATAATAGAAAGACAAAGGGGGGAAAAAGAGAAAAATAAAGAAAAAATAGATCTGATAGAGAGTTAATTGGACATGCGTAGAAACACCTATTTACTTTTATTTCTTCGCTAGTTTTTATTACTTTTGTTTTTTCTGTTGTGATATCTATTTTTGTGGTACTGCTCATTTTTATCTCTACATTGTTGTTGATCTCTACTGTAACATCATTTCAATTCAATAACTTTTTATTGTTCACAAATATTACATTGAAATCACTGGTTAAAAGGACATTATAATTGAAACTAAGTAAGAACTATTTAATGAAAATAGAATAAGATAACACAAATTCATTACTAGTGTACAAAAATTCTAGATAGATTTTAGTTTTGCAAATGAAAAAGTTTCATAGAAATGTTCAAAGTACTTTTTTCCTTGTAATTGTTGTCCTAGCTCCGAATCTCTAAGTGTCATATGTTTCATGGAAATTTAAAAAGCTTTTCTTTTAGTTATAGTACATTAAAAAATATGGCCCAAAAGTAGTGGGGGAAAAACACAGTTGCATTGTGCAATGCAAATATAATCAAAGTACAATAAATAAAATAGAAACATGCCTCTTAGAAGTGTTATCATTTTCCTTAATGGTATATGTTATGCTTGTATTCATTTCTGTTGTTATCATGATATGAGTTAGTTCAATATACAAAAATAAGAAAAATAGGAGTTTCTAATTCCATAACACATAAGTACTTTAGAAATATCATATTAAAAAGTATTTGAACTTTGTTTATCATTTCCAAAGGACCATGCCATATATTGTATAAGCATTTGTAATACTCACATATAGAACTAATAGTACATTGTTAACCTGTCAATAATGGTACACATTTTTCACTTTCATTCTAAATGATAGTCGCTCATGGTGTGAAACTACCAGAACAATACCATAAAACCTAGACAAGGATTCTATTTTTAACCAACTCCTATGAAAACTAATTTCACATGCATTCTTAGTGTGTATGCTAAAAATATTGCATGATGAACACTTGGCAAATGCTTCTATGGACAACATAGCCAACATTAGTGGCTATTATTCTAGCATTAGCTAATAATTATTAAACATATGTATTAGATACTTAACAGAGTTGGACTGGTAGATAGAAAAAATTGTAATAATAATAATAATAACTAATTGAAATTCAACAGATTTTGACTACGAATGTTTAAGTTTAATGCCTTCCTTTAAAAAACAAAGAAAAGAATCAATGCCACGTGTTCCTAAATGTTTATTTTTTTTACATGGTTTGAAATAAATGATTGATTGGTAAATATGATTAATTTCATTAATTAAATGAAACGTTAAAGCTATAGTTTCAATAATGTCATTACTAATGTGGAAATTTGTAAAAGTAATAGTCATCTGTTACTTAGCTCCATAGTCGTTGCTAACAAAAAAACTTTGGTTAAAATTACAAAAACACAACCAAATAATGCACAGTGAACACAAATTGACTGCAAAGTGAATGCTATAGTTCCTGACGAGGCAGGGACTGATAAACCTTAATTAATTGATTAAGGTAATGTGGGGTCCACGTTTTATCATTTTTTTAGAATGTTTCATTCTCTCAATATCTCATTATTCCCGCCTGTGCACATCCACACTCCGCACAACAAAAGTCATCTCTGTATAGTGTCTGTTGGAAACCTTTGAGAACTACTGGGGAGGATGAATCAATAGTGTGACTTATTATCAATTTTTACCACTTTAAACTTCTCTACTGAATCATGTAAATGTTAGCCATAGACATATTATATTATCTCATAAACATAAATCATGTATGCGGCTAAAACAAGATAACCATATGAGCAATAATAATCAACACATCAAAACATCTACGAAACCCATCACACAAGAGACACAAGACATTTGGTGGAAAACCCTTCATTGGAAAAAAACCACCCTTGATACTAATGCTCTGCTTTGAATCTCTATTATGTCAAGCAATTTGTCTTTTACATAGTTATCTAAATCCTATCATCCTAGAGACTCGACCTCATATACAATAGACCAACACTAATCACCGAGGAGACTTGATTCTATTGATCAACTTGGAAGAATCTATTCTCATATGAATCTATGGACTACCATCCACTAAAGGCCCACACAATCAATGATTATTTCCCAACTCCAATTGGAAAATCATTGCTCCACACCCATGAAGTCACTTCTCCTCTACATTATTGATCCGGATTTAAACAGGAACGCAACAAATTACAGAGATAACCATATACACAAAGATGCAGCGGAAATAATACTTCATTTCATTAATGGAAAATACTGAAATATGCTTACAAACAGAAATGGCAATAAACTAGCTAGGGCGATGGTAGCTTATCTCTGAGAAGAGATGTGATGGCTACATGCCTCTGAACTGTGTTACAATGAGGCTCGAAGGCCTATTTATTGTTGAGAAACAATGGACAACCCTTAACATTCCAAAACCTAACCCTAGGAGATGAAACGCCAAACTGTGGGCCCCGTTTGGGTAAATTGGTACATCAACTTCCCGGGGTCGTAACTTTGGCATACGATCTCTGTTTGACGCGTACAATAGCTCGTTAGAAAGATCTATCCGAGCACTACCACTTTGGGAAGGGCAACATCGGTCCATGGACCCATGTTGCCCCCAGATTTCCCAAAAAACGTCGTTTAGGGCCTCAAAACGGCTCCGGAAGTTCAGGACCCGAAAAACTGCTAAAAATAGTAAGTTGTGCTACAATTAAGGAAACTGAAAATGCTGAGAAAGACAATGGTGGGGGTCCAGGTGGACTTGGCAGGTGGCCACCAATATCCACCTGGATCATTCCTCCCCCCTTAGGAAGCAATGGTCCCCATTGCGTTGAGCTCCTCCATGAGATGAGGAAACTTCTGCTGAACTTGTTCCCTGGTGAGCCACTTGCCCTGCTGAAGGAGTTGGCCCGCTTTGACAACTCGATACAGTTGGATATTCTGTTGGCGAGTGTTCTTGATCTGTGTGTCCATGATCCGATCAGTTGCAGCTTGTTCCATGCAATCTGGATTTAATTCTGTGGGTTTGAGCTGTTCTGCAATGTCGGATGTGTCTAGCAATGGTGGAAAGTATGGCCGAAGGCGGTCCACATTAAATACTGGGTGCAGGCCAAGGAATGGGGGAATGCTGAGCTCAAATGCATTGTCTCCCATAGCCTTAGTAATGGTGTAAGGACCATATCGGAGTGGTCTCAATTTCGATAGGCTCCAGTAAGGCGTTCCTTTTGCAAATGCAACCAGACTTTGTCGCCCACCTGAAACTTGTGTGGCACCCGATGTTGATCATGTCGCTGCTTGTACTTGGCATTTGATTTCTCAAGAATGTCATGGACCTGCTGGCGAATATGTTGGATGCGCTCAATGAAGCTGGTGGCCTTATCTGTTTCGGACTGGACATGAGCTGAATTCATGTGAGTAGCTGCAAGTGGCATGGCCACATCAATGGGGCATAGTGGCTGGAATCCCAAACCCACCTGAAAAGGGCTATGGCCAGTGGAGCTGTGAAGAGCTCGGTTGTAGCTGTGCTGAACGTAGGGGAGGCTCTCGTCCCATGTGCGTGGATGCTTTGAGTTATACATGCGCAGAATGTGCACAATCATCCTATTGACAACCTCTGTCTGGCCATCAGTTTGAGGATGGAAGGCTGTGGACTTCGTGAGTTTGGTGTCCAGCATTGACCAGAGACTGGACCAAAAGGTGCTGAGAAACCGACTGTCCCGATCTGAGATGATAGACTGTGGGATCCCAAAGTGCACCCACACTCGTTCAAAGAAGAGTTTAGCAGTGGCTTCTGCTGTGATATTCTTCTTGCAGGCCATCATAATGGCCATCTTTGAGAACCTGTCGACGACCACAAAAACACAGTCATTTCCATGCTTAGTGGAAGGAAGGCCTGACATGTAATCCATGGAGATGGATTCCCAAGGTCGACTAGGGGTAGGCAACGGGGTATAGAGGCCTTGCTTCTTAATGGTCGGTTTGGCAATGGCACAGGCAGTACATGATCGGATGTACTTCCCAACATCCTGTCGAAGATTCGGCCAATAGAAATAGTTTTGCAGTACTGCCACTGTTTTCTCGACCCCGAAATGCCCAGCAGCCCGACTGTAGTGTGCTTCCCAAATCATCTTGGCACGCTCGCTTGAAGGAACACAAAGGTGACCGAGGTGGCATAATAGGGCATCCTGGAGGTGAAAATCTGCAACTTGCCGACCCTCCAAGAGTGTCTGGTATGTGTGGCCGAATTCTGGGTCGCTTTTGTAGAGAAGTGGCCAATCAGAAGTCTCGTGCCCGCAAGAGTTGAGCACGGTGGTTAGCGCCATGATCGGTGGTCGACTGAGGCAATCTGCAACATTATTGGTGCTGCCCTTTTTATACTTGATATTCAAGTGAAACTGTTGCAGGTATGTAGACCACTTCTGATGGCGATCATTCTGCAATTTCCCTTGGGTCTGTATGAACTGCAGAGGTCGGTGGTCTGTGTGGATGACCGTTTCCTTCCCCAAAATGTAATGCTTCCATTGTCGGCAGGCCTGTACAATGGAATACATCTCTTTATCATAAGTGGGGTACTTCCGGACTGTGTCTGAAAGTGTTTCACTGTGATATGCCACTGGATGTCCATGTTGAGTAAGGACTGCCCCAATAGCATAGTCAGAGGCATCTGTCTCGACCTCAAATGGTTGTTGTAAATCTGGTAACGCGAGCACTGGTGCCGTGCAGAGGCGATCCTTCAACTCCCTGAATGCCTTCTGTTGAGATTCAGACCAAAAGAATTTTGCTTTCGCCCCGCCCTTGGTGACTTGACTCAAGGGCCAAGAAATATGAGAAAATCCCAACACAAACCTGCGGTAGAAGTTGGCAAGACCTAGAAAGCTGCGGAGCTCTGTTAGAGTGGTTGGAGAGGGCCAATCCCGAATGACTTGGACCTTGGCTGGATCGACATGCACCCCCTGTTCATCAATGATGTATCCCAGATACTGAACCTCGGTCATGCCAAAAGTGCATTTCTCCAAATTGGCACATAGCTTGTGTTGCCGCAGTGTTTGGAGAACCTGTCGGATGTGGTGGAGGTGCTCTTCCCAACTCTGGCTGAAGATCAGAATGTCATCCAAGTATACTACTACAAAGGAGTTGGTGAATGGCCGCAAGATGTCATCCATTAGCCTCATAAAGGTTGCAGGAGCATTCGTCAATCCGAAAGGCATGACCAACCATTCGAAGAGGCCCTCCTTGGATTTGAAGGCAGTCTTCCACACATCTGAGGGTTCAATTGGTACCTGGTGATATCCTGACTTCAGATCGATCTTGCTGAAATATTTCGCCCCCTTTAGTTGGTCTAGGAGGTCATCAATCCGCGGGATCGGGTACCTATTACGGACAGTGATCTTGTTCAGCGCCCGATAGTCAATACAGAGTCTCCACGTCCCATCCTTCTTCTGTACCAACACTATCGGGCTCCCACAGGGCGAAGAACTCGGACGGATGTGACCTTTCTGCAGGAGCTCCTGAATCTGCCTCTTGATTTCATTGTTCTCCAGAACGGAGCGCCGATAAATTGGTCCATTGGGTAGCGGCGCACCTGGGGTCAGATCGATGGAGTGCTTGACTTGACAGTGCAGAGGAACCCCTGCCGGGGAGGTGAAGATGTCTTCGTACTCCTCCACAATCTTGTCCATCTGTAGCTGCCGTGCAGAGGGACCCCGTTTGGAGGCCGCGGCCACTGTCTTCTTCTTCCCTTGAGGGCGTATCATCAGGAAAACAAATTTCCTGGTTTTGGAAATGATCTTACTGCATTGTTTTGCAGTAATCAAAGAGATGGCGGCAGGTGGTGCTACCTCTGGTATCCTGAACAACTTATTTCCCAATGTAATAATAACAGCACGGGGCCTTGATTCATACACAGCATGTCGCTTCCACAAGTATGGTTGTCCTAGTAATACATCACAAACTTCAAGGGGAGCAATGTCACACAATACCTCATCCGTGAAGGGCTTGATGTTGTATGGAAGGCGACACTGCTGGCTCACGCGAAGATCTCGCCCTTGGTGAAGCCACCCAATGGTGTATGGTTGTGGATGTGCTGTGGTCGGTAAGCCCAACCGCTTCACGACCTCTGCCGAAATGAGGTTCTTTTGACTCCCGCTATCAACAATGAACTGTATCGGGGAGCCCTTTACCCACATCTGGGAGTGGAAGAGACGCTCCTCCTCCTCTGGATCTTCGGGTTCATTTTTCTGGATCTTTGCGGTAGCAACAGTGGCGCTGGGATCCGCATCAATGATCTGCTTCCCTTTTTCATACCCCTTATCGGGTTCTGACTCAGAGTCGGAACATGCATCTGATTCTGAAACCTTTAGCTCAGCCACCAGTGACTGCTTGGCCCGACACTCACTTGTGTTGTGAGTGGAGCTCTTATGGAACTCGCACCATTTTCCAGTGTCCTTTCTCGGCTTCGCGGCGTTGCTCTTTGCTTGCAGCTTCGGCTGGTTGTCTTGGGCTGTCCCGCCTTGGCTTTGTCCTTTGTTCTGTGGTTTAGGGGCACCTTTCCCCTGCTTTGGATTCGCAGATCCAAAGTCTCGCTTCTTTTGTTTAAACTTCTGCTCGACCTTGACGGCATACCGGTATGCTGCGCCGAGCGAGGGGATGTTTAGGAACTGTATTTCTTCCTGGATGTACTTGTGCAGGCAGCCACGGTATTTGAGTATCAAATGTTGCTCCGAATCCTTGATACCCAACTTTGTGCGAAGGGTATGGAAAAGATTGGTGAACTCCGGCACGTCTTGGTCCCTTCCCTGCCGCAGCGTGGTCCACTTTATGTATTCATCCTCATAGCTTCCGACAGGGTAGTACTGCTCCTTGATGGCATCCCGGAACGAATCCCAGGTGGGTGCGGCTGAAAATAGTGAGCCAGTACTTTCATCCTTCTGCTCGCAGTAGGTTTCCCACCAGTCCTTGACGTGGGGGGCTGCTTTGAGAAGAGCAAAAACAATCTTTTCCCGACTCGAAAATTCATGAACAGAAAAATAACCCTCTAGCAGATTTAACCATTTATCTACGGCATCGACGTCTATCTGACCCTCGAATATGGGGATTTCAAAATTAACTTGTACCTTAAAGGGTGTGGCGTTTCCAGAGGAGCTGCTGGAAGCCGATGCGCCGCTTCTGGGTAGCCGCTGAAGGATCTGCGCAAAGCTGTCCATCATCGCGTTCCGTTGTCGCTCGAGCGCTTCTTCGAGCAAGATTTTGATGGGATCTCCTGCCCCCTCGTCTTTCTTCTCGTCCGCCATGGGAGGCCGTCGGGATTTGCGAGGCTGGTCTTGCAAAGGTTCAACCAGTTCAAGCCCTAACTCCTTATATCCCGACCTTGTTGGGGACATGCAAAGAAAAACAGAGAAAAAGCAGACCGCTCTGATACCACTGATCCGGATTTAAACAGGAACGCAACAAATTACAGAGATAACCATATACACAAAGATGCAGCGGAAATAATACTTCATTTCATTAATGGAAAATACTGAAATATGCTTACAAACAGAAATGGCAATAAACTAGCTAGGGCGATGGTAGCTTATCTCTGAGAAGAGATGTGATGGCTACATGCCTCTGAACTGTGTTACAATGAGGCTCGAAGGCCTATTTATTGTTGAGAAACAATGGAAAACCCTTAACATTCCAAAACCTAACCCTAGGAGATGAAACGCCAAACTGTGGGCCCCGTTTGGGTAAATTGGTACATCAACTTCCCGGGGTCGTAACTTTGGCATACGATCTCTGTTTGACGCGTACAATAGCTCGTTAGAAAGATCTATCCGAGCACTACCACTTTGGGAAGGGCAACATCGGTCCATGGACCCATGTTGCCCCCAGATTTCCCAAAAAACGTCGTTTAGGGCCTCAAAACGGCTCCGGAAGTTCAGGACCCGAAAAACTGCTAAAAATAGTAAGTTGTGCTACAATTAAGGAAACTGAAAATGCTGAGAAAGACAATGGTGGGGGTCCAGGTGGACTTGGCAGGTGGCCACCAATATCCACCTGGATCAATTATGCAGACATCTTTTCATCTATTTTCATACTAGATCCAAGACTCTTAGCTCAACACCATTCATCTCTATAGTATGATATTCAACAACAAGACTATCTAAAAAATATCATCAAAAATAGCACCAACAACGTGCTCTCAACACTAGCAAAATAATGTCCTACATTCATACATATAAACCATAATACAATGACCATTCAATAGCATAATCTCTACTCCAATCCTCCAAAAAAAACTCTACTACAACAACCTAAGATCTGAACTGAATAATGATGGACTACTTTAGCAATCTGCTACTACACTGCCATTTACACTCACACATTGAAGAATCTATACTCACAACTAGGTCTGAAGCATATTTCATGTATTCAACCTTCTCTAGCTCACTCCCACACTCAACCAACCATCAACAACTTGAAAATGAAGTATATAAAATGTGTTGGGTGAAATTCACCTTCGATATGGGATCAAGAGTGCACAAATTTGACAAAATCAATCCACTAACACCACTAATTATTCACTAAAGGTGTTCACATCATTGGAGGAAATTTTCAAACCATTCCTGAACATTACCACCTAATCTAGAAGTCTCTAGGAATTTCCATGCCAATTTTCATTCGATTTGTGCAAGGAATGTGGAGGATTTCTTCATGAACAAGCCTCAATCGTTTGCGCAACACTAGCAGATTTTGATTGGAGCTCTTCAGTCACATGCACATGCTAGTCTCCTAGAATCTGGAGCCTCTCAATCGCATGCATAATCCTACATCGGAGCGATTAGGGAAAAGAATAAGGAAAATAAATGGACCTCTAGTTCAGAACCTCTGCCAACTAGTTGGACATGCATCCAAACCTCTTCCAAGTCTTATGACATCTCTGAAAATAGGCAAAACATGTCTTCCAAGTGTCACTGTTATTGTATCTCATTTTTCATTGTGTTTTAAAATAGTGAAAAAAAAGAAAAATATATATATATTTCAAAAAAAATCAAAATCAGATCTAGAATAAGTGTTAATATTTTGATTTTAAAAATGGTGGATTAACATTACTTTGAGATTATGAACATTAATTTTGGTGGGTCCCAGTTGGAATTTAAAATATATATATATATATATATATATATATATATATATATATATATATATATGGTTAAATGGCAGGTTGATTCGTCGATCAGAGTTAATCGTTGTGTTAGGATCCCATGATGTCTCGAACTGACACCACAATTAGATCGACAGTTATGCCTGTGGGTGCCTCCATAGAGTAGTTAAACTATCAACAATTGAATATCAATCGATGATCGATATCATTTGCGAGGTCACCACGAGCGAGTTTTACCTATCTTGGTACGTGCCCCCGTAACTCTGTAGCAAGCGAGTGAGATCTAGCATTCTGGTCCTCCACGTCATCATCATATCACTACCATGTCACCCCGTCACATCATCGTGTCTCATCTACCATGTCATCCATATCGTACATGTCACTTCAGCATTTAAATCCGTTTTACCTCCCATTTTCCATTTTCCCATAAACTCCGTTTTAATCTCATTTTTCCATTTGTCATTCTCAATTCCTCGTATCCGTAGCACGTTGCAGTCACTGTCCTGCTTAAATCCATATTCATTATCACCAAAAATCCATTAATGAGATATTTATACATCATCTACAATTGTTAAAGTCTTTATAATGTCAAAGAAAGTTGTTCTGTTGTGTTCTTCTACCCACATTCCTCTCATGGACATCGAGAGGGATGTTTTTGATCCAATTTTCTCTCTGAATTTAATGGAACTTTGTCAAGCTATTTTAGTTAAACAAAAAGATTCTACTATGTATGTTGCAATAGTAAAATATGGTCTTTTTACTACAATAATTCCCCAAACTTATGTTTTCCCTTAATTTATTTACTGGTTATTCTCTGCTCTTTACCCTTAGAAGTGCTATGTGATGAATGCACTAGTTGAAAACATTTTTCATGTGTCTGCTCTTTTAATTCAGCAAGCATTGGTCTTTCCACCTTCAAATATTTATACCTCATTTTTAGAAGAAACCTTGTTGTCAGATTTTCAAGTTTTGTCTGGGAAGGATTATGCCCAAATGACCTTCTTTTTAATGCCTACAAGACAACAATTTCCAATAGAGTCCACTCAATTTTCTCTTGAAATTTTCGTTGAAGATGTAAGACTAGTTTTACAAATAATTTCCAAGTTTTTGGGAAGGGAAAACACAACTGTTATTGACCAAGCCATTTTGGGGATGTTTAATTTAATTCTACAACCTGAAAATGTACTTGATAATTCTCAGTTGTTAGACCTAGCTCTTACTGGTTGTTTCAGATTTCCTTCATTAGTGACTTATCTTTTCTTGTACACTCATGTTATATACCTAGGGGGGATAATATGGGGTACCAAGGGAGGTACCCAAGGTAATAATGTAATAATGGGATGGGCCATAGTAATAAATAAGGTGGTTAACCCATATCATGTAAGGGACCACAAGTAGTTAATAATAATGTAATGGGCCCATGGTATTAGTCAATGGTATGAGGGAACCATGGTAATGATCCATGGTATTGTATGTATGAGGCCTATATAGAGGCTAGAGACTCCACAGGGAGAAATAGTGAAGGATTATTGTATGAACAGGCATATGGCTTGTGGAGTGCTCTCATTCCTTAAGGAGTGAATGTATGGTATTGCCCTACCTTAAGGGTTTGATCAATAAAGAAGCATTTCTATCTATTTCTCTCTTATTGTTTATGGGTTTGTTTGCATTATCTATAATATTCTTGGGTTAGATCTATAACAAGTGGTATCAGAGCACTTTCTTGGGCACAAAAGTGGAGAATTTTTTTAAATTTTTGCAGGATTTCGGGGGCAGCGAGTTTGCAGATCAGATCTGTATGTTTTGGTGAAAGATCTGCAAAATCTAATTGTAGATCTGTATTCTTTGTGAAAAAATAGCCGATTTAAAAAAAAAAAATCGGTTTAATCAGAGTCCGGATGAAGGAGATATCGCTGATCTAAAAATCAGTGGTGTTGTAGACAATTTTTCGGGGTAGCGAGTTTGTGGCGCAGATCTAGACGTCCTGGTGCAAGATCTACAAAATCTAATTGTAGATCTGAATTGTTTGAGAAAAATTACCCAATTTCAAAAAAAAATCAGTCGAATCGGTGTCCGGATGAGGGAGATATCACTGATTTAAAATCAACGCTTTTTTGTAGAAATTTTGGTGAGGGCGGGAGAATTGCAGCGCAGATTTGAAATTTCATTGCCTGGATCAAAATTTTTATCACATGGGCAGATGCAGAATGGTTGTTCCATTTCCAAAAACAGGTCATAATAGGGATTCTGAGAAATATTGACTAAACTGTGACAATTTCAAATTTTCACCATGTGTTTTTTTTCAAAACTCTCTTCATGGCTTCTAGCAAGGTTCTTTATTTTACAGGAAAAGATAATGGTCATACTATTGAAGAATACATAAAAACACGCAAGTTATTATGGACACATCATTGGAGAAATTTTGTAGTGTTTAATTTTGAAAATGAGGCAGCCACATGGTGGGGATTACTTAACCAAAAGAAATGTTCCAACCTGCCCGATGAAGAATTTGAAAAATTACTTTTAGACAGATGGTCTCATGCCAGAAAACAAGATAAAGAGAAACATGTGTGGCTATTTCCTACTAGTATATCCTTATTGTAGGTTCATGGATTGATTCAGAAAGAGAAGATCATTGTTTCTATAAATCCTAGTTGCAAGCATAATTTTATCAATGTTAATTTGGTAAAAAAATTGCAAGTTCCAGAAAAACACATTGAAAACACACAGGTGGATGATGAGGATGTTCTATTGTATAAGGATTTGAAGATTTCTATAGATAACTATGTGTTGCATGGTGATTTTTATGCTTCAGATATGGATAACATGGATGTTGTTTTGGGATACCCTTGGATGGAATTAGTGGGTACTATCAAAATTAATGTACAAAATTCCTAAAGCTCTGGTATAAAAAGAAGAAAATTAAGGTACCCCATATTATCCCCCCTAGGTATATAACAACTCATGTGGAGATATTCATGCATTTGGGTCTAAATATAATGGATGTACATAAAAAGAGGCAATCAGTGGTGAATTGGACAGATACCTTAAGAAGTCACGCCATTTATGAAGGATTTATATACTTTACTACTTCTTTCATGTCAGTTGCTTACTCCATTATAAATATCTCTCCTCCACCTTGTATTTTTCCAAAAGACCAATCTCTTCTGTCACTAAGAAAATATGTCAAAGTGGGTGATTGATTCTAGTTTGAAGATTATGCTGAGATTAGACTATATGGAGCAGAGGTTTCCCCTTATAGGCTTCCCACATTTGTACCTATGAGATCATTTTATTTGGTATTTATTAGACAAAGTTTAAATTTTGATCATGTTCATTTGGTACTAGAAAATAAAGGGAATTTATTCAAATTTCCAAAAGCTATGGAAGAAGTAGAGAAGATCCTTGAAGGCATGTAGTTATAGCAGGGTGAAAAATGGTCATATGATCCCGATCATATTATTTCTAAGAGAAAAGTTGAAAATTTATATGCTCCCTATATACATGAATCTCGACCTAATGTGGAAAAATTGGCAAATAGTGGTAAGACAAGACCACAAGAAGGAATAGAGATTGAAACTACACATCCTATTGGAAAAGGTCTAAAAGGAGGTAGTGAAGAAATACTTGATTTTGAGGGTGAAATAGATCAAAGTTTAAAAAGTTCAAGGTTGTCTGAGATAGAAGAGGAGTTTGAATATGTGGATGAAATACCCTTAGCTACAATGGGTTTTCAGTTGCAATTGGTGGAAGTAACTTGTACACCTTATTCCCTTGTACCTGAAGAAAATTCTCAAAGTGTTGTTCCTATTATAAAACAATTGTTCAGTCAAATTGAAAAAATAACTCAGAGGGTAAAATAAAGTATTGAACCTTAACTTGAAGAACAATCTATTATGAACATCACACCAGATTATTGTCTGCCATGGATCTTGAGAGAAATAAATTGAAGTTATCTTTCTCTCATCCTTCTACACTAACTATTTCATCATCATCAGGTTTTCAAATTGTCAACTTGACTACAGATGCAAGATAAATTCCACTGCCTGACAAGATTAATTTACATAGGCAAAAATAGAGAATTAATTTACATTGACTTAAGAAAAACATCCCTAGTTGCTAGTATAGTTAAAGCTTTACTAGGAAAGGTTGTAAATCAAATAAAATTGGAAAAGGAAAACTCCAGAGCCTTATTCATCCAATAAAAAGAATCAAAGAATCTGATTGTAAAAATTGGTGTAAATCTTGAAGACAAAATTGTTGTACAAAAAAACTTGCAAGGGGTAGAGACCGAAATTTAGGTGTTAAGGAAAAAGTTAAAATTATCTTTCATGGAGCATGTCATGGCCCTAGAGATAGCTCAGGTGGAGAAAGAAAAGGAAATTTTAACAAATGAACTTTTAAGGAGAAATAATGAAATTGTTGCCCTCAAATAAATGAATTCTAGTTTGTAGTAGAAACTAGATACACATGTTTGTACTATTTTATTACAACCTAATTCTGATGGCCCTACAAAGAAGCTGACTAGAGTAATGACTAAATTGAATATATCAGAGGATGATGTGAAGAAGATGCAAATAAATATAGATGATACAAAACAGATTCTGAAGATAACATAGACGGAGTTAGTCATGGCCAAAGATACTGCCTCAAAGTATCAAAATGATTACCAAATTACTTCTCATGAAATTAAATAATTGAAGGAGAAAGTGAAAGGAAATATGTCCCTCATTCAAGTGAGGGAGATTATATGGAACGATATTATTAATACAGTGAATAATATTTTGGAATTTATGTGAATTGTAGTAGAGGAGAAATTCGTTGTTAGAGATTTGGAAAGCATAATTATTGCTAGTAAACAAAAGCTCCAGCGACGTGCACTTCAACACCAACTTTGATAAAAGAACCAGAGCAAGATTTCCTTCATGTTGGGATCAATACGGAAATATTCTTCTCTAGGAGACTTATGAAACCTTGGCAATAGAAGCCAAAAGCAAGATTCACACCTCTCATGAAAAAAAAGTAGTTCTGAAAGGCGAAACAATTATAAATTACCTTCACCGGGACATTTAGTTGTTATGGTTAATTAGAACTCTTTTTACCGAGAAGAAAACTTATAGTAGAATCGCCAATTTTAGAATGGCTCACAGAAGGTTTGTTAAAAGTCAGAGTTTAGATGCGACAGTGTTGAAGAAATGGAGAGAGTGGATGTCTCCCACAACAACACCAATAGAAGTTGGACATTCTACTGCACTAGAATCTCAAATTACTCAATGAAGAAAAGCCTCTGATTATTTCATTAGAAATTTTCAAAATGTATTTGTAAAATTATGTAATTTTTTTTTTCTTTTATCATAGATGAAGTCCTTTGAAGGACCAAATAGTTTAAAACAGTTTAAGTAGTTAGTAGTTTTTACAGTTGACAATTTCATAACTGTCATCATTGTAATTATCATACAAAATTAAATTTTGTGGAACAAAGAAGGGTTCTTGGTTTTGAATTTAGAAGGAAAACTTTCCCGTGTAATGTTTTTATTTTCTTGGTGATTTGAATAAATATTTCCAAGTGATTCCAAACAGATTTTGAATGTGACATGTGTTTTCTCATATCTGTAAAATCATTTAATGTTGTTCTTGTATGGGAAAGAGTAATGAAGCAGTCGGTCTTTAATGATACAATTTCATTGAAATTACAGTACCCATAAGTTAAAGTTAAATAAAATTAATATGCACTCATCTTTTCTGTATTTCCATTCATCTCTGTTCCATAATTATGCTAAAGTTTAAAACAAGATATTTTGTGACAAGTAGCGTGTTGTTTAAAACTTTCTTAAAAATATTTTTCATCTATTGTAGTACAAATTAAAATCATATTCATTATAAAAAAGGGCCACTTTCAAAGGTGTTTTATTCCAAGAAGAGTTTATAGTCTTTACCTATAAAACAAATACTTTTGAAGTTTCACAATGGAACAAATCAAGAAATTCATCATTCTAGACAAATGTCTTGGGCACTGTCGTCTCAATTTTTCTTATTTTTGCAATATTTTTCTTAAGTATGCTTACCAAAATTTTATCTGAGGATTCTTCCAGCCCATTTCCTTGAGGATGATAGGTGGTAGAATGTGAGAGTATTACATTGTACTTCTGGTGAAATTCAATCAACTTTGTAGACCTAAACACTTGAGCATTGTCTATTACTAACTTCTTCGGACAACCAAATCTAGTGAAAATGTTCTCCTCTAGAAACTTAATTACCACTAAATCAGTTTCTCTCTTGGTTGGAATAGATTCCACCCATTTAATAAAATAATCAGTACCTGTTAGGATCCATTTATGTTGTCCACTGGAAGGTGGATTTATTTCTCCTATAAAATCTAGACCCCATTGTCTAAATGGTTCTTCAACAAACACAGGAATCAATGGTAAAGGAACCAATTTATTCTTCTCAGCAAATATTTGGCACTTTTCACAACTTCTTACTAATCTGAAAGCATCTGAAAACATCTGAAAGCAAAGAAGGCCAATAGAAACCAGATTTCAAAATTTTATGTGTTGTGAATTTCCAATTATAATGGCCACCACAAAGACACCCATGATATTCATTAAAAGCTTCTATAGTTTCTTCTTTTGGCAAACAGAGAGAAAAATACTAACATGATGTTTCCAATACAATCGACCATTTGTTATTACATACTTTTAGAATTTCAATTTGAGGGCTTTTTACTTTTTTCTATCTAAGGAGGTTCGACAGCTAAGAAAAATAGATAATGGACAATATATTTATACCATTTTGAACAAAGGTACTTATATTGAATTTTATTATCAGATTCTTTCTCCTTACCCTTCTCTTCTACTATTTGTGTTTCAGAAACCTCAGCTAGCAAATTAATCCCCATAACTAGAAAATTTTCTTCTGTTAGGATCTTTGCCAGTCCTTTCCCCTTTACCAATTTTGTTGGTTTGATGTTCATATCATACTCTTGAATCTTTGCTATCCACTTTCCCCATTTTCCATCACTATCACTCTAAGTTAGCACATCTTTGACAACAACATTAAGACCATATGCCGTGATTTGAGATTGTAGAACATATATCCTAAAGGATTTCAATGCTTTAACCAAAGCATAATCCTATTTTTCTAAAATGTTATACTTTAACTTTGCATCCCTTAATACATTGCTAAAAAGGGGCATTGTTTGTTATTTCTCATCTTGATTTCTCTTCAAAAGCACTACTGCAACAATAAAAGGAGAAGCGAATCAAAATATTTGAAATGGTATTTTATAATCAGGACTCACCAAGACTAGAGCTTCTCTGAAAGCTTCTTTGATTCTTGCAAAAGATTTTCTATAAGTTGTGGTCCATTTGACTTCTACATCTGTTTTCAACATATCAATGATTTCCTTCACAATCTCTGCATAATTGGGAATAAATCTTTCGAGGAAATTTATTTTCCTCAAAAAGCTATGAATTTCTTTTTTACTCCTTGGAAGAGGTGTAATCTTGATTACTTCCACTCGTTTAGGATCAATTGTTGCTCCCTCTTCTGATACAATATTCCCAAGTAGTTTTCCTTCTTTTAAGACAAAGTGAGACTTTTTTAGATTTAATGATAAGCCATACTTTATACACTTCTCAAAAGTTTGTTGAAGGTGGTTCATATGCTCTTCATAAGATATTGAGAAAACTATAATATCATCTAGATAAATGACCATGAACTTTTCCTTTTCTCCTACAAAGGATATATCCATAGGCCTCTGAAAAGTAGCACCAACATTCATTAATCCAAATGGAATTTTGCATACATGAAGGTTCCCCATGGGGTTTTCAATGGAATTTTAACCTCATGGTTACATTGCAATCTGATTATAATCTGAGAATCCATCAATCATAGATAATTTGGAAGACCCTGTTACTCTCTACAGAATGTGATCCATCTTTGGAAGGGGATAATTGTCTTTTAGTGAGGCTTTCTTCAAATTTAGAAAGTCGATACATAACCAAATTGCTCAGCTTCTCTTCCTCGCGGGTACTGAATTATCCAACCAATCGGAATACCTGATAGGGATAATTATCTTTGCTTGTAATAATTTCTTGACTTCCTTTTCAATTTATGTCAAAAGTAAAGGACTTATTTTCTTCAATTTCTTCTTATATGCCTTAACTCCTGGTTTTAAAGGAATATTGTGCTGAATGATGTTGGTATCATAAGTTTTAAGGTCCTCATAAGACCATGCAAATAAATCAACATATCTTTTAAAAATATCTGCATACATCTATTTATATTCTTCTAGAATACCCTTTGCTAGCTTCACCAAATTCAATTGATGCTCTATTCCAAGGTTGCAATCTTCAATGTCATCTCGCCAATTTGATTTTCTTGCATTTACTGCAACATCATTTTCATTGAACAATCTTTCCAGGGATACCAAGCCTCTTGGGATCACATTATTTTTCAATTGCACTATCTTCTTACCTCCCACAGAATCTTTCAAAGGAAACTCATTATTTGATTCTTTTTCTTGGAGATCTTACATTCCATCTTCTTGATCAATCTCTAAATTTGAAAACTCCCCTACCATTTCCAGAAATATTTTAATATGTTCTGCCAATATTTTATATTATCTGGGATGGAAGGCCTTCTTATAATTTCAACTTCATATATTAGTTTGGTATTTAGTGAAGGCTTGAAAGTGCTAGCTGCCACTGCCAATGAGTTAGCTAATTTGTGCCCTTCCCTTGGTAGGAACTATATACTAAATGCATTAAAGAAATTATATACTAAATCCCACACTTCATTTCTTTACGCTCTAAGTCTCAGATGTTTATTTTGGCATTGATTCTTGATCCGTTTTATAATTAATTTAGAGTCCCCAAAAACTAGAAATACATTGTATTCCTATATTTTTAGCATCTTGTAGACCAAGAACCAAAGCTTCATATTCAGTTATATTGTTTTTGGAGTCAAATTCTAATTTGTAAGAAAAGAGAATAATTTGACCTTTAGGGGAAAGAAGAATAACCCTATCTCCATTTCATTCCTTTGTGTGCACACCATCAAAATACAACTTCCAAACTCCACTAACTACTACTTCCTTGATTCGAATTGCTGAAGGAACCTGCACTTTTGTATCTTCAACAATTTATTAAGATTCTTGCAACATAAAACAGGAAAATTCATCTTTTTCCTGACTGTAAATAGGAGAATTACTTGAACCCTCCTTGTTGATAGTCTTCACAAATATGGTCTCCCAATATAATCCCCTTTCTTCTCCACTGAATAATGGAATGGTTGCATAAGTAAAATACAGTTTGAGCACTACTCCGAGCTTGGCTCCCCAGGACCTAGAAAGTAGCATTCCAAAACGATCTGGAATATCTGCAACAACAACATCCATTACAATGCTTCTAGCTAGAATCTGAGCCATTGATACTACCAGATCTTTAATAAGTCCCACACATTTAACCTTTTTCAATCAAAAGAATACAAGTCTTTGTAAGTTTTTGTAATCTGCAAATTACGCTACTTCATAACTGAGAGAGGCATTAAATTATGAAAAGCCCCTGAATCCAACATACAATTGTGAAGAATAAAAGTATGCATGAGAAGAGAAATGTAAAAAGGAGGAGTGGAAGAATCATGTTCTTCCACATGAGGACCAAACATCCCCTCTGATCTTTCTTCTTGTAAATTAACTATATGAGTTGCATTATTATTCTGAGATAAATTTATGAATTCAGAAACATGTTTTCTGTAATCATATTTTTTCAATAATTCAATTAATGGAATAGAAATTTTAATTTTCTCCAATTCTTTCTGCAAATTTAAAGAATGGAGCTCCTTTACAGCTTTCGATTGGTCTTCCTCAGTTGAATTTTATTTTGGCACATTTTGTGGATTGATAACAAGCTACTAAGACTATTTCTGCAACATCCCTATGTCCTACTGGCTTCTTGAACTCTCTCCTTGATGAATTGGGAGTGTTGGGACTGTATTCAATGTCTGCTTCCCTCTATCGTCTTTTTTTGGTGATTGTTACTGAGTTTCTCGATTATTGATCCTCCACATGGTCTTGAGTTCTTGATATTTTCCTTTACCTCAAATCATATTTTTTATGTAATTATGCTTGCATAAAATCTGTGAACCTTTTGCAATATTCTTCAATCTCTTCATCATCTAGAGAAATTTGAGATTCGCAACTTGAATCCTTGTTAGTGACTACTTATTCTTTCTCTTTAGACAATGTAGAGTATTGATTTTCCTGTAATCTAAGAGTCTCCTCCACTACTTCTTCTTGTTCATCTTCAATGTATAAGGGTGGTTGCACCTGATCTTGATCCTTCTTGTCCCTTTGCATAATTTGTAGTGGTTGTCTCCTAAATTGAGGAATGAAATTTATGTTCAGTGTTTGTTGAATCTGCCTAGGAGGATTATTACTTTCTAGTTCCAATTTTACCAATTTATTAGACAAATTTCTAATAAATTTAGTCATTCCATCTAACCTTTTCTCATGAGAATCCTTTGGCTAACTAGCAGGTTTGTCTTCCTCCTTTCCTTTCTTCTTATCATCAACTTGGACCTTTGGTTTGATCTTCCCTGCAGCAGACAAGTTGGCTTCAATCTCCAGTGCATCAGTTTGGATTTGGTGTAGAGGAGAGGATCACCTTTCCCTCAAAGTAAAACCAAAATTAGATTCAAATGCTCCTGCAAAGACCACTTTTGCACCAGTAGGTGGTGGTTTTATCTCTGCAGGAAGGCTATTATATAACTTATTAAACCTTTTAATAAATTCAATTACCTCTTGATCTGGTTTTCTCTTAATTGCATTAAATTTAGTTAGGAAATAACCATGATCTTTCTTTTCACCCCATCTCTGTATAAAAGTATTCTCCAATTCTTCCCAAGTTTTTATTGAATTAAAAGGAAGGGTTTTAAACCATTTCATTTCTTTTCCATCCAATGACTGCACAAAAAGTCTCATCACCACATCCAAGTATTCAACATTCGAATTTTCTACAAAAGCTCAGAAGGTTTCCGCATGTTTTTTTGTTGTCACTTCATCCTCCCTTGTAAATCTAGGTAACAAATTTAGATAGTCTTGAGGCATGGCATTCATGGGGTAAGGAATATTAAAAAAATATTAAAAATGAAAGTCGGAATTACCATATTTTGATTTTGAAAAGGGATAGAAGACCTTCCTTCTGTAAATACAAAAAGTGAGGTGGAATGATAGATATAGGAATTGGCTGAGAAATAACAGGGACAATTTGATAGGAAAATGACAAATCAACTGTTTTAATTTCTTCAATTTCTGGGAAGGAGAAAGAGACAGAATCAAATAACTCATTTTCAAGAGTAGGTTTTGGAAAGGTACTTTGAGGAGGGAACAATATTTCTTGAGAAAAATATAAGTTTTTAGCAACTTCTTCTAAATGATGAATTCTAAGATAATGTGAGACAAAACTGGTACTAGGAGTTGATAGGGTAGGGCTTGGAGTTACTGGAGATTTTTCTTTCCAAATTCTTCAAGAAACTATTTTTTCCGGGTTAGAAAGGACAAGATCCTTTTGTTGTGAGGTATCAGACCTTGTGTAAGGCCTTCTGGGAGCTAGGACTGCTTTTCTTGGTGAGAAAACTCAGCCTAGACACTTTCTTTGCCCACCAAACAAAGACATGACATATAAAAGAAAAACCAAGGAAAAATGACTCCGTTCTCCATTCCTCAGCAATGACACCAAAAAAATGTACCTTAGGAGACAACCCGGATTGAGTAGAGGTCAGTGCCAAAGACATTTGTCTAGAATGATGAATTTCTTGATTTATTGTTCCATTGTGAAACTTTAGAAGTATTTTTTTTTATAGGTAAAGACTATAAACTCTCCTTGGAATGAAACACCTTTCAAAGTGGCCTTTTTTTATAATGAATATGATTTTAAGTTGTACTACAATAGATGAAAATGATTTTTAAGAATTTTTTAAACAACAGACCACTTGTGGCATAATCTCTTGCTTTAAACTTTAGCATAATTATGGAAGAGAGTTGAATGGAAATATAGAAAAGAGGAATGCATATTAAGGTTATTTAACTTTAACTTCCAGATACTGTAATTTCAGTGAAATTGTATCATTAAATATCAGCTGCTTCATTACCCTTTCTCATAGAATAAAAACATTAAATCATTTTACAGTTATGAGAAAACACATGTCACATTAAAAATATGCCTGGAATCACTTTGAAAGCTTTATTCAAAACACCAATCAAATAAAAACATTACACAGGAAATTTTTCCTTCTAAAGTCAAAACTCGGAACCTTTCTTCATTCCAAAACATTTATTTTTGTATGATAATTACATTGATGATAGTCATGAAATTGTCAACCGTCAAAACTACTAACTACTTGAACTATTTTAAACTATTTGGTCCTTCGAAGGAATTCATCTATAATAAAAAAAATTAAAAGATTACATCATTTTAAAAATACATTTTGAAAATTTCTGATGAAATAATAGGTGGCTTTTCTTCATTGAGTAATTTGAGATTCTGGTGCAGTAGAAGGTCTAGCTTCTGTTGTTGTTGTTGTTGTTGGATACATCCACTCTTTGCATTTCTTCGACAATGTCACATATGAACTTTTACTTTTAACAAACCTTGTGTGAGCCATTCAAAAATTGGTGATTCTACTATAAGTTGGTTTCTCTGTAAAAAGAGTTCTAATTAACCATAACTTTTGAAAGTGCCTATTAAGATAATTTATAATTTTTTCTCCTTTCAAAACTGCTTTTCTTTTTCATGAGAGGTGCCAATATTGCTTTCGGTTTCTACCAGCAAGGTTTCATAAATCTCCCAGGAAAGCAAATTTACCGGTTGATCCCATCATGAAGGCAATCATGCTCTAGTTCTTTCATCAAAGTTGGTGTTGAACTTCAAACTAGATTCTTTAATCTCTCCCAACTTTGTCTCAGCCTTCTTTCTATATAAATTCTTCAAAACCATTTTTTTTTTTTATCTCCAACATCAATTCTGTTATGTCCTTAATCTGCATCTCTCTTAGTTCATGTGATGACTTAGAATTAAGGAAATCAATTATCTTTTTGGAAAATTGTGCATGTTGTTGGAGATTTTTTTTACTGGCAATAATTATGCTTTCCAAATCTCTGACAATGTCTTTCTCCTCTTCTACAATTGACATAAATTCCCAAACAAGCTTCACTGTATTAATAATATCATTCCATATAATGTCCCTGGTTTGAATGAGGGACATATTTCCTTTCACTTTCTCCAATTATTTAGTTTCATGAGAAGCAAATTTGTAATCATTTTGATACTTTGAGGTAGTATCTTTGGCCACGGCTAACTCCCTCTCTATTATCTTCAAGATTTATTTTGTATCATATATATTTATTTGCATCTTCTTCATCTCATCCTCTGATATCGTCAATTTAGTCATTACTCTAGTCATCTTATCTGAAGGGTCATCAGAATTAGATTGTACTAAAATAAAACAGACATGTGTATCTAGTTTCTGCTGCAAACTAGAATTCATCTCTTTGAGGGCAAAAATTTCATTATTTCTCTACAAAAGTTCATTTGTTAAGATTTCTCTTTATTTCTCCACCTGAGCTATCTTTGGGGCCATGACATGCTCCACAAAAGGTAATTTTATATTTTTCCTTAACACATGAATTTCAGTCTCTGCGCCCACCAAGCGTTTTTGTACAACCTTTGCAAAACCTTTACAAATATTTGCAAAACTAGTCTTACATATTTAACAAAAGTTTCAATTCAAAATGTTAGTGGACTCTATTGGAAATTGTTGTCTTGTAGCCATTAAAAAGAAGGTCATATAGGCATAATCCTTAGACAAATTTTGAAAACCTGACAATATGGTTTCTTTTGAGAATAAGGTACAAAAATTTGAAGGTGGAAAGACCAATTCTTGTTGAATTAAAAGAGAAGACACCTGATTTTTTTTTCACCTATGAATTCATCACACAGCGCTTCTAAGGGTAAAGAGCAGAGACTAACCAGTAAATAAATTCAGGGAAAACATAAGTTTTGGGAATTATTGCAGAAAAAATAGCAGACTTTATGACTACAACATATACAGGAGACTCTTTTTGGTCGACTAAAATATGTTGACTAAGTTCCATTAAATTTAGAGAGCAAATTAGATCAGAAACATACCTCTTAGTGTCCATGAGAGGAATGTGTGTAGAAGAACTGGACATAACAAATTTCTTCGACATTTTGAAATTTAACAGTTGTAGATGACGTATAAATACTTGGTTAATAGATGGTCGGGTGATAATGACTTCGAATTTAAGCAGGACAAAAATTGCACCGTGTTATGGATACATGGAATTGAGAATGAAAAATAGAGAAATGAGACTAAAATAGAGTTTATGGGAAAACGGAAAATGGGAGGGAATACATAGTTAAATGGTGAAGTGATGTGCATGAGATGGATGACATGGAGGATGAGACATGAAGAAGTGACAAGGTGACATGGTAGTGACATGATGATGACGTGGAGGACCAATCTACTAGATCACACTCTCTTACTGCAGAGTTACTAGGGCATGTACTGAGATGGTGGAAACCCACTGGTGGTGACACCACAAACAATATTGTCATCGATTGATAGTCAATCGTCTATATTTTGACTACTTTACAGAGGCACCCATAGGAATTACCTTCGGGCTAATTGTGGTGTCGGGTTGGAGGCATCGGGGGTCCTAACACGACGATTAACTCCACACAATGAATCAACCTACCATTTAATTGTATAACATATTTTTCTTAAAACAATTATGACTGCGCCCCAACAGAATTAATGCTTCATCATCTTAAATTTAATGTTAATCAATTGTTTTTAAAATCAAAATCTTAACACTTCTTCTAGATTTTGATTTTGATTTTTTTTTGAAATATATATATATATATATATATATATATATATATATATATATATATATATATTTTCTTTTTTTCACAATTTTAAAACACAGTGAAAAACAAGCTACAACAGTTGCCAAGTTGACCTAAAATGCCAACAAACAAGTTTTGGAAATACTTCCAAGTGCTCCACTCTCCACAAACTACAATGCCTCTTAAAAGACCTACAACACATTGTAGCACATATCTAACATTAACATAAGGCCAACACACTACAACAAGTCATCTCCATGAGCATAAGCATGGAGACCTAGTATGCCAGCTCAACAAGTGTGGCAACTCAACAACATGGAAACCTAAGGCATGATCTCCATCACATGTAGATATGCATCATCCACGAGTAGAAACATCAACAACCATCAACCATAATAATGCCATCATCTGACCATCATGACAATGACATTATACATCTGACATTAATGCCAACACAATTATCTCAATCCCAACTGAACTAGCTATTACCATGTTATAAGGAAGAAATTAAAACATCAATTGGTCTACATAGGCGATCTGCCATCATTAACCAATGGCAATATCAGATAGTTGGCACTATGCACACCATAATGCCAACAATCTGCCCCTTTAGCACTAATGGTAACCACACACGACCTCTAAACCAATATCCTCTATCACTCCCCCTTTAAAATCAATGCCAAAGGGTCAAATCCATATGACAAGGCGACAAGAACACAAGTAGTGAAGCACAGGAGCATCTGACCTCCACATGGCTGAAATTTAATGCATATCAACTAACATCCAAGCCTCTCATATTAATAGCAGTAAGAAGCATATATAACCAATCAATATTTAGAGCAACATCTCACAACAATCAACCTCTAGCAACAACAACAACAATATGCCAACATTAGGAAACCATAAGGAAAAATAAGCAACAATATGCATGATATGTAACAATATGCACATGAGGCACCACACATTACTCCATAGCGACCACATAGAAACAATGCCAATGAAATCACATCCTCTCTGCTCATAACATGAATCTAAGAGTCCCAACAATCATAACATAGCATGAGGGACACCATGAACACATCCAAGAGGACCATGATGCCAACAATGGATGGTTGAAGTAAACAAGAGCAAATAATGCTCCCCTTGAATACGTGCCATCTCTACATTATCTCAAGGCTGTAATGAACCACTTCCATTGCAAACAATGCTTCCTTTTGACAAAATAGAAGCACCATATAGACCAAGACTCCACATGAACATGAATGAATGATATATAACATTATATATACATGGTTGCAGAAACGACATAAAACCTCATACATGATCAATATATGACCTCTTGACTCATGGCTGAATGACCCAATCATACATACAATACAAGTGCATGGCTTCATGAGCATTTTACATGGATATATCAATAAATACATGACTATTATGATCAACTCGTATAGACCAATGACTCAAATAAATAACATATCATGATTTTTACATCAACATTATCCCATACATGTGGTTGCAAAATGGACTCATGATACTCCTCCATAACAAGCCTATCAACATAATGACACAAACCACTAATGAGTGGATGCTTTACCAAAACAAAATGATGAGTCAATGATAAGTACATGGTTGTAATAAACTGCATACAACAACCTATACATGGCTAGTCCATGTCTCAAATCACAATATGCATGTCATTGTCACAATGCCCTCATGCTAGGATGGCTGAAAAATGATCAATAAATGTTTCAAAAAGGATGATATACATGTATTTTCCACTCATAAACAATAAATACATCAATGGAAAAAATAATGAGTGAATAGAAATAAACATAAAGCAACAAGCCTTGAAAATATAGCTCCCCTTTAGCATGATATACCTCATATAAAGTGATCTGGTTGATTTTAAAATGCATGGAATAATTGGATCAATAACCCATGTTGGTAGAAATCCTCCAGCTACCAACATTCCCCTCGAGACCATGTTATTCTCATACACATTACGACATCAAAGAATCTAACACACAAGAATGGATTGCTGTAGGGGATGATCTGGTATACTCTAAATCTGATGAGGAAGAGAACTCTCTTGGTCTCCTCTTACTTTTCACTCTTCCCTTCAACACATACACATTATTCGATGTCTTAACTCCCTTGGAAATCACTCTCTTTGATCCTTCTTTCTGGATGATGTGACCTTTGGAGTTGAAAATCACTTCCTTACCTCCATAGACCATTTGGCTCACACTCAAGATATTATGATTTATGCCTTCAATGAGCCAAACATAATCTGCATTGGTCCTCTTCTCATCAAGATTGGCTTTACCACTTCCCAGCACTCTTTTTGATTGATTACCTTAACAAAAAACACAACCACTCTTGGTTCTATTGAGAGAATGGAATTTTCTCCTATGTTATGACATATGGTGTGAGCATCTGCTATCAATATACCACATGTCATCCTCATCACGTGAACGAAATGCAATGCCACATGTTCCTAGTTGTTGCTCCTTTTTCCATGTGTTCTTTGGTAGGTTCCTTGATTGTGCATTCTCTTTTGTCTGTTTCTTTTGAAATGAAAGCCTCAAGGATTTAGGCATTTTACAATCCTTGGCCATGTGCCCAAAATTATTACAAACATAGCATTCTATATGACTAAGATATGTAGCAAAAGGATCTAATATTTTTCTTCTCATACTAGACCTCCATCTTCTCATGCTAGATCTGCAATCAATGGCTTTATGCCCAAACAAGTTACATGCAAAACAATATCCATTAAATGAACTTGTATACCTGAAAGTGGATCCTCCTCTTGGCTGATCATACTACTACATATATGTGTGCATTCTCCTCTTACAAGTATCCTCCACATGGCCAAAATCATGACATTTGAAGCACTTCATCTTGTCCATCAAGGGAAAAAAGGAGTTTTTACTTCTCCTTTGAAATCCACTACCTCTAACCATAGGACAAAATGTTCTTCTAGATGTGAGAGATCCTTTTGGTTTTCTACTTTGCTGCTACTAGTAAATTTGTTTTCTCTCTCCTTTCTTATTACTATTGTTGGTCACATTCTTTGTGTTGGAATTATGATATAAGTGTTATCCTTGATGGCAACTCACTGACAGGTCAGTTCAGTTTTGATGAAAGGCAACCCACAGTGTAACAGGTTCGTTCAGATGTAACAGGGCATTGGTACAGAAGAATAGGAAGATGGAACTAAATTCTACTAATCATAATGAAGAAGTTGAAGGTAAAGGATGGTGAAAAGCAGTTTAATATGTATACACAGGTCCGCTTAGTCAAATCAATGTATACTTGCTGGTTCACAGAAGAAAAAGAGCGTATATGTATACACACACTTTCACAAGAAGAAAAGCGTGTATATCTTGGAAAATCAAGGAAATTAAAGAGGAGACAATACCAGGGGTCAATACCATGGTATTAGCCCACAATATTGAGTAGAGTAACAACTATTTGATCATGTCCAAGAATACCATGGGTCCTAAGTGGTTTTGGTCTGAGGTATTGAGAAAGGCCTAAAACTATATAAGGAGGAGAAGATCATAACGCCAAGGTGTGCAAGTGAAAAGGATTTCTAAGGAATACTTCTATCTGAAGTATATTTTATGTTGCAGGGGCTATGTTTGTGATTTGATCTTAAATATTTTGTGCACCTTGAATTCAATGTTGGATTAGGATCATGAGACCTGAAATGGCTTATCATTGAATGATCTGATATTGGTTGGGCTAGATCTGATTGTGTACACCTTTTTTATTCTTTAAATTTCATGATCTAGGTTTGTCTGAAGTCTAGAATAGCAATGAAGTTATGAATTAATATTTGTAGATCTATACGTTGGTTTGTCTCGGTAAAAGCGCGTGTACACGTAACTTCTACTCTTCGAAGTAGTGTATACAAAAGAAAATCCTATTCTTCAAGATCTGACTGATCTATCTCATCAGTTTTGTTGTTTTACTAATGTCTGTGAATGAAGTCTTCCTAGATCTGAATGCATAAGGATTTTGATATCTAGTTGATTAATTGTATAGTGAGAAGGGTGATCTATGCTACTACCTATGTAAATCTTTGTAAATTGATAGTAGATGTTCAGTGTATTGCTGGTTGGTACAGACTTGATTCAAAAGTTTTATTTTTTAGTAGTTTTGAAGGTATACACAAGTTTGATTAAAGGAAGTAGCATATACATGCAGGTTGGGTTCACGAAAGTAGTGTATATGTTCTGATGCATGATTTTTTAGGTTGCAGCTGGTTTTGAATGATATGTAGGTTTCTAGGTTCAGCATAGTCTTCTGGTGACAGTGATCTGACTATTCATATTAACTAATTATTGGTTGATGCAGTTTGAAAGTTTTGATGGGTCCAATATGAAAATTTGATGAAACGAGGCCTTCATGTGTATTGTTGTGTACCAGAGCATCGAGTCTGAAAATTTATGAAACGTGGTCCCTAGAAGAAGAGAGAAGGTCGTAGCCTTTTGTATGACAGTGCCTACGTACTAGTAAACGCATTGGCTAGTACAAAAGCTAGGGGGTTGTAGATCCATTCCAGTAGAAGCTAGAAAATGAAAGAAGGTTGTAGCCTTCTGCAGGTGGGTGCTTGCTTACTAGTATGAGTCTGCACCAGTACAAGATTGTAAACAAAATTTCTTATTATTAAAAGAAGACAGAGATGACAACAGCAGGTGGTTTTCACCCACATTGGTTTTCCACCTTAAATATTGGTGTTCATGTGTGTTGCTTATGTGTGATGGTTTATTCTATTTTGACTGCACTGTTTAATAAGTTATTAATGCACTGGTTAAAGATCAACACATAATAAATTGACTAAATCACAAGTTCTCTGGGTATACGATAGTTTCTTGCTAGTCCATTTCACAGAAGTAGCATATATAAATCTATTTGGAAAATGAAAAATTATTGATTTTATAATACTGATTCACCCTCCCTCTCGGTATTATTTCCAACAATTGGTATCATAGTAGGTCCTTCAGAAGAAGCTTGATCGCTTGAAGGAATATCTTCCAAGATGAATAATCATGAAGGCATGGGATCCATCAGAACACCAATCTTCAATGGGAGAAACTTAGTATATTGGAAAATAAGAACCAGAGCCTATCTACAATTGCTTGGAGCTGATGGTTGGGAAATTGTGGAAGGAGGATATTAATTTCTAGTAGCAATTCCTACAGACTCTACAGGTAATAATTTATACGAAACTAATGCCAAAGTTTTCAACACATTATTGGGAAGTCTGTCAGAATTAGAATTTTTCAAAGTCATGCAACTCAAAACAGCAAAGAGATATGGGACAAAATCATTCAGAGCTACGAAGGAGACTCTAAGATAAAACATGCTAAGCTTCAAACTCTCAGAATTCAATATGAAACTCTTAAGATGCATAGTGATGAGAGTGTTGCTAGTTACTTTTTACATATAGATGAGATCGTTAATTGTATGAAGAATCTGGGTGAAGAGATAAAGGAAGCTACTTTAGTTGAAAAAAATTTGATATCTTTGTCTTCTAAATTTGAGTCAAAAGTGTCTTCCATAGAAGAAAAACATGATCTTAAAACTATTACTATGACTCAACTCCATGGAATCCTAACTTCCTTTGAAATGAGAAAAGGAGGTCCAATAGATATGAGAGAAGCCACTTTTAAAGCGTCAACAAAGGGAAAAGAAAAGGAAGAGCACAATGAATCAGAACACATTTCAGAAGAAGAATATGAGGTAAATTTTGTCAAGAAGCTTCAACGGGGTTTCGAAAGATTCATAGGTAAGCTACCTTTCAAATGCTTTTCTTGTGGTAGAGTCGGCCATTATGTTGCCAAATGTCCTCATAAAGATAAATATGAAAAAGAAAGGTATATGCAAAAGGAAATAGAAAACATGTTGTGAATAGAAGGAGTTACTATACGCATGAAGATAGTGATGGCTTATTCAATAGTGATGAAGATGAAACTGAACAAGATTATAGACTACTCATGGCTTATGACAATGATGAGTTTTTGGATGCCTTAGAAGAGGAAGACTTCCTTGAAGAAATCACTAAACTCAAAATCTATTTAGAATAAAATAATATGATCACAGATATGTTGATAGACAAACTCACTAAAAGAGATGAACACAATGAAAATCTAGAATGTGAAATTGTGGGTCTAAGAAAAGAACTTGAGAAGACAAAATCTCTTAATCTTAGATTTGCTAAAGGATCTGAAACTTTAAATGAAATCATCAAAGTTCAACGTTCTCCTCTAATAAAGACAGGTCTTGGATATACTGAAGAATCATCTCAATCACAGAAGCCATCAGCCTCCACTAGAAGCTATCTTGATGTAACAAAGACCAGTTAACAGTATTTCAATCGTTAGCAAAGGCCTAAAATTAGTCATTAGGTAAATCGTACCCAATTTAATCCAAGGATGAATATCAATAGAAGCTTCAACCAACAGGTAAACAATGCCAAAAGATTCTATGATCACAGAAACTTCTTTAATGGGCAATGTTTTTCATGTCATAACTTTGGGCATAAGGTTGCTCAATGTGTTGCTTACAAAACCATCATGACTAGAGAAGCACAAAATCAAAGGGGTGTAACAGGAATCAAGAAAAGTTCATATAATAAATTTTCTCCTCTTGAAAATGAAGTAGAATGTTCGATTTGTAACAACTTTGGTCATGAAGAATCTGAATGGAGGAGAAAATTTCAGCCATCACTTCAAAAGGATCAAACATCATTAAATCCAAGATATGGATAAAGAAGGAATCTCAATCGGAAATATGTGGCATAGCTATGTACGTAGAAGGATAAGAAAATCAGTGGTACATCAACAACGGATGCTATAAACACGTGACAGGTGATAAAGAGAAAATTCATTCATATAATGCTTTAGAAAAATAAAAGAATGTCTCATTTAGAAATGACACTCTAGATGTCATTAAAGGTAAAGGTTTTGTCTTCTTGAAAGAAAAGGCTAAAGCTATAAATGTCATGTATGTAGATGGTTTAAAGCATAACCTGTTGAGTGTCAGTTAAATGTGTGATCAAGGAAATGAAGTTGTGTTTTGATAAAACGGATGTGTGGTTAGTGAGCTTGATATAGGAAAGACCATGATCAAAGGAACAAGAACTCCAAATGACTTATACATACTCAAATGAGGACAACAACAATGCTATCTAAGAAAAATAGATGAAAACTGGCTATGGCATAGAAGATTGGGACATCTAAGCTTTTCTCAAATAAGAAAAGCATGCAGGCTCAAGGCAGTTCATGATCTTCCAGATATCAACATCCCAGAAAATACCATATGCAAACCATTTCAATTCGGTAAGCAAACCAGAGTTCACTTCAATGAAAAAGAAGGCTCAACAAGTAAGCCTCTTGAACTCATCCATACTGATTTATGTGGTACAACAAGGAAAAAGTCACCTCGTGGAGAAGAATACTTTATTTTATTTATTGATGCTTTTTCCAGGATGTGTTGGATAGTACTACTAAAGCATAAAGATTAAGCATTTGAAAAATTTAAAGCCTTCAATGCTTTAGTAGAAAATGAATCAAATCGAAAAATCAAATGACTCAGATCTGATCGAGGGAGAGAATTCATATCAGATGAATTCTTTGACTTTTGTGAACAACATGGAATAAAAAGGCAATTCTCCGTTGCAAGAAGTCCTCAGCAAAATGGCGTGGTGGAAAGAATGAACAGAAAAGTTCAACAAATGGCTCAAGCGATGCTTGATGAATTTGGAACTCCTACAACCTTCTGGGGTGAAGCTGCATTTTCTGCCATGACTATTCTAAACAAAGCGAATGTTCAGGTAAATAGAAATCAAACTCCATATAAACTTTGGTATGGTAAGCCTCCTACTGTAAAACACTTTAGAGTTTTTGGAAGAAAATGTTTCATCAAAAGGACTGATGAAAAGCTTGGTATGTTTGAACCCAAAGCAGACGAAGGAATTCTTCTTGGTTATTCATCCAAAAGTAAAGGATACAAATGCTATAACAAAAGACTTTCGATAATTGCTGAAAGAATTGATGTTGTAATTGATGAAGCATGCAAAAATCTAGAACAAATGAAATCAACAGAGGAATATGACAATGAGGAAGATGGGGAATCCTTTCCCACATCAAATCAAAATGATAAGCACCAGAAGAAGATACAACATACAGGGAAAAGGCTCCACCCAAGTATGTTCAGAAGAATCATCCAGAATCTCAAATTCTAGGAGAAAAGGGGTTTGGAGTACAAACAAGAAGAACTCTTACAGGGACCTCAAGTTATCTAGCATTACTATCCTCCATAGAACCTCAGAATGTAAATGAAGCCTGGAAAGATGAATGTTGGGTCAAGGCCATGGATGAAGATCTTGACCAAATTGAAAAGAATGATACTTTGGAATTAGTTCCTAGACCTCATGATAAAAATGTTATAGGAACAAAATAGATATTTAAGAATAAGCTGAATGAAAACGAAGTTATTAGAAATAAGGCAAGAATTGTTTGTAAAGGGTATGCTCAACAAGAAGGTATAGATTTTGAAGAAACTTTTTCACCTGTTGCCAGACTTAAAGCCATAAGGATGTTTCTTTCTCTTTATATTTTTCAAAAATTCAAAGTATATCAAATGGATTTAAAATCAACTTTTATTAATGGAGAATTAGAAGAAGAAGTTTATATTGAACAACCAGAAGGATTCATTCTTGGAAATGATGAAAAACTCGTATGCAAGCTCAAAAAGGCTCTCAATGGTCTAAAACAGGCTCCAAGGGCTTGGTATTACTGCCTTGACAAAAATCTACAACAACAAGGTTTCACGAAAGGTTCTGCAAATAGCAATTTATACACAAAGGTTGAAAATGATAAATTGCTAATTATTGTTGTTTATGTTGATGATATCATCTTTGGTAGCAATGAAGAATCCATGAGTCAGAATTTTGCTTGAGTAATGCAACATGAATTTGAAATTTCCTTACTTGGTGAATTTACTTATTTTCTTGGTATACAAGTACAGCAAGCAAAAGATGGTATCTTTATTTCACAAACCAAATTTCTCAAGCAGATCTTGCAAAAGTACGAAATGGAAGATTCTAAACCAATATGTACTCCAATGGTAACAGGATGTAGTCTCAGTTCTAACGATGAATCACCAATAGTAAACCATCCAACTTACAGATCTATGATTGGAAGTTTGCTTTATCTAACAGGTACCAGACCTGATATCATGCATGCAGTAAGAATTTTTGGAAGGTTCCAAGAAAATCCAAAGGAATCACATCTCTAGGCATTCAAAAGAATTTTCAAATATCTTCAAGGAACTCGGGACTTTGGACTATGGTATCCTAAAGATACAAACCTTACTCTTCATGCATATGTAGATGCGGATTGGGCGGGAAATGTTGATGATTGAAAGAGCCCTAGTGGAGGTGCATTCTATATGGGTTCTCGGTTAGTGTCATGGTTTACCAAGAAACAAAGTTCGATTGCCTTATCTACAGCTGAAGCAGAATATGTGGTTGTTGCATCTTGCTGCACACAACTACTTTGGATGATGCAAACATTGAAAGACATTCATATCACATGTACTCCATTCTATGTGATAATACAAGTGCCATCAGTATTTCAAAAAATCCTGTCATGCACTCCAAGACCAAGCACATACCCATTAAGTACCATTTTCTACGAGAAAAAGTGTTGAACAAAAATTTAATTGGAGTATGTTCCCTTCAAAGAACAGGTTGTTGACATATTCACTAAATCGCTTCCCAGAGAAACATTTGAATATCTCAGACAAAAGCTGGGAGTAGTTGCTGCATCATCCTACTGTTAAATCTAGTTTTTAGAGGAAGGTTATTATACGCAGGTTTCATGAAGTATAGTCGCGTATACACGTGGGTTTCTATGGCTGAAGGAGCGTATATGTTTTTCTGACAAAAAAATAGTGGGTCAGACTCTGATATGGATGCTCTGTCTGATATTGATGATTACAGTTTGATGATATGCTTTGTTTATTGATTTTTATCTGACTGACAAAGATGCCTTGATGAATGACTTGTTGACAATGCACAGGTAGCACATATTTAGGGGGGAATTAGCCTTCACACACATTCAACATTGTTGGCATCATGGTTGCTAAGTTCAGCTATGGCTTCAGATACTTATACCATTTGTTGCATAAGTCATGTAAAGATCTAGGGTGTGATATGACTTCTTCTGTCATGGTCTATATTTCAATGAGTCCTATTGAACATTTGATGTAATTTGTATCCCCACTTTGCATGGGATGGATGATGTAATAATTGTTGTATTTCTATCATGTATAAACAATTGGTATATCCCCACTTGGTTGGGTGGATGAATCAAATATGGTGTATCCCCACTTTGTTGGGTGATTGATGTATGTATGAGTCATTTGTCATAGGGAGGTCATACTCACTTAGTTGAGTTATAGAGTCATGTTATTCTTTTTGAAACATATCTATGAAAACTCAACATGTACTTAGGGGGAGCATGGACAACATAATATATATCAAAGGGGGAGAATAGCTTGGTCCCCCCTTTGCCCTTGATGTCAAAGGGGGAGAGTATTTTGGTGTTGCATGTTATCTCTAATAGTTTCTACAACTTGCAGTAATCAACACCAACATGGTTCCCATCAAGTCCAAAGGGGGAGATTGTTGGCATTATGATTCAAGTGTTATCCTTGATGGAAACTCACTCACATGTTAGTTTAGTTTTGATGAAAGGCAACCCACAGTGTAACAGGCCCATTCAGATGTAACAGGGCATTGGTATAGAATAATGGGAAGATGGAACTAAAGTCTACTAATCAAAATGAATAAGTTGAAGGTAAAGGATGGTGAAAAGCAGTTTAAGAAGTATACGCAAGTCCACTTCGTCAAAACAACATATACATGCTAGTTCACAGAAGAAAAAGAGTGTATACGTATACACGCACTTTCACAAGAAGAAAAGTGCATATATGTTGGAAAATCAAGGAAATTCAAGAGGAGACAATACCAGGGGTCAATACCATGGTATTAGCCCACAATATTGAGTGGAATAATGACTATTTGATCCCATCCAAGAATACCATGAGGCCTAAGTGGTTTTGGTCGAGGTATTGAGAAAGGCCTAAAACTATATAAGGAGGAGAAGATCATAAGGCCAAGGTGTGCAAGTGAAAAGGGTTTCTAAGGAATACTTCTATCTGAAGTATATTTTATGTTGCAGGGGCTATGTTTGTGATTTGATCTAAAATATTTTGTGCACCTTGAATTCAATACTGGATCAGGACCATGAGACCTGAAATGACTTATCATTGAATGATCTGATATTGGTTGGGCCAGATCTAATTGTGTACACATGTTTTATTCTTTAAATGTCATGATTTGGGTTTGTCTGAAGTTCGGAATAGCAGTGAATTTATGAGTTAATATTTGCATATCTATATGTTGGTTCGTCTCGGTAAAAGCATGTGTACATACAAGTTCTACTTTTCCAAGTAGATTATACAAAAGAAAAGCATATTCTTCAAGATCTGACTGATCTATTTGATCAATTCTGTTGTTTTACTGATGTATGTCAATGAAGTCTTCTTATATTTGAATGTAAAATTGAATGCATAAGGAGTTTGATATTTGATTGATTGATTGTATAAGTGAGAAGGGTGATCTCTACTACTTCATGTGTAAAGCTCTGTAAATTGACAATAGATGTTCAATATATTTTGGTTGGTACAGACTTGATTCATAAGTTTTATGTTTCTATAGTTTTGAAGGTATACGAAGGTTTTATTAAAGGAAGTAGCATATACATGCAGGTTGGGTTTAGTAGCGTATATGTTCTGATGCATGATTTTTGAGGTTGCAACTGGTTCTGAATGATAATGAAATTTTCTGGGTTCAACACAGTGTTCTGGTGATAGTGATTTGACTATTCAGATTAACTGATTATTGGTTGATGCAGTTTGAAAGTTCTTATGGGTCTAGTATGAAAATTTGATGAAATGAAGCCTTCATGTGTATTATTGTGTACCAGGAGCATCAAGCCTGAAAATTTATGAAACGTGGTCCCTGGAAGAAGAGAGAAGGTCGTAGCCTTTTGTAAGCTGGTGCATACATACTAGTAAACACATTGGCTAGTAAAAGAGTTAGGGGGTTGTAGCTCCCTTCCAGTATAAGCTAGAAAACGATAGAAGGTTGTAGCCTTCTGTAGGTGGGTGCTGCGTACTAGTATGAGTTTGCACCAATACAAGATTGTAAACATATTTTCTTATTATTAAAAGAAGACAAAGACGACACCAGTAGGTGGTTTTCACCCACATTGGTTTCCACCTTAAATCTTGGTGTTCATGTGTGTTTCTTATGTGTTATGGTTTATTTTGTTTTTATTGCATTGTTTAATAAGTTACTGATGCACTCATTAAAGATAAACACATGATAAATTGACTAAATCACAAGTTCTATAGGTATACGCTGGTTTCTCTAATAACAGTAGTGTGTACACACTAGTTCAGCTCATAGAAGTAGCATATATAAATCTATTTGGGAAATGAAAAATTATTGATCTGATAATACTGATTCACCCCCCCTCTCAGTGTTATTTCCAACACTTGGCTGTAAGAATT
>CM062817.1:1148636438-1148927916 GCA_031772625.1 Pinus tabuliformis
CTTTGACAAATTTTCAATGTTCTTAGCCTTCTTCCTTGATAACTCCTGCCAATTTCTTGTTAATAATTAATATCAGGTAGAGTTCCCTCTGGGGAGTCTTGAATAAGGTTGGCCTGCAAGTAAAATTATCTTGACAGATTCAGTGAGGTCATTAGAAATATATCTGGCACTAAATATTGGTGTCTCTGCATTTTTTACTCTGATTTTCCAATCTCGGAAGACTATCTCCTTTTGTGATTCTTCAATTGTAGGCAGATTGACTAATATCCCTTCAACACTATCTTGCCAATTTATATAATATGATATTTTCTCCTCAATTTCATCATAGTATGTCCTTAGATCGGATAACTTATTTACCAATGTATTGGTTTTTTGACATAAGTCATGAATAATGGCTAATTTTTTACAAAAAGTAATCTATTGTTGAACAAGGAGAGTATTTAATCCTTATGCTTCCTTTTTGAATTCAACCAATTCGAAAATATTCTTCAATTATTGAATACTATGTTGTAACTCTTGCATTTGAGCATCCTGAGTTATCAAATCATATTCATGTTGAAGATTCAAGGCATCAAAATTCTATTGAAGTTCGGCAAGTTGTGCTTGCCACTATTGAGCAATAATCTGCTTCTTATTGTCCATACCCTGTTCTAACTGAATTATTCTTTCATCCTTTTCTCTTAGAAGATGTTGTACTTTAGCGACTATATCTTTGGTGGCAGAAGCATATGCTCCTGCAAACTATGAGAGCTTCCTGACATCCTCTGTAGAAGTAGATTGAGAGCCTTTCCACACCACTTTAAATGAAGTATCTTCAGGGACTAAGGCCTAGGTTTGATCAACCCTTCTTCTTTTTCTTTGTATTTTCACAACAACTTTATGTTGTGGACTATAAAATATGTCGAGAGGAGGAATCTCATCGACCCTCAAAACAGCCTTAGAGGTCGAGAAATCCGGGATGATTTCTATATCATCAGTTTCCAAAGGCCCGTTGGAAGTCCCAATAATAAGTGGGTTTTTTTCTATAGTTTCAATGATATGTGAAAATTTCTTTTGCAACGGAGTCTTCAGACTTTGAGGCTCTGTTTCTTGAATGAATTGATTGAACTGTTCCCATATTTCATCTATTTTTTTCTGTCAGAGTTTCCTCAACCTGAGAAGAGGAGGAAGTACCTGTCTCTTTTGTCTGAGAAACAACAAGAACCTGTGCCGAAATAACCAAAAATTCTGCATTTTGTTGATGGAACTTCAATAAATCCATAGGCAAGTGAGCAATCATTTTATCTCTGTACTGATTAAATTGAGTTATCTCCTCTGGAGTTAACTATGCTGCTTCTAGTTTCACAACCATCAAATAGGTAGAGACTGATTCAAATATTTCATCAAATTTATCATTCTCATGCATAAATTTCCTAATACAAGACTGTGCAGTGACATTCTTGGCAGTTCCCTTAGGATCATATTTCCTATTCAGAATACTTGGGAAGTTTAAAATCTGAATCTCTTCAATCTCAATACCAACATGTTTATAGCTATCTATAGTATACACACCACATTGAATAGGAAAAGTAGGTCACATTATCTTTTGAGCATGATATAGATCCTTTGAAAGACCATGTCCTACGACCTGGTAAGCTATTTGATGGGCCAGAAGTTTATCAAGGATGTAAAGGGAAAAAACATGGGGATGTGCAATACTACCAAATTTATGGACATAAGTGAATGATTCTTCTCCAAATAAGTTACCAATTGATCGAAAACCATTATTAGCTTCAGTTGAAACCCTAGGGGCTGTAGAAAATCATGTAGATTCACAAGCTAATGCAATTTTCAAAATCAAGAGACAAGAATCTACTTATACTCTTTACAATGGAAGCCCATAAACAACGAGAAAATAATGATCAATACATGAAGAGAATCAAAGGCACATAACACAATAAATATCCGGGGAAATCCACAGCTCAAAACCCCACTATTTGTTTTGTATTAGTCAGGAAAATCAATATGAATTTACAATTCTTGTTCTCTCTAGAACAATCCCAACACTCAGCAAATTCAATCTCCAACTCATAAGAAAGCTCAAGGCCAAATATTAACCAATTCACAAGATATCCAAGTCTCTATTCCAATGTGTAATTCCTATGAAGGATAACTTGTATATAAAGGGAAATAAAGTCTCTAAAAATAGCGCAATCCCTCAAGGATCAATTCCTGATTGCATGCATTGTCAGTGAAACTCAGAAAAATCTAAAACAAATAGTACATTGTCCCTACACCCTAGTCTCAACTAGGTATTTCTCAAAATCAACATACATGAGTTTCTGATGGTGGAATATTCAGTTAACTAGAGTAGCGCTAATTAGGTCACTAGTGTCCCAACTGACCGTTTACTCACCATTAGTTCCTGAAACTGATTGGATCTAATTTAATTGGTCTTAACTCAATAAACTGAGTTAATTAATTATAACTCTTTCATATCTCAGTCTGAATTCCTATAAGTTAGGGATAACATATGCATGTCTTCTAAAAGACTTCCAATTCGAATTTCCTAAATTAATTAATTTAATTAAAATTAATTAATTATTTTCAAATTTCTATGAGAAAATAATTCTATTTTAATTCACAGTGTAATTCAAGGACAAATTACACTGAAATTTCTTGTTGCCATTTCTCAATAGGGGCTTTCCTATCAAACACACATTGGTGGATGGGCAACATTACTCCATGGAAATTTTTATAGAAATGAGGGTGAAATTTTGATTCCCAAATTATGTCCCGATAAATATGGATAGGTGTAGGGTCTTCTATATTCCATTTCCATCCTATAGAGGTAAAATCAGAGGTGAAACATATGACATCCATTATATAGGCACTCAGACAATATGTTTCCCCAATCCATAATATATCCATCAGAGGCAACCTCAATAAGTGGTACCCATTTTTCTATGAATTTCTGTGTATTAGGGTAACCATAGATCCTACACATCATAATGGCTATTTGACAGTATGGACTAGAAAGGGAGGCAATATAATACATACCATTATCTTCACGCTCATGTTTGTTAAGGATCTCTTCTCTAGTTTCTGATGGGATCTGATTGATGCTCATTCTCCTTCATGAACTTTTGTATAAAATTCTTGTCATATTTTTGCTAAGGTTGTGGCATATGATACATTTCGCTCAAATCATTGCTGGTAAATGACCCAATGACTGTCTGCTTCTGAGTCATGAAATTCCTATTTGTAATATTCATAAGATCAGTAACCCATTTGATCATATATGTATAAGGTAGGATGTTGGATCATGTTGCAATCTAATGCAAGAATGAATTGGTGATGTCACTGTAGGTAGTCTCAGAGACCGGGGTAGAATCATTAGCTGTAGTTGTTTTCTATGTTACCCTCAGTCCTTAATCTTCAAAAAGATTATAAATAGCTTCCAAAGAAGAGATTCTAGGCTTTGGAGTATAGGATGTATCCAAGATTAAGGAAGGCATTTCGGAAGCTTCAAGTGGAGGGAAATTGGTTGTTGTTGGGTTTCTTCCTGGTTTTAGCCACCCTAGACATTTGTAATGAATTTTTCTTGTCAGGATTGGCCTGTAATGGAGAACACAAGAATAAGAATAAATTCCTTAACCAAAGAATTCTTTTAGAAAAAATAACTACTTTCCGTGATGGTTTATGTCTTTATGAGAAACTCCTGGAGACATCAAGCTGCAATGATTAAATTGTTTAAAACTTCGAAAAATCATAAATTCACTAATTTCGGCCATTAAATGATAAATGTGCATTCACATGGGCTCTGCACATGTCAGCATATTGGAGGATTTTTATCGGGGAAATCTTAGGAACACACCTTTAAAACTTGCGATATCCTTACCTTCTGATAGGCATTATTCAAAGATATAACGATTATGAGTTGTGAGCAGAAAGAGGCATCGGAGGTTTTGTATTGGGGATGCAATATCAAAGATTTCAAAAGAGTGCCTCCCGATATAAAAGTTCTAATATATGGAAAGGAGGGGAATATCGAAGGATGAGGGATATTGGAATATCAGAGTATCGAAGTATTGGGACATTGGAGGATCAGAAGATCAGAGGTTTTAAAGTGTCGCTTGTTCTTAAAGTTCTGATATATGGAAACTCCGATATACCACATGGTAGTCTTGTGGGTCCAAGATTTTATTTATTATATCATAAAGTCATTCTTATATAATTTTGGACTTAAAGTATCGGAAAGTTTTAATTGGGGAAAATTTTATTGCGAATTTATTATAAGTAATGTTCCTATATTTAAATGTTCCGATAATACATTTTAAACAAAATCCTTTTGGGTTATTTGTGATTTTATACTTATGAGGCCAATCTCCGATATGAAAGTTCCGATAAGGGAGATTTTCTTATTCAAAGGTGTTTTGGGGAAAAAACTAAAAATTGCCTTATTTTATTAGAACCAAAGAACTTTATCAGAATTTAAAAGGGTCCCCATTATTTTTTAGTTCAACTATTATAAAAATTAATGGGGATTTGTTGAGTACTACAACAACTGGCGACATACTGGGGGAAACAATTATCTCTTAAACATAAATGAAAATTTAACTACTAAATAAAAAGACTTAGAAAGGTAAAAATAATTGAAGGTTTGATTGGTAAAGATTACTCTGAAGGAAAGAACTTATTATTTGGCAAATCACCTCATAACTTGTTATTGATGAAAACCTTTATTGTCTTTGTTAGTCATTTAATCAGTTGTAAAGATAAAGTTAAGAACTATAGAATCTTAGCTTTTAAGATAGAATTTTTTGTCACTGGTAGAGACATCGTGGCTAGTAGGCGCGCATAGCCTTGACATGGTTACCATTTAAGCAAAGTGTACCATTATCCCATCCACTTATAGTAATTTTTTTAGAGGTATTAGTTTTTCTTTTAATTTTTCTTTGTTTGTTTTAAAGCTTGAAAACCATTGTCTTGGCTTGGTAACTAGATGATGAAAATGCCATTCATAGGTTATGATGATATTGAACAAGCCAGCTCGTGATGAGATCTCTTGTCTTATATTTATTTGGCCACAAGCCATTATCCTGGTTTGGTGACCAGTTGTGATAATGTCAAAATCATTGGTTTCCTATGATCATGGTAAGATGGCTCATGATGAGACCTCTTATCTTTCAAGTTTTATATATTTTTGAATTACACTATTTTTTTTTTAAATTAGTGGATGGGGAGGTATATTCACTCCTTAAGAGTCATGGATGACAAATTGAAGCCAAAAGATGTTAAAACTTCAAATTAGTCTTCACTTTTTAAAGAAAACTTTTCATGACCAATCATAGGACAACTCGATTTTTTAAAGTTTCAAGTTACGAATTATTTATAACTTAATGGGTACAAAGATTTCAGAGATTTGTAACAGATGCAATACTAAACTTCAATGTTACAATTCCTTTCTAATTCTCCTTTAATTAGTCTCATTTAATGTAAATGATTAGATACCCCAATATGAAGTCAGAAAAGCATTGTCTAACTATTATTAAAGCTAAAGACACCGATATATACATGTGATTATTTACATATTTTACAGGAGGATAGATATCCTTAAGAAAAATATTTTTTCAAAACTAGCCCATTAACGGGAAGAGCATCCCTCTTTCCTTGTAAATCTTGAAGGATAAAGGTTGATGGGCCTAGTTTCTCAATTATCTAAAATGGGCCTAGCCATAACTTCTAGAACTTTGTGCATTTTCCTTTTTCTTCATGGGCTTTGTCCCATTTTAGAACTAAGTCACCAATTTCAAAATTTTTATTATTAACTGAAATTCCATCAATCGAGGATTTGACTAATTGATGATGGTGAGCATGAACTTGTTTGGGTCTATCTCTCTCTTCTTCTAAATAATTTGAGACATCCTTAATTGCAAAGCAGACTAAGGTTTTTTTCAATAGATTGTACTAGGGTTAGTGAAGGAAGAGCTAGATTAGGAGATAGGATAACTTCTTTTCCATAAACTAATTGAAAATGAGAAGTGGCTATAGAATCTTTTGAGTGATTTTGTCAGCCCATAAAGAAAAAACTAGATATTTGTGCCAATTTCTTTGATTTTGGTCAACTGTTCACTTGATTATCCTAATGAAGTTTTTATTAGTAGACTCTGCTAAGCCATTTCCTTAAGGGTAATAATTTGCAGAATATTTGACTTTAAAACCTCTTTTAAGAGAAAATTCAATAATGGTATTTTCGGAAAAATAAGATGCATTATCAAACATAAGGGCATAAGGAAGACCAAACCTGGTAATAATAAATTTATCAATAAATTCAATAATGTTTCAGAATTGACCACCTTCAGAGGTATTACTTCCACCCATTTGGTAAAATAATTTGTAGTAGTCAAGATGTATTATGTAGAGTCCCCATTGCTCAAAAGGTTGCTCAATGTTGAATGGCTGCAAAGGTAAGGCTGGTTTCTTTTGTCTCCTTGAAGCAATTTGGCAGACTTTGCATTTTTTGACATAGGCATGAGTGTCCTTAAATAAAGTCGGCCAATAGTATCCAACATACAAAATCTTATGAGCAGTGGTGTCCCCAACGTAGTATCCACCAACTAATCTCTATTTCTAGACATATTAACAAAACAAAGTCATAATTTATTTTAAACAAGACATGATTGACAAGATGATATTGATTAAATTTAAGTTTGAGAGCTCTTTTATTTTTATAAGTGGGTTCTAATGGAGCATAAACATTTTTCAAGTAAAAAATTAAATCAACATATTGAGATCCAGTGTCAATAGGGCATACCTCTATGATTTGAACATTATTACCTGAATTTTCATCAGCTGAAGTGTCATAAGTTCCAGTAATTAATCTGCAAAAAGCTTGACCCCTTACTATTTTATCTGGTTTGATATCTAGGTTGTATTCTTGCAAGGCGGTAATCCAATTTTCGCTTTTCTCTCCTAATTCCTTCTGGATAAGAAATTGTCTGATTGCAAGGAAAGGAACAATTAATTTTTTATGTGTTGTTAAGAGGAAAGGCCTGAAATGTTTTATGGAATTAAAAACTGCAAAGGCTTGCTTCTCAACCTTTGAATAATTTAGCTTAGCTCCTTGTAAATTGGAACTAAAGAAGGAAATTGGAGCTTCAAATTGTTGTTCATTAGGTTCTGTCAATACTGCTACATAGGATTTTTTGGAAGAAAAAGTATAAAGAACAACTTGTTTAGTCAAATCAGGAGTTGATAACGAAGGATCATATATGATTCATGTTGGGTGTGGAACCTTATTATCTTCTTTATTAAGAGGTATCACAACATTGGACCCCAGTTGGTAATGTGGCGGCAACGCTGCCCGTAATATTTGTGTTGCAAGGGGGATCCGGGGGGGGGGGGGGGGGGTGTGGAAGCGATGTTTAGGAGCCCCCCTGGCGGGAGATCAGGGGCAACACAAATAGATGTAAAATCTCCTTGTAAAATGTTGTAATTTGGTAGCCAAGCTAGGCCGTTCATTAGGCAGAGATCTAACGATAGAAGTTATGTTTAATTTAGGATTTTTTGCTTTAGAAGGCAACCCCTCGCTATATATGAGGGAGTTGTATTGTGTCTATGTAGATCTGTATTCTGAGTGAGAAAGAGAGAGAGGAGATTGTGTGAGAGCAAAGAGGGAATTACAGCGGATCTGCTGTAGCTTGTATCTCTTTAGTTTGTTGGATAATATAAAAGGAAGGACTGGTTGTTTCCTGTGGATGTAGTCCAAACTGGGTGAACCACGTATATCTATGTCTCTCATGTTTTATGTGTTTTCTGTGTTTATATTTCTGCAATATATTTTATGTGTTCCATTGCTCTGTAATATATAATTTTCTAACAATTTCTTGTTTTATTGACTCAAATGCTTTTCTTTAAATCAGTCCCCATTTGAAAATTGACTTCTTCTTGATCATAGCCTGTAAAGGCTGTAAAATTTGAGAGAAATATGGGACAAACCGTTTAACAAAATTAATCTACCCAAGAAAACATTGCATTTTTTTTGTGTGGTAAGGGGATTTCAGATATTTCCTTGATTCTATTTGGATCTATGTAGATTCCTTCTTTAGACACAATAAAGCATAGAAGCTTACCTTCGCTAAGGGCAAAAAATGCCTTTTTAGGATTTAAGGAGATTCCAATTTTTTTACACTTTCAAAGGTCTGTTTTAAGTAATGTAAATGATTATTTCTGTGTTTTGAATAAATTGTAATGTCATCTAAATACACGACAACTATCTTATTGATCAAACCTATGAAAGCAATGTCCATGGATCTTTTGAAAGTAGCTCCAACATTAATCAACCCAAAAGGAATTTTTTGATAAGCATATGTTCCCCACTTGGTTCTGAATGTGGTTTTTAGTCTATCATATGGATGTACAAGAATCTGATTGTAACCTGAAAAATCATCTAAGAAAGACATTAGCTCAAAACCAGCCACAAATTGTAAAATTTGTTCCATTGGAGGCAAAGGAAAGCTATCTTTTTCACAAGCTTTGTTTAAATTTCTAAATTCTATATAAATACGAATATCTCCATTCTTCTTTCTAACTAGCACAAGATTTGAGACCAACTTGGAATGTATGTCTGGGAAAATTATTTTGGATTTGAGAAGCTTATTCAGTTCAATCTTAATCTGGGCTTCCAAGTTAGGGTGAATATTATGAAGCTTTTGTTGAATTTTCTTGACATCTGGAAGCATAGGAATGGTGTGTTGTCATTCTGTATTTTTTAGGTTGAGGGAGTAAACACATTGTACAACATCAAAACCACTTTGGGAGCTGGGATCTAGCCCTGCCAGCTTCAGAGAGGGATCTCTCTGTTTGATTTAGCTTTGTTTTATAGATAAATTTTAGGCTAGCTATGATTGTACTTGTTTGTTTTGTTTAATTGGTTTGGTTGATTTGAGTGTTATAATTCCATTGGGCTATGGAGTCTATAAACTAAACTGGAGTTTTTCATCAATTTTTAGAGGAGTTCTCACAGGGAAAGCTAGGTTGCAGTAAATGGATCTTTCAGAATTTAAATGGATGGTGGAAAAGCAGAAGTGTAAGGTTCAATAGAGACCAAAGAGAAATTAAGAATTCTTTGTCCTGACTTCAGTGGAAAACATTAAAATTAACAACAACCAAAATAGGGCGCTCTAGATAACGAATCCTATTTATCACAATTTCTATTGATCAATTCAGATATTTAGAATAACAAAGGAAAGAATAACAATGTTTAAACAAATATACAAAAGAAACACATCACCATTTAAAACACCACATGAATCTTGTGAAAGGTCCTTGTATTATTGATGCTCCAGTACTTCAAAATTACAATATGTAGCAGAAATTACATACGGAAATCAACACTAATACTTAAAACAATGAAGTATTTATAATAAAAATTACAATATTGCTTTACAAAATCGTTGTCAAACTGATAATGTATTATTAGCCTAACTACGAACTAATATCATCTAATCTTGGCAAAATAATAGGCCATGTAGGCTATTGAGGAGAACGGTGGCCTCGTTTGGATGGTTTCAATTGTTGAGTCAACCAAAAACTGAATTCGATGCTAAACTGACTCTCATGCTGTCTATTGTGCTGGAAAAATCATTTTACTGCTCCAATGTATTCCTTAATCTAGTAAATCAAGTAACTCTTCCGATCTCTTTTCATCTGGCATTGCTAACTTTGTTACCCTGTGGTAGATGTCATCTACCTCTATATATTTAGCAAAAGTTGGTTTCACGGTAAAAATATGTTTTACCTCATTCTGCACATGGAAGTCATTTGACATGGTCTCCAGAAATTCCTTTGTTGTCATACTCCCTTTGATTCCACTAAACTTAATGCTTCTTTTAGCCACCTCTTTCATCTTCAGGATATAGTCCTCCTGAGTGATCAACTTATCATTTATGACATAGATATTAGGCAGTCCCTTCTGCATTAAGGCTTCAATCTTGTTTGTAAATATGTTCACCTGCAGTTCTAAGGTTTCACACCTTTCCTCCAACTGGTCAATGAGATTTCTCTTTGTCAATACTTTCTTGACTTCCAGAATGGTGGCAGTTCTATCACTGACTCCTACTTCCTCCAGCTCATATATGTACTTTGAGTTTAATAACCTAATTATATTAGTAGCTTCTATTGGCATCTCTCCTATCTTTTCCCTTCCTTGCACAATGGTCTCTGTTGCCTTCTCTATTAACTCTTTCTGCTCAAATATGATTTGTATAGAAGGCCAAATTTCATTCATTGAGTCTAATATGTTCATCCAAATTGTTTCCTTGGCTTGTGCCAAGGTTTGGACAATTGAAGTGTCTATCTCTACCTGGAGCAACTTTTCCAAATGTCTCTAAGATTTCTCCAATTCAGCAGTGCGAGTAGCTTCAGCTTTGGCCTTTTGGACTTCCAAAGCTTTGAGTTGGCCCTAGAAAGTCTCAATTTCCTTTGGCTATAATGACATATTTTAAAGTGTCTGTGTGACCTGTTCAGCACTAGGAGTCTAAGTTGAAGTACAAGGAGTAGTGGGTGCTCCTGTTTATGTAAGTTGAGAAAGAGGTACAACATCCAAGAGAAAAATAACCATCTTTAAACTGTCTTCCTTCTCATTTATCAGTTTTTCCAACTCTGTTTCCATATGTATATTTTGGTCTATAATTAATTTCATCATGTCTACTTTCTATGCTTCACCCTCGTCAATGTCCTTGGTCATTGGATCTTCTGTAGCTGGCAGCTTGAGCTATTTCCTCAATGCTGTAATGTCCAAGTTCTTCTTCCTAATAATCTCCTCAGCATCATTAACATCTTTAGGGTCATACCCTATCTTGATCACCAAGTCTTCCAAAGACTTGATCCTGTTGTCTTTGGCCAAGGAGGAGACCTTCTCCATATTGAGTTGTGATTTTACATTTGCAAAAGAAACCTACAATTTGGATAATGACATGGCAGTGTTAGTCAAAGTGGAGGATATCATCTCACCAGTTTGCTTGTGCATCTCCATTTGATCAATGGGATGTATGTCCTTTGTACTGAACTCAAAGGTGGTGCTCTTGTAGTCTGCTACTGATTTGGGTTGTGGAGTCTGGGCCTCAAGAAAGGCCATCTACATTTTACCATGCTCAATATCAAATACTGAAAACAATCTACCTTAGGAGTTGGAAGTCTACTTCCAGAATTGGTTGTAAGTGTTGTTCTTCAAGATTTCATTCCTGAGCTTTATTTCTCTATACCTGTCAAAAACTGTCTTTTCTTTATCTGTTTGGACAGTTTGTGATTCCAGCTCAGTATCCTTATGACCTTGTGAAGATGAAGGTTCAAAAGGAGATGTAGTGAACTTGGTAGTTGCAGGTGGTGAATATGTGATGATGATAGTTGCTTGCTCTTCAGTCTCTTTGTCTACTTCTGGTTTGTGATCTACCTTGGGTCTATTTCTATAACTGATTCTAAATTCTCTGGCTTCACTTCCAGTAGTAGATGATGATCCTTCCTCCCTCTACCTTTTTCTTGATTTCTCTTGAGGGACAGGAGTCTAAAAACTGGAAGTAGAAACAAGCAGCTCTTCGGCTTCCCGTAGGGTATTTTTTGCCCACTCTAATTGATTAGCATATTGCTTTATGTCTAGCCTAGAAGTGTGTATGTAGCGGGTGTTCTTGTTCTCCACTTTGAGCTTTGAGATGATGCCACAAGGGTCATAAGACCATGTGAAGCTCAAGTTGAACTTCATCTCCTTCAATATTTTATTTGCCTCCTCACCTGATGTCCTTGTGTTGCACACAAATGGGCCTACCTGTATCTTTATCCTAAATTGTGCCTTCTTCTTGGTCACTACAAAGTGGATATCATCTGAGTTTAACATCTGCATGATATACTCCAATGAAAATATCCTCATTGGGAGGTACTTTAGGAGTTTATAGGGGGCCAATTCACATCGATCGACTCTAATCTCTGTGTAGTTTTGATACGGGTACCAATCTCTAGTCTTTGTTTGCTCTGATAGATGCATAATTATTTTGATCTCCTCACTAATTTTGTGCTACACTGCACTATTGAGAACATTCATAGCTGGATGAACAAAGTCTTTAATGAATTGTTTGTATGTGAATTCTTGCTGATCTCTCATGACCAGTGAGGTCCAAAAGATCACTGGTTGCTGGTCCCCTGCATCATCCAACTTCTGTAATGAAAAACTAAACTTTTCTTCTTGATAATAGATGAACATGTAAATCAAAATAGAGGTGTAATTGAACACCTGCTCTATAGGAAATTTAATAAATTTCTCATGGATATTGTCAGCCAAGAATTGACTGAAATTGAAAATCATAGAGGGCTTGCTATCTATGGAAAATGTGGAGAGGAATCCTAGAATGGGCTCATCTACCCACTAATCAAAATGATAGCCTAAGATGTAAGAAATGATTGAAATAATCTGTTTGGCCTGATCAGGGAAAATGGAAGAAGGATATGGAGGATTCTTCTTGGGAAATTGGGCATTCTCTGGCAAGAAAATCTCAAAAATTCTGGCTCTAGTGGCAAAGTCCAACTTTTGATAAATTTGGGTGAGGGCTTCTAGGGAGAAAGGGGCAACATTTTCCATAGTAGGGGCTAACATCATTTGGTCAATGGATTTGGTTGTAATGGTGAAAAGAATGTCACTTGTAGGGGAAATTATGGCTCTTTGGGTAGAGACATAACAAGCTTGACATCTTCTGGTAAATTTTGGGGCTTGGAATGTCAAGGGAAAGATATAGTGGAGGAGGTTTGACTCCCAGAGTCCTATCTCATCAGTCTTATCTGTGTGTTTATCCTCTAGGCAACAATAAAACTCCAGGAAATCACAGTCACACAGAGCTTCACTTATTATGTAATCCTTTTCTGCTAATGGTATATGATCCAAATCTATGGAAGATGGAGTTAAAGGATTAATGGCTTTGTCTTGGGTCTTGGTATTAGGAGCCATGACTGTAAACTATTTTGAGAACAGTATGAATAAGCAGAGGAGGTCTTACCGAACTTAGAAAGTCAAACAGTGTGTTAGGCAAAAGAAAGGAAGTTAGCAAATGTCGTAGTTTGGTCACATGAATGTTTTGATGGAGATCGCTGAAGGAAACTGTGAATAGCATAAACAATTAGGAACGAAAAGGCTGAGAATGACATGCTTGGAGTTTATTTAAACATTTGTGACAGAGTCCCGTTGGAAATTGTTCAGGACTGTCACTGAACGGTTACCTGGGAAAACAAAATAAATGACAAAAGGGTATTAAGTCGGGAAAGCATTTAATTGGCGCAACGGTCTTGACAAGTGATGAATGGTGAGTGGTGGAGGAAAAATGGTGGGGCGCGACAGAAATAAATAAGGGATAGGAAGTTTTCGGAGGTAGTGATGGGCAATAAGTGGTATCAGTCGAGGGGGGGTGTGAAATTACCGCGATGCACCATGTAAGGGGTAGGGGCCAGCGAGGGAAACCACCTTTTAGACTCCCCCACAGTGGTAAAGGGAGAATGCGAAGGTGGGGGGGGGGGAAGAACAAGAGCCATGGATGGAGCAGGGGATCAGATCCTGAGGTGTTGAATGGGACTGAGCTTTAATCACAAACAACAAAAAATATATGTGCTTAATGTGCTTTATCATTAGCCTTTTAAACTTAGGATAAAGGATTCATAATGAAACATTTCGAAATATTTTATCCACAACATGCACATTTTCCTCTTTTGCCATATCCTCAAACTTAGGATAAAATTCATGTATGCTAATATTTTGGCAAACCACCTAATCTACCTACCCTTAGCTAGACTAACATTTTATTTTTGTCTCTAGGGTGCATTTAAACTAGAAAACCCATTTTTATTTTCTCTTATACAGAATGAAAAACTATCTAACCTATCCCTTATTTCTCCTATTGACCAAGATTAAACAGTTGGATCAACGTCATTTTCTACCTAACTAATGATTTACCTAGATTAAATGGTTGGATAAACCTTATTCTCTATCTAATCACAGAAATTTAAAGAAGTCTAATCATGATTAAACAATATGATTAAACTAAAACTAGTAATTATGGCATTTTGAACAAACTGCACATGACTTTATTTTACAGAAATGAAGCAAAAGTTGTCTATGAGTATTGACATTTAGACTTGCAACACATTCAATATTATTCTTTTTTGATTTTCATTTTTTTGGTGGGGTTCAATTTTTCTTCTTTTTTCAATTTTTTTTTTCTCTTTATTTTTCTTATTTATACCCTCTATTCATTTTTATTCTATTTTTTTGGAAATCATTGACAGATTGACAAGTATTTAAAAAATTTAATTGCTGAGATATAACACTCAATTACCTTGAGATCCTATAAATTATAGGACCCTAACAAGATGTGTCATAAGTTTTTATGTCAGCATAATTCCATGAAAATACATCCTTATATCTTTTCAACAAATGAATGAAAGAAGATCTCTCATCTGGTGACAATCCAAGGCCTAAACTAATGTTCTGAGGCTTATGATTAGATCCTAAATTGACGAATTCAAACTTTAAATTAGAGCTCCTAATTTTGCAATTGGTAGTCCTTTTAAATCTATCTTTCAGATCATATAAGTCTTCTAATTTTACTATAGGTTTAGGCAAATTGTTTTCCTCAGAAGACTTATTTTTCATCTTGTCATGCTCATATTCATCAATGACATTGTCAGAGTAAGATCCTTCTGATGTTAGAAAACTCAAGATGTCACTGTCATCATTAAACACACGCCAATTAGATATGTTGTCTAGGATGGAGGGGTGAGGAATCAATTCAGTTGAAAAGATGTCAGGGCTAAAATCCTCAGGTGGAATGAGTTATTTTTGCTAGGAGGTTGGCACTAGAATTATGTATTATTGGGATAAGAGATATATTGAATGCAATGAAATGAGAAATGAGGTCTTGGATCAAAGATTGGTAATGCTTAAGGTGACTAGAAACACAATGGATGTTGTTTCTAACTTGTTTGATAACAATCTCTAAGTCACCAAAAAATTTAAGGTATTTGATATCAATACTAATGGCCTTTTGTAAGCCATGTACCAATGCTTCATATTCAACAACGTTATTGGTACAATCAAACTCCAATATGCAAGCCAACATAGTTTTTTCTCCATCAGGGTTTACTAAGATGCAACCATCTCCTGCACCTTCATTAGATTTTGATCCATCAAAATAAAGAGTCCAAAATAAACTATCATGCTTATTTATAAGTTTTTCTAAAATATTAATACACTTAGATGAATTTGTTTGCGAAATTTTTTCAATTTGATATGAAACAATATCAAATAAAAGGGGATATTCTTGTGCTTGAAAATTGCCAAAGAAAGATTCAAAAGAGTAACTTCCAAGAATGTTGTTTGTAAATACTACTAGTTCGTTTTCCTCATCAAAATTAGTCACTAAATATTTCATGTGTTTCTCCCTATCAACATGAATTTGATTGGGTTTTCCATTGTAGGGAAGCCACATGTGTGACCAATCAGTTGCAAAGTAACCATGTAGTTTTTCAGACTAGTCTCTACTTAGAATAAGACCATAGAATTCAGGAATGTCTACAACTAATATATCTATTATTTGACAAACCTTTGAATTGGAAGATAACCTGATTAAAACATAATTCATTTCTCCCAAAACTTTGACTTTGGTGCGGTCTAATTGAACAATCTGAATAATTAATTTAACACACGTCACATAAGGCATGACATTTGATGATGCACCAGAATCTACTAGATAATTGTGAACATTCTTGTTGAAAATATCAAAAGTAAATAAGAAGGAAGGAGTATGGGAATTTGATCTATCTCCAATTAGAATGGAATTTAGTGGGTCAATTTTATCTAAAGAGACATTAGGAGGTTTTCCTTTCCCTTTTGAGGCCTTTGCAGTGACAAAAATAGGCAATGGAGATGCAAGATTTGCATTCAATTCTTTAAGTAAAAGCTTCTATTATTGTTTTAATTTACCAACCTCATAAAGGGAAATGTTGGCTTTGACCTTTTTCATGTCTTCCACAATATTATACTCCATAGTATCAGAGATTATCAAAGTCTTATATGAAGAAGGAGATTTGGAAGTAGTTGGAAGAGAATATGAAGAAGGAATAAAATAATTCTTAACTATGCCTTTGTCTTTAGTAGGAGGAGTAGGAGACTTCCATTTTTTATTTACTAGAGAGGTATCAACAAGTCCCTTACTTCTAGTACTCACTGGTAAGGCCTCTTCTTATTCTCCATTTCTTGAAGTAAGTAGGATGAAATCCCATAAACCATGAACTTCTTCTAGTTCTTCTTCTTGGGATTCTTCAGCATATAAGGTTGATTCTTCCTCTTCATCATCATGGTCAAATTTTACATTTGATATAATGGAAAGTGGTTGTGACTGTGATGGCTGATTCCTTTTAAAAGGCCAAAAGGACTTTTTTTAGGATTCAACAACTTGAATTTTAATTTCTACCATTTCGTTAGAGACTGTCTTCAGAACCTTTTGTAATCGTTCCAAGTCAAAAGGATCTTTGGGGGCTTTCTTCTTGGATTCATATTTAAAAGAGACCTTCTTGGTTTTTTTTCTTTCTTCAAGGGTAGTTTTTTTCTCAAGAGAAAGGATTATCTTTTCCACAGATAGGGCTTCCTTCATGTTATCAAGAAATATTGTTTTATTGGCTCTATCTACAAACATATCAATGTTTGAAGGAAGATACAAAATATACCATTCAATATGTACATCAGTTCCTGGTCTGGAAGTGTCTGGGATTTTATTCAGAATTTTTTTGAATATAGAATTAAAATCTTTAATTTTTTCATTTGAGTTCGCCCTAAGATTTGATAAGTCATTAATCAAAGTGGCAGTTGTTCGGTTGTCATGAAATTTTAACAAAAAATGCTTTTCGAACATATACCAATTTTTTATTGACCCAATAGAAAGAGAAAAATACCAGGAACCTACAGATCCTTCAAATGTGGGCGGGAAAATTTTGACAACACATTGTTCTTCTTTGAATCCATTCTGATTGATGGCTAACATGAAATTGTGAAGATGTTCCTTTGTAGGGAGGCCATCATCAGGATTAAACTTAGGAAGCCATATTTCTGGATGTTTGGGAAGAGGGTATAATGGAGGAGTCATCTGTACTACCCCAGGGTTGTTCCATGGTCTATTTTCCATTCTGAGAATATTAGGAACATAGGAAGTTACAGAAGATGTGGAGGCTAATGGAGATTGGGCAGTTGAAGATGTTTCTCCTGTAGTGCTATTGATTATAATAGCACGAGATGATTGTGGCTAAGGAATATGAATGGATGGGATGAGAGGTTGATAAGAGGAAGGTAAAGAGGTAGAGGAAGAAGCAGGACCAAGAGAAGGAGTAAGAGGTGGAGATGATGATGTAACCTCACTAGCAGAAGAGTAAGTCTCTGGGGTACTTTTATTTCTCCGATGAGTGGGTAATGGGAATTCAAAAGGTTTAAATCCAAGTTTTTCACTTTGGGATCTAGTTAATACACCAGAATACTGTAAGGATGAAGAAACACTTCCTTCCGATATATTAGTTTGGATATATTTTTCTCTAGAAATGGAAATTTCCTCCAATTTTTGAATCAAAGTCTGAACTTCAGGGGGCTCTGTAGGTACTTGAGTGGAAGTTTGGCCAACTGACTTTGGAAGTGTGCTAGGAGTTTTGGTGGCTATTTGAACAACTTCAGATCTTGGGTTAGGAGATTTGGAATGTGATCTGGAAGTTGGTGGTGATTTTGAGGGAGACTGACTCTTAGAATGACCTTTTAATTTAGGAGTGGATCTTCTTTCCATTATTAGTCTGAAGGCCCTCCTTCTAGTGCCAAAAATGTTGTAGTCTCGAAATTTCTGCCTCAACATTGGGGAAAACCACTAGGTCGAGACCTTAGAGAATATCCTTTTCTGTTTGGATTGGTGGCTCCGAATAGGATTATGGGACCAATTTCCCTTAATAAAAATGATAAAAATGGATGAAGTATGTATGTGTGAGACTTAAGATCAATTAAAATTAAGTATAAAGAAATATATAAATTAACTATTAATATATCTATATATCCTGGGAAAGCTTAATTTGTATATGTGATCTAAATAGATTTTCATAAACAATAAGGAAATATAGATTATCAAATGATCATGAAGTTAAAAAATAAATGATAGCTAAAATTTAATTAAATAGTTAATTACATTTTGTGATAAAAATGATCACATATATATAATTTCATTTCTTATACATATAGTATATGATTTCAATCGTACATGACAATAGTGAAAAATGTAAGATCGCTTTCATTCATGCATGTAATAAACATAAATCGAATAACCATTTAACTCATAAAACATAGGGAAAATGAACAGATAATAGTACTTGATCTATTATGACTCTGTTCACGAGAAAAATAGTATCGATCCAACCTTCTATTAAGATAGTTTAAGTTAAAATAGTGCAAAAAAAAATTTTCTCCACAAAATTTAGAACCCCTTCTCCATTCAAATGAAAGGGATTTATAGTTTTCAAACAAAATACAGAAATAGAAAAGCAGAATAAAAGTCTGGAGCGGTTTCAACAAACACCACTTGAAATAAAAGCATAAGATAATTTTAGATTTGGCTTCAATAACCAGATAAGATTTTGAAGAATATTGTTCTCCGATATGCTACCATAGTTCATAGATATCTGTCATAGGCTTCAATTTGGGTGGAACCTGTGGTTGAATGCACATCTGACCAGTGAATACTACGTCCTTGAGTGCTGGAAGCATATGAGTAGTCGTGTTGTATAAACACCTCAGCATTAACCATTGACTATGAGGTTTAACTAAGAAATGTCAATGACATTCTAAGTTAACCTTTGACAAATTTTCAATGTTCTCGACCTTCTTCCTTGATAACTCTTTCTATGTCTTGGTTAATAATTTAATATTAGGCAGCGTTCCATCTAGGCAGTATTCAATAAGGTTGGCTTGCAGTAAATTGTCACTGATAGATTCAATGAAGTCATGAGAAATATCTCTGGCACTAAATATTGGTGTCTCTACATGTTTAAGTCTCATTTCCCAATCTCGGAAGGCTATCTCCTTTTGTGATTATTCAATTTTAAGGAGATTGGCTAATCTCCCTTCAATACTTTCTTGCCAATTTATATAATTTGATATTTTCTCCTCAATTTCATCAAAGTATGTCATTATATTGGACAATTGATTTACGAATGTATTGGTTGTTTGACATAATAATAACAACTAATTTTTGATAGAAAGTAATCTGTTTTTGAATAAGGAAAGTATTTAATCCTTCTATTTCCTTTTTGAATTCAAACAATTCAAGATTAATCTTCAATTGTTTAATACTGTGTTGTAACTCTTGGATTTGAGCACCCTGAGTTCTCAAATCAGATTCATATTGAACCTTCAAGGTTTCAAATTTCTGTTGAAGTTCAGCAAGCTATGCTTACCACTATTGAAAAATAATTTTCTTCTTGTTGTCCATACCTTGTTCTAACTACATGATTCTTTCATCCTTTTCTCTCAAAATCTATTGTACTTCGATGGCTTTATCTATGGTGGTAGAAGCATATGCTCCTGCAAACTGTGAGAGCCTCTCGAGATCCTCTGCAGGAGTAGATTGAGAGCCTTTCCACACCACTTGAAATGAAGTATCTTCAGGGACTAAGCCTCGGGTTTGATCAACCATTCTTATTTTTCTTTGTCTTTTCACAACAACTTTATGTTGTGGACTATAAAATATGTAGAGAGGAGGAATCTCTTCGACCTTCAAAAGGACCTCGGAGGTCATGAAATCCAAGATGATTTCTATATCATTAGTTTCCAAAGGCTTGTCGAAAGTCCCAATAATAAGTGGGGTTTTTTCTATAGTTTCAGTGGTACATGAAACCTTCTCCTACAATAGATTCTTCAAACTTTGAGGCTCTATTTCTTGAATGACTTGATTGAACTATTCCCATATTGCATCCAGTTTTTTTCTTTGTTAGTGTTTCCTCAGCCTGAGAAGAGGAAGTACCTGTCTCTTTTGTCTGAGAAACATCAGGAACATGTGCTAAAATAACCAAGACTTTACCCTGTTTTGTTTTTTGTTGATGGAGCTTCAATAAATCCATAGGAAAGTGAGAAATCCTTTTATCTTTGTATTGATTAAATTGAGTTATCTCCTCTGGAGTTAACTGTGCTACTGCTAGTTTAACAACCATTGAATAGGCAAAGAATGATTCAAATAAGTCATCAAATTTATTTGGCTCATGCATAAATTTCCTGATACTAGACCGTGCAGTGACATTCTTGGAAGTTCCCTTAGGATCATATTGCCTATTCAAAATAGTTTGGAAGTTTAAAATCTGAATCTCTTCAATCTCAATACCAACATTTTTATAACTATCTAGAATATACATGCCACATTGAATAGGAAAAGTAGGCCACATTGCCTTTTTATCATGATTTAGGTCCTTTTAAATACCATGTCCTACGGTTTGGTAAGTCATTTCACTAGTCAGAAGTTTATCATTGATGTAAAGGGTAAAAACATGGGGTTGTGCAAGACTACTAAATATCTAGAAATAAGTGAATGATTCTTCTCCAAACCAGTTACCAATTGATAGCAAATCATTGTTAGCTTCAAGTGAAACCCTAGGGGTTTTCTTATCAAAGACACTTTGGTGGATGGGAAACATTACTCCATGGAAAATTTTACATAAATGAGGGTGAAATTTTTATTCCCAGAGTATTTCATGATAAATATGGATAGGTGTAGGGTCTTCTATAGTCCATTTCCATCTTATAGAAGTAAAATTAGAGGTGAAACAAATGGCATCCATTATATAGGCACTCATATAAAAGGGGGAACTACCTTCTCTGAAAAATTATGTTTTCTCGTATAATTCATGATTTGAGTGGCTATATTGTCAAACAATATGTTTCCCTAATCCATAATATATCTGTCAGAGGCAACATCAATGAGTGGTACCTATTGGTCAGAGAATCTCTGTGTATTAGGGTAACCATAGATCCTACACATCATAGGGGCTATTTGACAGTATGGACCAATAAGGGAGGAAATATAATACATACCCTTATCTTCATGAGATGTTTGTTAAGATCTATTGTCAATTTTCTAATGGGCTCTGATTGATGCTCATTCTCCTTCATGAACTTCTGTATAAAAATTTTGTCATATTATTGTTGAGGTTGTGGTAGATGATACATTTAGCTCAAATCACTGCTGGTAAATGACCCAATGACTATCTGATTCTCAATCATGAAATTCCTATCTACAATATTCATATGATAAATAAACCATTTAACAATATATGTATTAGGCAAGATGTTGCGCCATGCTGCAATCCTATGTAGGAATGAATTGGTGACATCACTGTAGGTAGTTTCAAAGACTAGGGTAGATCATCAGCTATAGTTGTTTTCTATGTTACCCTGGGTTCTTCATATTCAAAAATATTATAAATAGATTCCCAAGAAGAGCTTCTAGCATTTGGAGTACAAGTTGCATCTGAGAATAGTGCAGGCATTTTAAAAGCTTCAGGTGGAGGAGAGACCGGTTGTTTTTGAACAATGGGTTTCTTCCTGGTTTTAGCTGCCCTAGACATCTACAATGAATTTTTCTTGTTGGGATTGTCCTGTAATGGAGAACACAAGAATAAACAAAAATTCCTTAACCAGATAATTCTTTTATAGAAATAACCACTTTCCATGACGATTTATGTCTCTATGAGCGAATCGTGGAGACATTAGGTTGTAATGATTAAATCATTTAAAACTTTGAAAATCATAAATTCATTGATTTTAGCCATTAAATGATAAACGTGCATTCACATGGGCTCTGCACGTCTCATCATATCGGATGATTTTTATCAGGGAAATATTAGGAACACACCTTTAAAACTTGCGATATCCTTACCCTCTGGTAGGCATTATTCAAAGATATAATGGTTGTGAGTTGTGAGCAGAAAGAGGAATCAAAGGTTTTGTATCGGGGATGAAATATCAGAGATTTTAAAAGAGTGCCTCCTGATATAAAATTTTCGATATATGGAAAGGAGGGGAATATCGAATAATGAGGGATATTGGAATATCTGAGTATCAAAGTATCGAGACATCAGAGGATCGGAAGATCGAAGGTTTTAAAGTGGCGCTTGTTCTTAAAGTTCCGATATTTGGAAACTTTGATATACCACATGGCAATCTTGTGGGTCAAAAATTTTATTTATTATATCATAAAGTCATTCTTATATCATTTTGGACACAAAGTCTTGGAAAGTTTTAATCGGGGAAAATTTTATTGCGACTTTACTATAAGTAATGTTGCGATATTTAAATGTTTTGATAATACATTTTAAACAAAATCCTTTTGGGTTATTTTTGATTTTATACTTATGAGGCCAATCTCTGATATGAAAGTTCTGATAAGGGGGATTTTCTTATTCAAAGGTCTTTTGGGGACAAAAACTAAAGATTGCCTTATCTTATTAAAACCAAATAAATTTATCACAATTTAAAAGGGTCCCCATTATTTTTTAGTTCAAATACTATAAAAAATAATGGGGAGTTGTTGAGTACTACAACAGGTGGATAAAGAATTTACCTTAAAATTTCAAAATATTGATGGGAACATATATGTGACCTCTGTTAGGGGTCTTGAGATTTTTGTTCTTCGTCAATGGAGTATTTGGGATATCAACAAGATTACCATTGGAAAAGGAAGAAAGGGAAGAAATCACCCTGGCAAAGGAAACTTCTTTCTAGAGTGTAAAGAGTATATAGATGATAAAAATGGGGCGAAGAGGGATAATATTCCCGCTCCTTAGGGTGAGGTATCCTATAATATCTTGAACTATATTTACAATGAGGGAAGTATAAATGTAGACTTTTCCTACCATTTCAAACTCTTATATCAATTAAGACATCAATCATATCTACAAACTATAAAAACCCTTAGTGTATGCTATTTTTTTCTCTAAAATCCCTAAATGAAATGAGCATAAACGTGAAAAGTAGAAAATAAAAACATTGCCATCATGAGCTCATCTAGCTATTAGTGTACCACTTTATACAATTAGTACAAAATCTCTTGGACTAATTTCAGGGACATGAATAGAGAAGCGTTTTTGGAAACATAGGGGATAGTGAAGGAGATAACTATGAATAAAATGGGAAAGAAAAACTAACAAGTCTTCGACCATCTAGAAAAAAGAAAAAATAGAAGATGACATTGGAGCCCTAAGATAAAGAAATTGCAAACACCCTCATTAAATTTGGAACACATCCAAAATTCAAAAGGAGCATACCATCATTGCAGATGGGTCCCAAGGTTTATAGAAGTAAAATAACTAGGTACGAGGGGTCTTCTTCAAAACAAGAACTATCCTCTACAAAAGTGTTGATATAAGATTCACTTGTCCCAGTATAAAAGGAAGTAATCCAACCTACATAGGAACCCTTAAATGATTAAGAAATAGTTTCAACAATGAGAACCTTGGGCCCTACCAGGTTCACTCCTGCATCATTGATTCCACATGCCTTCTTGGAGGTTTTGATGAGTACCATAAAAAGGTATATTATAAGTCCATTTTTCCAGCTTCCTTCCCATACTTTCTCCTTTTATCACATTAATTAACATTTTTTTGGCCATAATGTGTTTAATAGGAAGACTAAAGACTGGTTTTCATGCTTTCTGACCTAATGTGGTTAATGTGTAGGAAAAATAGCATTTTTGAGTACATTTTTGATGTAGAGGCACACTGGAGGCATCTAGAGGAAGTGTAGGAGGCTTATCCCCTACATTTAGTCTCCTTTGACTTGAAGTGATGCCTATAATCACTCACTTACAACTCGAGGTCCATTGGAAACACGTGAAATCAAGTGAATGTGAGGATCTAAGGGAGCTAGATCCACTTTTTTTGAGATTATGGAGGGAAGAGACCCTATTTCCAAGGAGCTTGCCCTTGAGTCATCTTTGTATAAATAAATAAGCCCAAGATCTCATTAGGATTCAAATTTTTGAAGCAAGGAGGGCTACCAAGAGCCAAGTGCTCAAGACTGTCATTTCTATTCTTATTTGCATGATGTATATGAACTCTATTTTATGTTAATGAAAGGTCTATTGTTGCTTCACATCTAAGTTTTTTGCAAAGGGATGAGTCCCCTTGGGTTAGGGCCCAACCCAGAGGTTATACTCCCTCTTTATGTATATTTTTTATGCATTATTTTAGTAGAAACATCTCCCTCCTTGTTTGAGTAGAATTTTATTTTCTATAAGATTGTGGTTGTAGGTTTGATTACCACCTCTCTTATGGGAAGTATGGTTGAGGAGTCTACAAAAACAAGCCAAAAATATGTGGTTTCTTTCTTTTGCAATTTTATAGGTTTTAGCTCATTGTCTCTTATATACTCTATTTCTGCAATCTAGGAGTTAAAATCATCTTTCTCAAGTGTTCTAGTATGTAGGCTAGCTGCATGTTATAAGGTGAATTAGTTCTTAATGAAATAATATCCTTAATTTTGTATTTCATAAAATTTGACTCATCCTTTTTTTGTTGCAATTTGATCATCATTTTGAGTGCAAGAAAAGGGATTATTATTAGTTTGCAGGTACTACCAATTTGTTGCAGGGTTGGCACACTTATCCTACATTCACCTTGTCATCATCAACTCCTTCCTTGTCATCCCACATTGCCCTCAAAATTTTGCCACCGAGACCATATTTCAGGGTTATTTGAGGGAAACCACGTGCAGTTATTTTTGTGCAAGATGGGCCTCTGAGAGGTATTGGGCTTGGAAAAATACTCACACAACCATCATATACCCTTACCTACCATTTTCCACCTTCAACCCACCCTTTTCTCCCTCAGGATGCTCACGGAATCAATCCTATAGAAAAATAGGGCAATCTTGTAACATCATGTAGAAATCCTGTAACAGTCCCTAACTTGAGCAAATTTGCTCTAAAATCTTGGTTTTTGTCTCTTAGGCTTGAATAATGACCCCTAGGATCTAAATCCATGATTGAGGAAGACCCAAGGCCACTTTGAACTTTCATTTTTCTCACCACAAGTACACTTTTGCAATTAGGGTCAGGTGACAAATTTCTAATTTGAATGATGAGTTTCTTATGAAATACATATGAGTTCTATTACTCTAGCCAAGTCCCATTGAATGCAGTGATTAAGAGGGTAATTTTCCAGTGTAATGTAGATTAGGCATATTTATTTGAATTCATTCTCGCAGGATTTCAATCACAGAGCATTGTTCTTGCATAGGATTAGTTTCTTTTCAAAGCAACTTTTCATATTCTACAATTAGACCAATTATTCACATTCTTGCAAGTAGACAACTAGTTTTCATTCCTTCAATTAGCATAGCTATCAATCTAATTTAAGGGCATAAATTAGATCATCAATTTTATTATCAATTTTGACCTCGTAAGCTTAGAAGCACATCAAATTCTATGGTTTAGAGACTGTTTCTAAAAAGATTAACACTTAACTAACTTGAGATCTTAAGCATTATTATCAAGTAAACTTCAATCTCCCTTATAGGAGATGGATTAAAAAAGAATTCAATGACAAATCAATAACTTTAGATTATCAATTTCTTCAGTTGAATAATTAATTAACTAATTGAAGCAATCCAATCACATATAAGAAAAATGAGATTTTTTTGACAAATTTTAACTTATTGAAAATGAAAGGAATATTAAGCTCCCTTACAAGAGGTCAATTCATAATATTTCTTATCAAGAATATCAATAGAAATTTTGTCAAATGATACCAAAATAAATAACAAATATAAACAATGAAATTACAGCGAACTAAAAATCATGCCAAACAATGAGAAACTAGTGCACAGGCTTGACAATGGGGGCCCTCAACGCTTTTCTTGCACACTTTAAGTGAAGAACGGCTTAGAAGAACTTGAAAAATAGACTAAACAACATCCTTTAAGAACAATAGAGATATAAGAAACTATGAATCAACTCTCTTTAATAAATTGCAAAAGTCTTCAAACATAACAATAACCTTTACATTCGGTCAACTAGGGTTAAACTTTACATTTGATGAATGACACTTTCCATTTCTGCAATTAGCGAAATTGTTGTCCATTCCTGCAATTAGAGTAGAGATTTATTTTTCATGCAATTCCCTTCCTTGAGCTAGCTAAGAGAGTGGTATTTGTATGCCTTGATCTAGTCCATTACTGAAGGTGGCATGAGTATAACTTGAGCTACTGTGCATACAACACTGTCACCTCTTAAGTTTCTACAAACCCCAGGTTGATAATTAAATTTGGTATCCTTGAGAGTCTCAAAAATCTTGTTGAGATACTGGGGCTCATCACTTTTTGGTGATGTTTCTAGGGAGGTGTCCAAGTAGACGTTGTTTCTACTTAGAGGTTACCTTTGTTTCTTTTTCCATCATTTATTTTTCATCAACGTTTCTAATTTTATTAAGATTAAAAAAACACATAGAAAACAAAAACTAGTTCTTTCATGCATCATAGGAGTAGGGATAATTAAGGGAATTTTCTACCAAAAACCCCCACCCCATCAAGAAGTCAACCATCCTTCTTCTTTTGTGACTGTGAACTTCCCTCTCTGACCACAGGGGAGTTAGAAAATCCTATAGGTGAGAAACCTGAAATTTTTGAAGAACCCATAGGGGAGGAAGAGCTCATATCACCTATCCAAAACATGGCTGAAAATAGGAAAAATGAGTTATTTCCTATCTGAGAGACCAATGGGGAGGCCAAGATGAAGAATATAAGACCTACTTCCCTTCCACATTTCCATGGCTTAGCCTCCGAGGACCTTGACACATTTATGTTTGAGTTTTTTGTAGTTTGTAGGACCTATGACTATGCCTCTGATGAACAGAAGTTGAATTTGTTTCCCTCCACCCTCAAGGATGCAATCTTGCATTGGTTTATGAGTATACCTAGAGGAAACATCACTACTTGGGCACAAATGGTGAAATCCTTTAATGAGATGTACAAGGACTATTGTAGGTCTAAGGAGAAAAAAGAAGAAATCTTTAGAATGACCCTAGGGCTCGATGAGTCATGGGAAGAGTATGAGGAAAGGTTCCAACTAAATTATAGGAGGGATAACTATACCCTTGATCCTGAATCACTCAAGCTTGTACTTCTCCAAGGGATTAGGGAGGATGTAATGGAGACCCTCAATATGTTGTCTAGAGGAGATATTTACTATCTAACCTATGATGACATCAAGATAGTATTCAAGAATCATTCTAGGGCTAATAGGAAGAGAGTTAGGTCAAGTCAAGGCCTGGTCAACTCTTCTCCCTCATAAGGAGTATGATGTAATACTTTAAGAGTGAAATGTTGCATACCTTAGTGTTGCAGATGGATATTATGTTGATTACAAGGAAGTAAGAGGAAGCAGAAAGGGTACTTGCCATCTTTTTCCCTAGATGCACTAAGAGGCATCCGAAAAATGAGTGCACATTGAACACCATAGAGGTATTCTTTGTCTGTGAGAAGAACCCTGTAAAAAAAAAATTCCCCTCTTCTAGGCCTAAAGGTTGTGCACCAAGCGGCTGAGAATGGCTTGGAGCATCTCCATTTCATCAACCAGAGGAGGCCCCAAGGCCCTCGGCTTTATCAATAGGGTATTTTAGGTGCACAATATCCTTCTTACAATTCAAATTAAAATGCACCTTTCTAGCCTTGGTACCCTCCAACTCATCCATCTTGGTCCATGCCCTCTCCCTGGTCCTATGATCCTTAGTACCCTCTTCATCCTGTCAACCAACCTTTCCAGCCATATGAATCTTAGCCTCCTCGATGGGGAAATGCCTCACAAGGATGGAGGCCTCAAAGAACCCAAGATCCTTCCTAAATACCTCCTCCTCAACCTCAAACATAGCTACCTCACCACAACTGACCTAAGTAACCTCAAATTCCTTCCCAACCCAATCTGAACTTGAACAATAAGCAGGAAAAACAAGTTTACAATGGGAAAACATCCTATCCTGCTTATGCTATGGAAATCCAACATATCAACCTTTGGTATGGGAAGGTACTCCTAGATGTTCACCCACATTCTCCACTTAAATATATTGAAGAAGAGAAGGCATATGGTACCCCTTAAGCCAATGTACCGATCCCTATCCTGAAAGGTTGGTCCAACCTAAAAAACACACCTCGGAAGAGGCTAAAATTCTGGGAGAATTGAAGAACTTGTGTGTTAAAATACCCCTTCTCCAGGCCATCAAAGATGTCCCCATTTACAACAAGCTTATCAAGGAAGAATGTTTCAAAATGCCCAGGAGAAGAAGAAGAGATGCCCCCACTATCAATGTTGTTGGGCAACTGTCTGATCTAATGCTTGGGAGGGTGATCTCCCCAAAGTACTTGGATCCTAATAGCTGAGTAGTGGATATGAAAAGTAATAGCATTGTGGTCCCTAATCCCTTGATTGACCTTGGCGCTACAATCATTGTTATGACGAACGAGACTATGCTCAAGATCAAGCTCCAAGGAGCTTTGAGGAAGACCACAACAATACTGCAACTTATAGACATGTCCATGGTATCCCCTAAAGGCATTATTGAGGATGAGATGGTCTCTATCGACTCGAAGGAGTATCCCATAGATTTCCTTGTCCTCAGCACAAAAAAAAAAATTTAATGGTTACCCTCTCATCCTAGGGAGACCTTGGTTGGAAACTGTTGATGCCTATATTAGTTGCAGTGTTGGGAACATGACCATCAAGAATGGGCATCTCTCAAGGCATCTCATACTATATCCCCCTACTAAACCTTCTATTGAGCATGAATATCAATGTGGATAGAGGATGAGGAAGAAGAAGACTTTTATCAGGCATCCCTCTACCCATTTTGTACACTAGACACTATTGTAGGAGGTAGGCAACTTTATGAAGATGACCTTATTGACCATATATTACAAAATCAACCTCCCACTGCCATGCCAATTGATGAACTAGTGGAAGAATCCTTGGAAAAATATGAGGGAAATCCATGGACTGATATGTGCTCTGTTGATCCTAATCTAGATCATTCCAAGGTTGTGGAAATCAACCCATCCAAAACTCTACAGATCAAACCATCTCTCTCTGCTGAGAAAGAAGAGTAATTATTCACCGTGTCGAGGCAACATCTTGATGCTTTTTCTTGGGACTATAAGGAAATGAAAGGTGTGCATCCATCAATTTGTACTCATCATATATACATCAAGGAAGGATGAAAACTTGTGTGCCAACCCTAGAGGAGGATGAATCCTTCCCTTAAGGACATTGTAAATGAATAACTACAAAAGCTATTGGATGCAGGGTTCATGGGTGAATGGGTGTCCCCTCTTGTTACAGTCCAGAAAAAAATGGGAAGTGGAGGATTTGTGTTAATTATAGATAACTTAACAAGGCTACAAATAAGGACCATTCCCCCCTTCCTTTAATTGACCAACTCGTAGATGGCCTTGCAGGGAAGACATTTTTTTATTTCGTATATGGATTTAGTGGGTATAACCAAACACAAATTAGCCTTGAGGACCATGACAAGACCAAATTCACATGTCCTTCGGGAACCTTTTCCTATAATGTCCTTCCATTTGGTTTGTGTAATGCCCCTAATACCTTCCAGAGGGCAGTTCTAAGTATCTTTGCTTACATTGTTGATGACAATGTTGAGATATACATGGATTACCTCGCTCCTTATGGATGTGACTTCTAGGAATATATTTATAATCTATGTAAAGTATTAAATAAATGCATGGAGATGAATGTTTCATTAAGTCCTGAGAAATGTGAGTTTTTGATGAACACAGGGAATGTCTTAGGCCATTCCATATCTAAGGAAGGGATACAGGTTGACCCCAACAAAGTTTTCATCATTAAAAGGTCCCTACCCCTAAAAAAAATATAGATGTCACAAGCTTCATTGGATTAGATGGGTATTAGAGAAGGTTCATTAAGGATTTTAGTAAATTTTTTTCACTCCTGTTTGGATTACTAGCTAAAGATTCAGAGTTTTATTGGATAGATACATAACAATAGGCCTTTGAAGTACTGAAGGAGAATTTGACCACCACACCCATCCATAGGGGGCCCAATTGGGCATTTCCTTTCCATATCCATACAGGTGCATCAAATAAAGTTGTAGGAGAAGCGTTAGGAAAAGTGGAAGACAAACTACCCTATGTTATATATTTCATCAGTAATAACCTTTCTAAGGTTGAACTTAACTATACGGTCACTGAAAAAGAATTACTATTTGTGGTGCACTCTTTGAATAATTTTAGGCACTATATCATTGGATATCAAACCTTTGTTCCCACTGACCATGTGGCCATTAAGTATTTAGTGAATATAAAGATGATGTCAATGCTAGAATCATTAGATGGTTGTTACTATTGCAACAGTTTGATTTAACTATTGTTGACAAAACAGGGAAAGAGAATGTGGTTGAGGGTTTTTTGTCGAGACTAACCTTGCATGCAGATGAGGATATGGTATATGATCAACTTCCAGATGAACACCTATTTTCCATCTCGGTGTTATCTCCTTGATTTGCTGATATAGACAACTACTTGGTTGCTGGGATATTCCCTCCTAATTTATCCTCTAAGGAGAAGAGAAAGGTCATTAGGAAGAGTGTCCCTTTCACCTGGATTGGGGCAAATCTATTCAAGTTGGGGCTAGATCATATTTTGAGGAGATGTGTAAGAGAGGAGGAGGTCTTTGACATCCTCTCAACCTGCCATGATGGACCCTGTGGGGACCATTTTGTTGTTAGAAGGACAACCTTGAAGGTTTTACAAGATGGCTACTACTGGCATACTCTACATCAATATGCAAAGAGGTAAACTTCTAGATGTGATGAGTTCCAAATTATTTGAAGGCCTACACCCAAGGATGAAATGCCCCTACAACCTCAAGTGACTCTGGAGCCATTTGAGAAATGGGGCATGGAATTCATTGGGCCTATTAGTCCCCCATTAGGGCCAAATAGGTACATCATTGTGTGCATTGATTACTTGACCAAGTGGGCTAAAGAAAAGGAAGTGAAGGCAACAACTAAGAAAAAAGTGGTTGAATTTTTGAGGAAGAACATCTTCTACAAGTTTGGTTTTCCAAGGAAGTTGGTCATTGATAAAGGGTCATAATTCACCTCAAATTTGATTGAAGAAATCATGAAGCAGCACCATATCAAGCACAAGAAATCTAATACCTATCATCCTTAGGAAAATGGGCAAGTGGAGGTCACAAATAGAGCCTTGGAGAAAATTTTGACCAAGGTTGTCAACAATATAAGAATGGACTAGGCAGATTGACTTGTAGAGGCCACTTGGGTCTACAATACCACTTGGAAAACCACTACTGGATTCATCCCATTTGATTTGGTATATGGAAAGAAAGTCTTGATGTCCATTGAGTTCAAGTAAAATACCTTGAGGATGGAAACACAATTGGATTTATACCTCACTACAACACAACAAGAAAGGCTTATTTAGCTCAATGGCTTGGATGAGTTCAGATTGTAGGCTCTCCTACACACTGAGGTAGTCCAACTACAGAGGAAGATATGGCATGATAAACATATTAGGGAGAGAGATTTTCAAGAGGGTGATTGGACCCTCCTGTATGATTCAAGGTTCAAGGATTTCAAAGGGAAATTAATGACAAGGTGGTTGGGCCCCTATCTAGTGGAAAAATGTTATGAGAATGGATATGTCCAAGTAAGAAAAATTGATGAGCAAGGCATTCCATTGCTAGTTAATGGTTACTGGTTAAAGTTATACAAAAGGCCTATGTCAAAATAGGAGTTTAATAGTTCAATAAGTAAGGAGATGAATGTAATTGGGGGTCTCACAACCCTCAGTTCATACAACCTCTGATCAACAAAAGAAGAAAATAAAGAGAGAAAAGAAAAAAGAAAAGAAAAAATAAAGGGCATAGGTGAAAACCTCCATGAAGCATCTACGGCCAACTCTATCGTTTAAAACCTCCATGAGGCAAACCCAGAGAAAAAATAAAAAAGAAAATGGAAAGATCCCTAGGTGAAAACCTCCTCTGAGGTGTCTGGGGCAAACCTACAGATTGAAAACCTATTTAGAGGCAGTTTGTAGGTCTCAAAAAATAGCAGAAAAAATAAAAGAAAGATAAAAATGAAACAAAAGGATGAAGCACACAAAGGTAAAGGATCCCTTACACTAGTTTTGCTAACAATTTTCTTTCACAGGGTTCTATCTATAGTCAAAGGGATAAAAATCGAAGGAAAGGGGTACACATCCCATTTATCCATCTCCCAAACTAGCTTCCCGCATCTCCTCCATCATTCTTCCCATCTCCCTACACCCCTCCATCATCAATCAAGCAACTACATTCAATTTTCTTCAATCCTACAGTGATATATGGTTGTCTTGAACTACTACAACATTGACCAAAATTACTATAGGATTGAGATAAGCTTGGGGAATAGGGTCAAAGCTCATGTTTTTCTTTGGGAAATGACATGAGAGGTTAATCACACCTCCTTCACCTCTCATCCACACCATTTAACCACTTTACCTTCCAAAACTCCACCTTTGTTCATAAAAGACCCTATTTTCACCCCTTCTTCACAATCTTTCACCACCATAAGTGTTTCCAATCCATGTCCATAGGCTCGCCATGAATTATCCAAGTCACTGAGTGCATTTCATGAAGGTAGTTGTGTTTTTGGAAGGGGTTATGTGACTGCTACAGGAAAGAAACCAATCCTGTAGCAACCTGCACAAACCCTACAAAATTAGAAGCAAAAAAAATTTGCAGCTCCATAATGGATATTTGGCCATCCTTAAACATCAAGAGGCCATTCTTGAGATCTGAGGAAGCCACACCATCCTTGTGAAGAAAATAAATGGTCAGTAATCCACTCCAACAACAACAAATCGAACACTAGAAAAACTTGCATAAAAAAAAAGAGACTTCATCAGTCAAACACCTATTACAGAATATCACTAAAATGTTTTGTTCAAATGAGGACCAGTGCATGCAACAAGAGCATGGAAGATAACACCTTTAGAGGCCAAAATATTTATCATTGGTTCAACAACAACATGCATGCATATACAACAACTTGACATCACAGTTGGCTCATGTATGACACTCATCACCTCTTCCCTTAAGCACACGTTGGTTCAAAAAATGTTTTTAATGAATGAGGAATATGTTTTTATGGGCTAGAGGTGGCCAATAAACTTGGCCACCCTTGAATAGTAAAAGTGCAGTTCATTCACCCTTCCATGCAACATGGAAAAGTCAGAGCAGGAGGGTGATAACTATGAAGAGTGGGGCCAACAGTTAAAAAAGGAAATACGTATAAGGGACAGCTCACCAAGCGCATTGAACCCACTACCACAAAAAGAAATAAAAGGACATGCCAGACTTCAGTTGTACCGAAGCTCATTCCCAAAAGTGTTATAAATTCCCACTAAGACATCAAATATTGAGCTAGATATGACCAAAGGTTCACTAAGGTGATACAGAGGTGCAATAGAATTGATTTTCAGGTGCTGTAGGATAGGTAGCAGGTGCTATAGGATCAAACACAATTGCTACACGATTACCAGAATAGCTACAATATTGCAGAGGAGATGCTACAGGATCAAGCTGAGAGGTGAAGGAGTGTTCGAACTTATGGGAATCTTCCTCCAAACCCCCAAAATCCTAAGGAAATTATCCAAAGAGGAGTAAGTGGAATCTTTTCTCCTCACTCTCCATGCAATTATTAAGTGAAATTCTACCTATATATGCATCCTGTAGTAAACCCCTGCATAATTGATTTATTTTGAAAAAGATTATTTTTTATACATGAGGGAAGAAAGGCGGTAGTAGAGGTAGTCCTTTTGAATATTGGAATATAATTCTCCCCTCTGACTAAAAAAGAGGCACCAACATCCTTATCCTACCTTGAGACCCTAGGTTGCTCAGAACACAATTATTCACAATTTTTTTTTCTTTGAAATAACTTGCGAAATCAGTAGTAGGAGCCATGGGGGGAGGTTTCAATAGAAGGGAACCACAAACACCAACATAATAACCAAAAACACCAACATAATCAATCAACATCCCCCAGTCAGAGATACCTACCTAATCCACTAGTGGATGGGATTCTTTGAAAGGGTATGATGATGATGTAACCCATGAATTTTCCATGGCCTTTCACTCTCAAGGAGAAGACAATGCCACCACTATTGTAAGGGGACTTGCCATCCATTTGAATGTAGAGCTCATTAGCAGAGTGACCACCATATCTCTAGGAGCCAAATGGGAAAAGGAAAGAAGAAAAGCCATCAAAACTAAGAGAAAATTATTCCTCCCTGAAGAGAAGTTTGTTGAAGACAAAAATGGAGTAAGAAGGGAGAGCCTCCATTACCCTTGGGATGAAGTGGCCCATAACATCCCGAAGTACATATATTATGAAGGGAGGTTGAGTGTTGTATATGCCTATCAATTTAGGCTGCTCTATGAGCTAAGGTTCCAAACAAAATTTCCCATTGCAAGTAGGCTCAATGTTCCACATTTCCCCCTCCAGTCCATGATCTAAATTATCCAAAGAATGAGGGAAGGGAAGAAAAAATACATTTCCCATCATTGCCTCACAAGGCTCATTGTTATTAATGCCTTAAGCCACCTCAGGAGACCTATGTTGTGGAATGATTTTGTGGACATGGAAAGGGAGGCCTTCATTGAGACATAATCCCAAACCCTGACACAACATGAAGAGACCACAAAATCTAGTGTTGGAGGTAAGAAAAAAGAAGAAGGAGAGGCTGAATAACAAGAGGAAGAGGATGAAGAGAAGGAATAATAGGTTGAAGGAGAAGTTGGATAAGAGGGGATAAAAGGAAGAGGGGAACAAAAAACAATATAGAAGAGACCCTTGCAGAGCCTTCTAGACCTCATAAGAAGGGAAAACAAAGGAAAAATATATGCCTCTAGGAGGGGAATACAGAACAAGAGGTGGCTGCTACTCTTGCAACGCTTAGCACACTTGTCAAACCAAAGAGAATGAAACCCATGCAATGTCCCTTATACTTTAAAATAATAAAAAGAGCCAAAATCAAACAAGGGAAGTCTCAACCTTCCTCAATAGTCCCAATCACAATTGATGAATCAGTTAACCATTAAGAAGAAGAATTGGGATGAGGAAAAAGGAAATTTGAGGAGTCCACCTCCCATAAAGCCAAGGGAAATAAACCTTTGATAGCCATGAGAAAGCTAACCACTAGGGCAGTCACAACTAGGTAACTCAAGGTACAAACATAACTGCTATAGGAAATAACATAACTTCTATAGGAAAGAAAAAAGGTTCTACAGGATGAAGAAAAAGTGCTACAGGGAGGGACAACAACACCTCAAGAGGAGGGCGAAGGTTCGCAAGGACTCCAAGAGACTACTCCATAGCCTACTCCATAGTCTAATGTTGGGTCCTATTACAAATTTATTGAAGGGGAAGAATTATTTACAAAGTTTGCAATTCCCCTCTTGTTTGAGTTAGGAAAAGAGAGAGGCATATCTCACCAATGGATGCAAATTAAAAAATACAAGAAATTACAGTATGTGGGATTCATGGAGGAAAAGGTGCAAAAAATTGGTAAGGAATTGGCAAACTTAAGTCTAAAGGAATCAATCATGAAGGAGCAGTTGCAGTTAGAGAACAAGAGGTTGAGATAGCAACTATAGGAAAAGGAGGCACAACTTTCCACCATGGAAAGTTTGTCCATGGAGGCCATCCAATGCATGAATCCATCCAAATAATAGGCCATTTTCCTCAAAGAACAATGGATGCAATTCCAAATCAAAACATTGGCACAATATGACTCTCTACCATTTCAGGATTATAGGAGGTTTATTAAATTCTACCAATAGGTGAGCATTGAGGATAGAGCCACATTGGCTAAATTCTATATGCATAATATGGTCCTCATAGACATGAACTTTTGGGACCCCAACTCAAGATTGGGGGATGCATAACTGATGACACTGACCTCTTGCTAACCCATGCAGAAACAAGAGTTAAGGAAGTAAAGAAGGTTATGGCCAGAGAAGCAAGTGGGCCCCTATACATTAGAATAAAGTTAATAAGCACCAAGGTTGTCATAAGTAACCACAACATCATCTCTGCAAATCCCAAATTTGCCCCTCGCTGCTTGGAAACACAAGAACAAGCTCTCCTCCATTTCAAAGATACCTTTAGGTTGCTGGGGACTGAAAGCTTGCAGGGTTGCCAAAGAAGATGACATGGTATGTTGTACAATCTACAAATGAGGGAATATCACTCCCCTGAAAGGTTGAGGAAGTCCCTAGAAAGGACCCAACTCTATAAATAATTATTCAAAGGTTGAAAATTAATTGGATAGGGCTAAAACTCAGTCATCCCTTATTATTGGGCCTACAAGAGAGAATAGATCAATCAAAGGAACAAAGGGAGTGGGAAACTATAGAATCAAATGCGTGATTCTATCCATAGGAGGGAACACCATCTAAGATTCCTTGGGATGTTAGAGAGGCCACCCATGCCATGCATGAACTACATATTAGTGAGTAAGTTGCTCATAGGGTGAGCAACACATTCAACAGGGGGTGATGATTGGTACCATTAAAAGGTGTAGTATAAGGTCATTTTTCCACCCTCCAACCCACAATTTATCCTTTTCTCACATTAATTAACATCTTTTTGGCCATAATGTGCTTAATAGGAAGACTAAAATATGTTTCTCATGCTTTGTGGCCTAATGTTGTTAATGTGTAGGAAAAAGAGTATGTTTTAGTACATTTATGATGCAGATGCATGCTGGAACACTAGTACAAAATGGCTAATTAGTTACTAAAAAAATGACTAAAATTTGCATATAAACGACTATTTCTCAGTGGGTGACCAATAGTGGCTAATTTACAATATCTTCTAATGCGACCAACTTTTAGCCTTATTTAGCTTAGTCATTAATTGGTTGTCTCCAATTTATCATCTACTAGTATATTGAGTCATAAATTTGGTCATTGATTTAGTCATTAATTATCAAAGTTAATGACCAAATACAACCTGATAAAACCAATTAATGACCAAAGAAATATGACTAAATTTTGATCGCATTATAAGATACTGTAAATTAGCTACTAATAGTCATATATATGCAAAATTTATTTGTCATTTGTAATCACAAATTTATCGTTTATAGTAGTCGTTTATCTTTTTTTGGTACTTTTGTATTCATTATATAAGCGACAGATTTAGTAGTTTATATTCGTTTCATTTGCTTTCATTAATAATCATTATAAACGAATAATTTAGTTATTTCATATTCATTTTATTTATGCTCATATTTAATCAATATAGACTGCTAATTTAATAGTTTTAGATTGATTTTATGTGTTCATTATTAAACAACATAAATTAATTAGTATGATTTTGCAACTAAAGTAAAAAAAATGTCATACAATGTGCATGTTCATCTAATATGAAAATGCAAAGTTACATATGTTAATGGCAATACTAAATAATATTAGGTACAACTATAAGTAATTTCAAACATTTAAATTATATTATATTAACTGTCAAGTATTACAATATGAGTTCCAACTTCATATTGGTTGGACTACAATTTACACATGAAATATTGTTTCATCACTTCAAAACATTAACATTGTGTTTCCAAGGCATTGCAGGTGAATTCACCAACTCTAAAGACTTGACCATCAATTTGGATCTCATGCGAGATATTGGCTTTAAGGGTACCACTAGACCAGTGCTCTTCTCTCTCTCTTTCTATGTCTGTTGCTCCAGTGTTATTGTTCTCCACTTTCTTCAATTCCTACTTTTTACCATCAATACTGAGTTCCTCATCTGAAAATGAAAAAAGATACAATTCAAAGTATGAGGCATGAAGGATGATGAACACTGGAATATAAAATAAAGTACATGTTAAAGGATTTATACAATATATACCTCAACATTGGCAATATCAATGCCATTTTTCCCAGAAAATCAAGAAACTTGAACAAGTTTTCTTTAGTTTGGCGATAGTGGCAACAATGTGGCCAAATGACCTTTATAAACAAAAAAAAAATAAAACGTCAACATAAAAAAGAACACTTTAGGAACTTAATATTTAACCTTTAGGAACATATCAACATAAAGAACTAATAATTTTCTTAGATCCATTAATTTGTTGGCATTTTGGCACAGGTGTGGTGTTATGATACAGGTGTTGTCCTTGATGGCAACTCTCTTTGATGACAGATCTCAGTCCAGATTACAGAATGAAGAGAAATCTCATATACGCAGGTTAATTAAGTCCAAGTTGCGTATACACGTTGGTGATCTGCATACTAAGTTGCGTATACGCAGGAGATCTATATACTAAGGCGCGTATACACGCAGATGCATGAACAGAAAAGGGCGTATATGTCGGGAAGCTTCCTTTTGGTCCATGGTAGTTAGTCCTCGGTACTTGTGCCCATGTCTTTGGACCAAAGTATCTCGACAGACGTGTTGATCTCTATTTTTGAAGTTGATGGTTTTGGATTTCTATGGTTTTGGCTCTTGGTATTGAGCAAGGCCTAAGGCTATATAAGGAGAAGAAGATCATTAGGCAAGAATATCTTTTTGAAAAGGCTTGAATATCTGAAAAAGAAAGAGATCTGGTATGCAGGTTCTGGGTTGCTTGATCTAAGCTAAGGAGAGATCACATCGGTTGATGGAAGACTAGATCTAAGGATAGATCGGGATCTAATGATTTGAAATGCACTATTATGATATGGTTGATGATGCGTATTTCTAGATCTGCATACTGACGCAATGTTATGTTCTGGGTCTAACTGATGTCTGGTACAGCTGCAAGTTGAGAGAATTTATTTTTAGATCTGTACGCAGGTTGTCTTTGGTAAAAGCGCGTGTATACGCGGGTTTCTCTCATTGAAGTAGCGTATATCTTTTGAAGCTTGATTTTTGGGTTTGCAGTTGGGTCTGACTGTTATTGCAGAGTTCTGTAGTCTGCTCTGTGTTCTGGTAACTGGTGATTGACAGGGTTTCAGTGGTTCAGTGATTCAAAGATTGATGATGCTAGTATTGGTTGTTTTATGCTTCAATGATCTGTTGTGAAAGTTGAATGAATTGTGGTGTTCAGATTGTAATGTTGTGCTTCAGGAATATCCAGTCTGAAAATGTATGAAAGGTGGTACCTGAAAGAAAGAAGATTGTAGGCTAGCACCTACGTACTAGTATCTTGGCTAGTACAAGAGAAAAGGGGGTTGGAGCTCCCTTCCAAGGAAGTTTGGAGAACGAGAGAAGGTTGTAGCCTTCTGCAGGTTGTAGCCTGTGTACTGGTATAAGGCTGCACCAGTACAAAAAGATTGTAAACTGAAGTTTCATATTAAAGAAAGATAGAGACGACTTGCAGCAGGTGGTTTTCACCCACATTGGGTTTCCACCTTATATCTTGGTGTTCATGTGTGTGGCTTTTGATCTGTTCTGTTATACTGCACCTGTTTACTGTTAATGTGGTGAATAATGTCCTGATGCACTTAACTGAAGAATAAACTAACTGAATTACAAGTTTTCTGCTTATACGCTGTTTTCTTTAGACACAGTAGCGTGTACACGCTGGTTCACTTAACTGAAGTAGCGTATATGTTTCTGAGCATTGAAAAAGTTTGATTGATCTAATAATACTGATTCACCCCCCCTCTCAGTATTATTTCCAACATAATTCTCCAACGAATATAATAAATAACCCCTTCGACAACTTCCTTACTAGAAATAGCAATAAGTTGTCGAGATCCACTTCTCCTAGAATAATTAATAAAATATCAAAGTATAACATATTCAAAAATGTTCTTATGTAACCAAATCCATTAGACAAGCCAATAATGCTAAAATAATATAGTTACCCACTTGAGTGTGAATAAGGACCCAAAAATCCAACCTAACAATGGATCCAATTCAAGGCAGATTCATGTGATACCCTCGATACATGCAACCGATTAATCAATAATAATGTAGGCTCAATGATTCATCATAATAAAAATCTACCTCCATTAAATTAAAGTGTCACATGCTATCCTTAAAGCTCATGGGCTAAGTAATTGAAAGGTCAATTAGTTGCAAATGTAAACAATACTATTCAACACAAAATAAACTTAGAATAATATATGGTTCTAAGATAATTGGAACTGTCATAAGAAAGTCAATTTTAAGACAACTATGAGCTTCAGAAGGAAAAATGAACAGGAAAAACAGGCAAAGAAAGTTAGAACAACCTGAAAAATTTCATATTGTATTTTAAAGGCATTACATGAGAAAGAATTACCAACATGTCCATACCCTCACTGATATTTCGCTGATGTCAACGTTTTCAACACTAGTATCTACTATGTTGTTGACAACCAATTTTCTAAGTTGCATGTATCATGCACACACACACACAAAAATGTTGTCCATAAGTACCTTTTACTTGACAAAGAAGTGCATTATAATTTTTTGTTAATCACGTCCATTTTTCATTTTTCTTTGCATGCAAGGTAATCTAACATTTGTAGGAGATCATGATGAAATATATAGATATATATTCAACATTTGTAGTAGGTCATGTTGCAATACACAAAAAGCCCTTTGCACCATAAATGAAACACATTATACATGATAAATCTTGAATCACCAATCATTAAACTGAACTACACATATTCAATATTTGTGGGACATGCTGCAATACACACACACCCCTTTGCACCAGAAATGAAACACATTGTAGATGATAAAACTTGAATCACCTATCATTCAAACTGAACTAACGCTCCTATTCACTAGGACTAGTTGAAATCCGATACTAATCACAAGATTACTTCTACCCATTAAAGCATATCTTGAGGCACTCAACCAATTTTCAAACTTGTTCACCATCATGCCCATTTTTCAATTTTCTTCACATGCACGGTGAGCCATCAAATTTCAACATTGGCAGAAGGTCATGGTGCAATAGGCTCATGACCATAGGAAGAAAGAAAGAGGAAACAACTTACTAGTCAATGACAAATAGAAAAAATATCGAGGTATATAGTGCACGTTTTTATTGTTATGGCTTGAAATAAATTTATTTTGAATGAATCAACTCACCAATAGTTGACACAATAGATAAATCTTCTCCAATGTGTAGCTTGTATAATATAGTTATCTTACTAGCAGCATCCAAGCCAAGCATAACAACCTTCGTAGACAACATTGAGCCACAAGGAAGAGAAATCCATAAAAGTTAATTCTAATAAGAAGGAATCAACAAAGTTAATGGCATAAGCCAAAAGTGGACACCCAAAATAAGTACATCATGACTAATATTTTTTTATGATCTCCATGCAAACACACAAACACAAAAGAAGTAGTTAGAAACAAAAACAATGATAAGAAAAGCAAAACATAGTTCAACTTCAAATAAACTCTTTGGAGGTTACCATCAATAATTGTAAAATAAGTGAGTGCATGCGAATATATATTCCTTACAACTAGAAATGATGATCTCATTTAAAAGGACTCCAGAAAAGGTTTATGTTACTGGCCATCTTTCATTAAGCTCTTTCGCATAAGTGTTATAATTCAACTATCACAATCTAAAAAATTATCGGATTTCACATGTGATTCTCTAATCCATCATAGTGGACCATATACTGCAATTCACTTCCATTGACATCCCTAATGGAACATGTTTATACATAATTTTGGCTAGGGTGTTCTTCATACTCTTCAACAACCACCCACTTAAGCTAAGAAAGAATGCAATTAAGTGAAGCTGGGAATGAAGGTCATGACACCCAATAAGTCTTGAAGTTCATTTCTAAAGTGATCCAAGAATTAATATCTCTAAAATAAATATGGCTGTTACTCTCGTTTGTTACTTTGTCAAGAAAAAACTTTTTGTTTCTCATAAATTCACAAATTCAAAACATTTAGGAAAGAAAAGGTGGAAAGTACACTCCATGAGAAATTTATTAAGGAATTTTTCCTTCTCTTTGAAAATCCAATTTGGAAAGATCCATGCACATTTTGGAAAATAATTTTACTTATGAAACCAAAGCAGATACTGAAGTATGAAATATGAAAATTCACATCCTAATAGCAACTATTCATCAAATTCAGTGTTGCAAAACTCTCTGATTGCTCTTGAATTTTCTGACATTTTATAATTTTTTTAGGTCACTGACCTGTCCAAGTTTTACCAGGGTTTTCAGGTCTCAGTTTAAGGGTGCAAATATTTGCTGAGTTTTTACTATTTTCTTAAGAGTTTTTAGATTTTCCAAGATGATTTCTCCACTAAATTTTTCCTGAGTTTTGAAAAACTCAGATTCATGGCAGAAAGAAATATATCTATACCACGATCTTGTTCATTAACTTTAGAATTAATTAGTACATTTTAGCTTAGTATTTTTAATTAGGAATTATAATGATTATGTTCCCATCTTTTTTTACCTATGGACACTAAAGGCATGCACTACATTTTGGCCCAATAATTGAATAGATAAAATACAATATCACATTTGATTCAATAATTGAAGCCACTCAATTCACAGTGCATCCTTCAATTCCTTCTCACATAATGGAAATTATACTTGACAATCAATTGTTTGGATCTTAATCATAAGATGCACAACCTTAGACTTATAACCTAGGGGAGTGTTATCAATTGGTATCATCCTGTACAAAGAACCTTCAAGTGATAATTAAGATAAAGTATTTGTGTCATCAATACTCTCTCTCTAACTTCCATACTAGTGCATGCCAGTTTGAAGGGGTCGCCCTGAAGATCTAAAGTGTACTCTTCTAATTTCAATAATGAAAGCATTCAATATTCACGTTGCTAATCTCGAGTTAGCAATTCTATAATTCAGATCTCCAATAGAAAATTTCAAAATCTCATCTTGTCCACATAAATCCAAAATAATAAAAATTTAGTTTGCAAGAAAAGTTGTAGACCTACAACTAAAGTCTACAAATTTGTAATGAAACTTTCCAAAGATAGTGATGAGTTACTGAAATCTATTTTCAAATTTTGAAAACAAATATTAATCTTAGGTTTTAAAGTGATCTGTTAAAAGGAAATAGTTCAAAGGGGGTGGATTGAAAAACTGAGGAATACTAGTGTACTAACGAAGAAGAATCTTACTAATAATATCTTGTGAATAAGAATACTAAGCAAGAGAGATAACATAAGATGAAATTCTCACACTAATGAAATGATTGAATTAATCACCACATACGATGATTTTTCTTTCTTTATTAGATGAGAAACAAGTACATAGATCTGAGGAACTCAGATTGACTTCACACCCACAAAATAATCTTAGGGGATCTGAAGATCAAGTCTTAGGACCTGTATCTCTTGAAGACCAACATTATGAAAGCAATATAAGAGAGACACCTAACTCAAGCAATATTATACCGTGTATTACTTTAGATTTCAGATTTAACATTATTATATTAACACACAAAATATTGAAATAAATTGAAACTGAAATGAAATAAGCAAGAAAATGACACATCATCCACACAATGTTAATATGATGTAATCTTGGAGAACCCAATTCAGGAAAAACCCATTTTTAAGGTCAGATCTATGCCTTACTTTTTTTTTGTTAGTTATGAAATGCAATTACAAAGAAAGAGGAACTCACTACAGATCTGCAATGGGCACCATTACCACCATTATAATAGGAGATTGGAGTTGTTTCTGATGAAAAATTGCTAGATCTACTGGAACTGGGCTTATCAACTGACACAACCAGACTAATAAAAAGGACTAGGGAGTTGATGGATTCTGGTATTGAACCAATGACATTAATGTATCAGTTAACAACTCTCATTATGGATATTCTTACTGGTAGGTACAAGCTTGTAGATGTTAAGCACAAGGGAAATTTCTTCTGCAGGAATTCTTTAACATAAAAAGAATTAGAGAGACTACAACGAGCCTTGAAAAACCTTTTAGAACCATAAAAATAGCTAGGGATTTCAAATGATTGGACTACATGGTTGATAGTAGACCTTTTGCAATTTGGTTGTGGATGGTCTCTTCTGCTTCCCACTTTTGCTGGTATTAGTGTCACTGAAAGTCCTATAGCTGTGAAAGAGAGGAATAAAAATAGACTCTTGTATTATGATTCATCTTCTAGTCGAGTTTTGGATAAACTACAATTTGGAGCTTCTCCTAAGTAGTTGGATCAAAGAGTCTGAACACTCAAGTAGGAGAAGGAGAGAAAAGTAGGAGGATGAAAATTTCAAGGCACTGGTGACCAATTCCTTTGGCCTTCTCATTGTATTCTTGAGGATTGATTTATTTTGAAATCTCTCAAAATAGAACCCTGATAAAAAAATAGTTATCATGCAAGGCCAACCTATCCAAGTATAAAATAATCATAAAATCACTCTAAGAACTGTCAAAGGAAATATATTTATGGTTACTTTATTCTTATCCTCACATGCATAATCTTGAACAAAAAATGCACCTTCCCTATCCATTAAATGACACATTTAACATTATCAAAAATATGCTCAAGCAGTTCACCCTATCTGCTTATGATGTCAACACAACAAACATGAAAAGAACAACCAATCTGGGCTCAAGAAAGGGCTCCAACTGGTCATAAACTGATTTTTTTTCCAAAATATTATATTTAAGATTAAGATGTTGAGGTTAGGCTAGAATTCACTGAAGAAAGGAGCCTGTTAACACTTGAAACTAGAAGGGCTACATGGCATCCTGAGAATGTACGTTATCAACTCACACAATCTCCTTGTACTTTCATTTAGTGCTTTCTAGCAAGTGGGGGGAATTCCTATGCAGTTCATGATTCGAATGAATTTTAAACCAACATTTGAAAAATTTTCTTGGTGCTTTTGCTAGCAGTGTAGTGTTTCTTGAAAGTCATGAATCCTCTTGCATCACTGCATCTAGAAATTTAGTGGTGTACTTATATAGAAATTGAGAGCACCAAATAAGACTACAATAATTCTCTACCTAGCTATTAAAAATAAGGCCCTAACATGGGAATAACTACAAATGATAAATAAGCATGAACATAGGGTATGTTTGTTATGTAAAAAGGAAGATGAAATCATTTCTCAGTTAATGATAAATTGTACATATAATCACCAAATTAGAAAATAAGTTGAATAGATCACATGTAGTGTTAATGTGTGAAATGGTGTCTCCATGGAGTGCTTAAAGCATCAGTGAAATAAGAAGAGTTAAAGTAATTCAAGGCACTTCTATGTTTGTTTCTATTAGGATTTTTACTTCCAGATAATTCCAAAACATTTGAGGACAAGTTCATCCCTTATTTTCAAATATTTTCTCAATTTAAGTCTTTGTTGATGCATTGAAAATCATTATCAAGAATGGAGTGCCTCGTCAATTGAGGGATTTGATTAATTGATCAATCACAATCATGGGGTTTTCATGATGGAGCCAAGGGTCGCAATAAATTTAGTGGTTTGGGTGATCTCCTCCATATTTCAAATGTGCACAAAGTCAATTTCAAAGGGAGGTTGGGGGTTGGATATAATAATTACATGAATTTTATGGCCTCAAAAATCCTCTTAAATTGTGTTTTGTATAGAATTATAGTGGTTCCTCACTAGCGATAAATTGGATGCCAGGGAAACTGCAGGTTTACTATATTTATCTTAGGGCTTCAACTGGCCTAATAAAATGGTAGCATCCTCCTCTGACACCATTTATTTTATGCATACTTAGGGGGAATTGAATGTGGAAGCAAATATTCTATCAAAGAAAGAAAAATCTCTGGAAGAAGGCATTATGACTGGACAAATGTAGGGATGAAACTTTTGTCTCTACAGTTACCAAATTCTAAAGAGTTTTATTGGACTGTAAGAAATATTGAAAGATGTAATATAGAGCTCTATTGATGGGTGACATAGATACTATATACTAGTCTCTGATATTTTTTGAGTGTAGCTTTTGGTTTTTCGCAATGATGTGTATTGTACCAGAAAAATCTACAAGTGGTGATTTATGTTCTTTGTCTAATAGAGCTACAAAACAAAGAGCTACTAGTGAAGTTCCAATATAAATTTTATCTGGGAAGACTTGCAATTTTAAACACAGTAGTTGTTGTTTTGAAAGATAAAAATTTTGTTAAATGTGATGCACATGAGATCAAACCCATAATCAAAGGTTGCAATAGATGGATGCATCATATTTTTCACAAACCAGGATTATGAATAGCTTCAGAACCAGAGATGTTGTTAGTGTCCAAGAAAGGTAGATATTCTTGTAAAATATTTTCCTTAAGATACATATAACTCCAATGCTTTTGATGTAGATTTTTCTTCATTAAGATATCAACTTTCACTTCAACTCTCTCACTAATTCTGTAGCATTATGAAATAATAAATCACTTGTGTGTGGTATTTTTTACAATCATCTTCACCAAATTGCATTTTGTTCTTGCCGAGAAAAGCATGCACAACAATGTTGAAACAAAAAGTTGGAAGAGGTTTCCAATATCATTTAGCAAAGTTAAGGATTGGATTTTAGCTTGGATATGTATGCCTATACTCATAAGGAAAAGTGTAATTATCCAAAATTTCTTTCGAGGATCATTTAATTAGAGGGCAGTCCATTGGACCTTTTTTTTAGTGAACATAAAGAGTTGTTTGACATAATGTTTTGATCTATCTTGATTTTCTATCTTATTTTTTGGTACTATGCACTAAGCACCCAAGAAATCTGATTTCTATTCTCACATTTGCATTTTTTTCCTTGGGGAAAAAATATGAATAGTGATCATGAACTATGTTTAGGACTATAATCAAATTGTGGCAAGAAGCAAGGATTGTATCAGAAAGCAACAATAAGAAATATTGCTACTACCAAAAATATGGTGACCAAGTTATATGTCCATCATCTTAATCAAATTGTGACAAGAAGCATTGTAGAAGAAAGAAACAATGAGAAATATTTCCAGTGGCAAGACTATGGTGGTCAATTTATAGGCCCATACTTACAAATAGTACATGCAAGCAACAAGTCCCAACTGAAAATTCCCAAAATCTCAATTATAGGAATATAAAGGATCATATTCTCAACCCATCTATAATTGAGGTAATATATATCTTTAAGTATAATATAAAGATCCACTAACATTATAGGCCCAATCAATTTGGAAGGGTCATGCTTGGTAGAAAACCTAGTGTGTTAATTGAAGAAGTGCAAGTAATTTAGTTAGTACAAAGGAGATTAGAGCTTGTGTCACGCAATATGAAAACAAATACTTGTAATGTATATTAAAAATATGGGTGTAGTTCAAAAATATTTGTTTCAATTCTTCATACCAATTTTTTAACTTACCAAACTTATCAACATATCCAATGAGTCAAGCTCCCTAGAAGGTGACTCTTAAGGTACACAAATGACATAAAGTTGTAGCTGGAAGCTCTCAGGTGTGGTTCATAGTAGGACCAAAAATGGTATGATTCACTCTTCTATGGGGCAGGTGTTTTGGGAAAGGCAAGCTTTGAAGGGGTATTAAAGAGCTTAGGCATGTAGGTGATTTGAAAATTTCCACTTGGAGCTCTGGGAGGTCTCAGTTTCAAGTCCAAGTACCGATATATTGGTTGTTTGTGCTAGATGGGGTGTTTTCAGTAAGGTGGCCACTTCCAGATGCAATAGGAGGACCCCATATTCATTGTTAGGTACAACACTCTACATGGAAGCCAACAAAATGTATAGAGACAATCTAGGGGACTTTAACCAAATAAATTGTGAAGAACAAACCTCTAATAAGAGAAAATAATAATAATAATAATAATAAATTAAAAATTAAAATATGAAAAATAAGAGGGATATTTTGAGTGTACTTTTCATCATGGAAATGCACAACTCCTTATCAATCACCAGGTACAATGATAGCTCATACAAGCAGCTAGGATTGAACTCCCTCATTCAAAAAGGCAGTTTCAAATTCTTTGTTTCTCTATGAGGGAAGGCCACAGAGCAGTCTGTTGTATAAAAGACTCACGAATCTAAACAATAGAGGTAAACTCTCCTTGGAACCAAGAGAGATGTAGTTTTTCTTTGATAGTATCTATATGTAGATATAATAATATATGACACCATATGAAAGGATGTAGAAATATAGGACAATCTTCTCCAAAAGCCTTGAAATACTTTGGTGTAATGTGCAATTCCACAAATATCAATAATTCAGGAAGAGGAAAGGCACCATACCAAATTTTTAGAAGTTAAGGATTTTGCATTATATTTATTTTCAAAAAATATATGAAGTTTTAGATTAAGCATTACTTTATTAAAACTTAATTCTGCCATATCCCAAATCATGGAAATTTCAAAGGTCTTATGGCATGTCCATTAACTAGAAAACCCAACTTTAGAAGTACACATGCTTTGCATAATTTAAAATATCATCTTCTTTCACTGGAATTATGTTAAGTCACATTTTTTTATGCATATGGGAAACATGTTAGAAGGCAACCAATCTAAGGAGAAGAAAATCTAGTTAAGATTCCTTTGGCTAGTCAAGAATTGCAAGTCTAGGTGCTTATAAGTACTAACACTGACACAAAGCTTCCATGATTAGCTCAATCAAAAGAAACATGTCAAAGTAACTAGAACAATAGGGCACATAAAAAATAATCTTGGTGAAATACCTTCTTTCAAAATTTTTATTATGTTTTTTTACATTTCTGTTTTTTAGTGACTTACATTGAATTATGAGATGAGATTTCTAAACTTATTAGAAACACCTCCCCTTACCGGACATATTTTCTGTTAGAATTGTATTGTCAATGACATGTCTGAACATGATTTCAATATGACAAGTAATGTTTCCTGGTGACGAGAGGCAATTTATTTTCAGGAAATGTTTACATTTTACACGAAAATGTAGATCCATAGAAAAATTGTCTAAACTCCCCATGTCAATGATTTTGAGGCAACTCAGAACTATCATGACCTACACTAGAAAGCTACCCTAATTTCCCAGGGGTTCGTTGTAGGGAAGATTGAAGATCCAAAAGAACAAGAGTACATAACATAAGTTCCATGGCCCTGGGGGGATGGTTAGGTTATCAAAGTGACCATGGTTTCCTTACTTTGGCCCAACCTTCATGGCCTTGTGTTCTAGCCCAGTTTGGGTAAGGTTCCAAAGCATACATATAAATGCAGGTAACTAAAAGCATAGAGTTAATTTTGAGATGCTAACCTAATAAGAAGGGTCAATATCATTTAATAACGCCTATGTTTAGCAAGCACAATGACACATTTGACCCTTATGCCTTGCCATCTCAAAAACAAAAACTCTTTATCTGTCAGATAAATATTTTCTTAATAAGATGAGGAATTCCATCTGGATTGCCATTAATATAAAACATCATAACAAGGAATGGATTTTATGGATAACTGATCATAGATTAGAATATTTACAAAGGGTTAGAATAACCTATTAACTATACATTAGGATTAAAAATCAACCTGTAAGCCTTTATAAGGAAGAATGTGGATAGAAGTCTCAGCTACTTCAGATTGTTGGACAAGAACTAGAAGAGTAGAGGATGGTGGTGAATCTTCACAGAAATTGGTTTCAGTGCCAATTGTAACATAAAAAAGACCACATATAGAATTTTGAATGTCAAATTGGACTGCAGCTTTTTAACCCCAAACAATCTAAATAGATATAAGCACAAGAAGAAAGTGTGAATCCAAGAATCATGAAAAAGAAACAAAGATGTGGAATCATTAATAGAATAAGTCTCAAAGTATAAGTAAAAATCCTATGGCATTGATACATAGAAGTTTAAATAAATTCATATGCTCCGAAGGAATGCACACATACATGGACAGAGAGAGAGGCATATTAACTATGACTTTAACAAGACAAGTTCTGACCATTTCCATGAAGCATAACAATGAAGTTTCCTCTTTCAAACTAATTTCATATAGAATTAAATAATAATTTAACAAACAAAAGTTGGAGATTCCTTCAAATATTTTATAGGGATACTAGTTATGGTGTTTGACACAACATATGGTACATTGTTTTTTTCCAAATTCCCACAAATTGGTCAGATGCACATATTGCAAAGAATATAACTTATGTAGTTCATTTTACTTTGCATCACTTAAGGAAGAGAATAATTTAAAGATCAATAATTATCTCCAGTTAAAATGCCTAAATTTAATTTCACAACAAAAAAGGAAATACAATTATGTACTCTCTATTTGAAAGACATATACCCTATAAGAAAAAATCAAGAAACCTTTAAAAATAAAATTTTAATATATGGGTTTTCATAGAATTAGAAAAGATATCAGGACACATTTTCCAGGATTTTCACGTTTCCAAAAAAATATTCAAAACATAATGGTCAAAAGTTCGATGGTCTCCTTGAGAGGCCCATCCATTAGAGATCTGCAATGTTTGAGACTAAAATTTCTATTAGAAAAAGGGAGATGATATTGGTTTTATTTTATTTCCATATTTTCTTTTGTCTACAATATATAATTTCCCATTCCAAGGATACAAAAATATTTCTATAAAATGTGTTGCCAATGGTTTTTGGATGAACTAGCAACTCAATTAGTATCAAGTTCCTTTTCTTTTGGGAGTATATTGTGACCATAGATTGAAGTCAAAACTACTCTTCTATCCTTCGTGAGAAGGGGAAGTGTAGGATGTAATGATGTATAGAGATACCATCATGATTGATGTTTCCTTCAAATTTAAGAATCAATTTTCTTGAATAAGGAGCAGAAAACAATACATTTCCAAGGATGCAGAAATAATTCTATAAAATGATTTGCCAATTGTTTTTAGATGAACTAGCAACTCATATTGGTACCAAGTGCCTTCTCTTTGGGGAGTATATTGTGACCAAATATTGCAGTCAAAACTACCCTTCTAGCCTTCATGGGAAGGGGAAGTGTAAGTTGTAACAACATATAGAGATCCCATCATGATTGATGTTTCCTCCTAATTTAAGATTTTTTCTTGCATAAGAGCAGAAAGAAAAGGAAAAAGTTGAGTGCCATTTTTGGAAAAAGTTCAAAAATATTAGAGCAGACATGAAGAAATACCTTAACATGGTTCCAATCTAGATTAACTGTTACGAACCCAAATTGAGATTTGATTATTTTAATTGACAAAAACTCACACAGAAATCTGGAACTCCGAAACTAATGCAAGACATGAAACTAATAGGGTGAGAATAACATAAAATACAGTAACGATAGTAAATTCATCACTAGAGAAACAACTCACTGATCATAGTGGAAATACAACATCATTAAAAAGTATTTGATAGCCAATTCTAGAGCACTACCAGTAGAAAGGTCCAGTAGTAGTTACCAGTGTTCACGACAATGCACCCCCCACATTTCCCATGTTTCCATGACAGGGAAACTCAATGGGAGACATTTTCCCACATCCCCCTTTGGGGAAACACAAGGAGGAACATTTCCCTTTTGTGGGAAACTCCCAGGCAACCCACCCCACACCCCTCCCCCGCCACCCGCCCCCCAAAAAAAATAAAATGAGGACTGAGACATTCGTGAGCTAAGGAGTTCCTTTCTTAACAAATTTTACTCAAAGATTTATGTTAAGTTTCAACCACATTTCTTGGTTGATGAATCAATTGATAAAGGGAGGTAGAAATATGGAAAAAAACACAAAAACAAGATTTTGAATGGATGAAGAACAATCTTTGTACAACTCCAGTTCTAACTCTTCATGATTTACACCTTGAGGGGTGGGAAACTCGGGACAATGAAAATCCTTGACATGTTTTATGTTTTTTGAATATTATGTATCTTGGGTATTTTTGTTAAACAAGCTACCTCTAAGAAAACCTGCAATTGTAGTGATAATGGGAATGAAGAACATGTAGAGGATATAGTAGAAGTCTACAAATTTTTTCAAATTGCAGAACTTTTTATAAGAAAATATGTATGTGTTTATGTTTGCTTTGACACAACCTTTTGATACAATATAAATCCTATTTCATTTAAAAAAAAAACTTTTCATAATTTACATCATCAATTTGAAATAGAGACTGATGCTTCAGAAAATGTTATGAGAGACATGATCACTCAAGCTAGACACTCAGTTGCTTTCCATTCAATAACTTTTCCTCACATTCCCCTTTTGGGGAAACACAGAAAGGGACATTTCCCTTTTATGGAAAATTCCTGTGCATCCCCCTCTGATAGGGGGCATAGGCTTAGGTGTGCTTCCATAACTGAACTCCATGTATTATTGTTGAACCTGTGTATCATTATATTCTACCAAATATATTACATTGTTCGGGGAAGACATTAAATTGTTTGGTAAATTGTTTTAAAATTTTATTTCTGCAATTGGAAAGGAAGGATTGTTGCTACAGTAAAACCCTAGGGCATAATTTCCCTAGCATATTACAAAATTTTTAACATTAATGTTAATATGTTGAGAATCTATGCCCACTGATTACTAAATGCATTGAAAATCATCACTATATATCATCCCTATGCATGCTTGACATATACTAGCCAAAATCCAAGAGATAAGAATGCAATTTCCCCAATAATCAAATGATTTCCTCTGTCAACATTAGGGTTACACATCCTCTAATCCTGAATAATGCAACCTCCATTTATCAACTAAATAAATATTGGCACTACTCATACACTAGGAATAAGATCTCAGATGTCACTTGAACCTCAGAGAATCCAGAAACAAAAATAAATGGAACACCTTCATCGAAGGGAAGAAAGAGAGAGAAATTAATGTCCTTGAATGATCAAGGTAGGTCAATGGGTAAAGAACAAGGTAAAAAGACCTAGCGACTAAAAAAGTAGCTAAATTCTAAATCAATGTGTACAAAGAAAACATTATAAGCACAACGAAATCTATAAGACCCAAGTACACACACAAACTGCCCAAGGGTAGATAAAGACTAAAGTTGGAAACCTAGACAAGAGATCAGCCTTACAAAGAAAAAATTGTAAGCACAATGAAAGCTATAAGACTTAAGTATGTATACCAATTTCCCAAGGGTAGATAAAGACTAAAGAAGGAAACCTAGACAAGAGATCAACATTGTCACACGTCTGCATCAATGCTTGAAGATGAACCAAAGGGGCCAACTGTGTCATCATCCACCACTCTGAAAGGACCAAAAGATGATTTGATAATATCGATTGGAGACTACCTAGGGCTGAAAAGGCTAGGCTAGATAGCTCTTGTAGGAGATAGGATGCCTCCCCTTGAAACTCTCCTAACATCTAAGGACAATCAAAATATTTAAAGAAGAAAAGAAACAAATAATGCCCCTATGTCCCCCTATCCCAAAATGAAGGCAACATGAAATTGGAACTGGGTAGGGTTGAGAAAAAGAAAAACGGTGTACCAGTATGCAATCATTATTTTCAAGGAAATACTACTAATAGATACAAGTCACACACAACCGATTCATTCTCAAGAAGCATATCAGCAACTTAATGTTCACATTCCAAGGCTATTCTCAGTTTATGTTTCCCTCCATATGTTTGAAAATATTTATGGTTCAAATATCTTGATTTCTGGCACAATTCATAGGTTGGGAGTGGAAATGAGCACAAGCTTATAGTAAAATACTATAGAACAATCACCTTATCACAGGTGGCAGATAACATTATGACAATAATTTGGATTTGGCATAAGAAGTGACTCTCAGACAAAGTTGGAACTTAAGTGTAGAGGATTATGCTATTTGGGAAAAATATATAGAAAAGATCAAGTCTAACCCTGTTTGATTAAAATATGAAGATGACACTCTGGTTTTGTCTTTGAATCCCCATTGTAGATTACACATTAAATAAAATCTATAATGCCTTGGCTACTTAGGGAGACTTGGATCCTCAAAAAGTGGTGGTGTTCCAAGGTCTGGAGATTCGACTATCTCCAAAACCCCATTTTTTCATGTGGCTACTCCTAAATAATGAGGTACTAGCATCAAACATCTTGCAAAAGATAAATACTCATGGTCTTGGGTATTGTAGTCTTTGCAAAGAAAATGGTGAATCTAAATTTCATATCTTGTGTCATTTCCTTTCCCTCAACAAGTGTGGAAATAGATGGATGGAATCATAGGATTGGGATTTGTTTGGTCAAGAGATTCAATTGAAGAAGGCCTAAAAAATTGGTACAAGAATGAAAATAAAAAGGGTTTCCAAGCTTTTCCTTTTAATTGTTCCAAGGGGAATTTGGTTGGAAAGAAATACTTTGATTTTAGATGATAGGGTAGTCCCCCTTGTATCCTCATTTATACAAGCACAAACTTTCAAGTTTTCATAATATTTGTCTCTTTCAGGGAAGAGTTATCCATGGATGTATTTATGGTTTCAATCATGTCCATTCTAGTATGTATATTATCACCTCGATGATATATTTTATCATCCTCCTTGTTTGCTTCACCTAGAAAACTGCAATTTTTTTTTGGGAAATGCATTGTTCCTTTACCTGTTGTATTTGCTCCAAACTAGCAGTAAACCCTTGACCATTTCTCTCGAACTCACTAGCATTCACGTAGTCCATGAGATCACTTTAAGAAAAAATATTATTTTGATCAGCGAGAGGAACTTTCCTTCTATCATTACCAAGGGCTTGACCTGCTCTCTTCAACCTTTTCAACGTTCTCTGTGTTATTGGAGAAGCCTCTTTGGAGATAAGAAGGATATTTTCATAATCAATATTCAAGTGGGTAACTCAAATTTGGCTCATTTCCACTTCCATGTTAAACCTTTCAGTTATAAAGGGGCCTACATTTCACATACAACGCTCATTTTATCCAATCATTATTCTCCTTTAAATTAACACAAGTTTTTACTTCTTATAAAGAGCATAGATCAAACCTTTTGTAGAGGTAAATATATCAAAACCTAAATGTGGATGGATCAAAGCCAAAGTTGGATAGTGGAAATACATTAAAATTTTTAATAGACTTCTCTTTAGCCTCACAGAGACATTGATGTAGAAGAAATATTATTCAGAAACCTATGAAATAAGCATGGAAAAACCCTCTTTTTTCACAGTGCACATGGTAACTCATTACTACAAATAATAAAAAAATAAAAACAACCAGAGATAGTTAAGATCATTATATGAAATTGCAAGGTTTCCAAAGGTTTTGCAGAATTGGTTGTTGTTGATTATATGACTAATTCTGTTATTATTCTTTGTAGAAAAGGGGCCCCATGTTAGGATAAATGGTTGGCCCAACAAGAACGAAAGAGTGCGTTAGATCGAAATGAAATTAGGATGCAATTAGAATGATATGTATCTCCTTATGCAAGAGAGGGTGTGAAGAAGCCTTTTATAATCTAACTGCTCCATTCATTTTTGAGATCTTGTAATTTTTAGATCAAAGTTGGATATGTAGATCTCATGAAGGATGTACATTTCCAGGAAAGATGTATATCATTGTGAGATCAAATACAAAGCATACTATAAAATTGGCCAGTGTGACAATTTTAATTGAAAATATATATTGGAGAAGATAATCGAAATCCAATAGGAAGACGAAAATTACGATATCATCTAGAAAAAGTGAAATTCAGATCTACTGTTACCAAAACATCTGGATAAAATTTCAAGCTTTAAAGAGGATAGTGAACATAAGCAAAGAAAGAACCATCTGATATTATTTCCATTGTAGGCCATAGAAGAATGGCTACGCTAGTAGCAATAGTAAGAACCCATATGCAATATGTGTAACCAAGACATTATTAAAGGCAAGCAACATATACCAGTTAATGATATTGTTTACAGTAACACTCAAATCAAATTTGAGTTAGATAATATTGACACTTTGCTAATTATTTGTAGCACCAAATGAAGAAATAAGATGAGAAAATCTTAAAATAGAAACCCCACACTAAAATAGCTTAGCAGGCTTATAGCACAAACCCTGGACAAAACAAAGAGGAGAGCTCGGACAAGGATGAAGCCAGATACTTCAATCTCAGATGAGTATTTTTAGTAATAAATGATTTGAAACAATGTATTCAATAGAAAAAATAACAAATCAAATAGCTTTGCACCCATCATCTATACCATTATAGTGCAAAAATATCAAAGACAAAATTGAAAGAAAGCTTCATATTTTTACAAGCTATTGGTGGACTCTACGTCTGCAGAGATGAATGAGTATCATATGGGAGTGTTGAAGAACGAGAAGGATGGGATGCAGTGATCCATAAATGGAATTTTAGGAATGGAAGCCTTGAATGTGTTGCAGAATCAAGCAGTAGCATCCCAAGTGGACCAATGCCATGGGCATCCAAAGATGCCTCTAGGTACCCTATATTGCAATTCAGGGAATGCGAGAAATCGGGGAAGGCCAGAAATGGTGTCCCCCGTGTGGAGGGGATAAAATTAATATTCCTAAGGTAGGTTGGTTTGATAGGACTTTAGTGATTCCACCTAAAGGAAGTCATGAAGACGAGGTCCCTCCCTGGCTACTATAGTGCTTCTGATGCACATATTATGAGCTCAAATGAGCTTTTCATATAAGTGATATATTATCCCTAGAAATATCATTTTTGACTTAAAAAATTTAGCCCTAAAACAGACATAAGCCACTACAACTCATTCAAACTTAGGGACACTATAATCAATCATCTGCACATGCCTTTGTGGGGTTTTCTTATGCCCATGTAACCCCTACTTCCTCTTATGCCTTCACGTGGTCAACAGAATCCATGACTGGGAACTCTGTCTGATACCAACAAGAATTTATAGTTATTTCATGGGAACAAATCGCTTTAAGAAGTATTTTTACTTTAATTTGGTTTAAACACAGAGAATTTACCATAACATTGTGGCACCCAATTTTTTTTGAAAGACTTTTATTTGGTTTAAGTGCAAATAATTTACCATAACATTATGGTGCCAAAATTTTGTCGAAAGAATTTGATTTGGTTTAAATGCAAAGAATTTACCATAACATGGGCCAAGCGGTATGTAATTAGTGGTCCTATGTAATGATATTTATGTGTGGTGAGAATGAAGTTGGAGTTGATGATTTGCTAATATTTTTTCCCTTCTCATTCATATTGCCATATTAATAATCCATAGTCTAAATTTTGCTTAGTTGATTTGAGCATCATGGGTTGTGTAATCTTTAGAACTAAGAATTGAGGATTCTACATGTGTTTATTATTGTTTCCTCTTCATTATGTGGATTATGTTGGATGTTGGCATTGTTGTATTTGTCCATCAATATTGTTAGACGATGTGTAGAAGTGTGAGGTTGTTGTTAAAGTTGAGGGTTCACAAGAATGTTATGTGCATGCACACTTGAAAAATGATTTGAATTTAATTCCATGCGAATTTTATCACAAGATATAACCTTGAATAATATAATCAACTCCCTAATTGTAATCATTCATTGATCCAATAAAGAAGTGTTTAATAAAGTATAAATTTTTAGCAAATCTATAACAACCTTTGAATCCCCTATCACTTTTATTTTTAGATTGAAGAAGTGAAAAAATAAAATGACTAACATAAATGACTTATTTATATTATTGTAGTACTTTCTAGGTAGTCATATTTTTGTTTGTAGACTAAATTATTCATTCATGTTAGTCGTTTTTAGTTGGGTCAACTGAGATTGCTCAATTTTGGTAGTATTTCACTTTAAATAGCTACTGTGACCATTGTTTTGAGTCACCTAGTCAATAATTTCATCATTTTCTACTAGTGAAGGCATATATAGGAAGTGTAGGAGGCTTTTCCCCAACATCTACTCTCCTTTGACTCGAAGTGATCCATAGAATCACTTGTCTACAACTCTAGGTCCATTGGCAATAATGAAATCAAATGAATACGAGGATATAAGGGAGCTAGATCCACTTTTCTTGATATTTTCGAGGGAAGCAACCCTCTTTCCAAGGAGGTTTCCCTTCATTCATCTTTGTATAAATTAGTAATCCAAAGAGCTCATTATGGTTTGATTTTTTGAAGCAAGGAGGGCTCCCAAGCACCAAGTGCTCAAGAATGTCATTTCTATTCTTATTTACATCATGTATATGAAATCTATTTTATGTTAATGAAAGTTCTACTTTTGCTTCACATATGGGTTTGTTGTAGAGGGTTGAGTCCCCTTGGGTTAGGTACCAACCAAGAGGCTCTAGTCCGTCTTTATGTATCTTGTTTATGCATTTAACAACATTTCTTTCGTTGTTTGAGCAAAAGTTTATTTGATAGAAGATTGTCGTTTTAGGCATGCTTACCACCTATGTTGTGTGAAGTGTGGTTGAGGAGTCTAAAAAAACAAGGCAAAAATATGTGGTTGCTTTCCTTTGCAATTTGCTAGGATTTAGCTCATTGTCTCTTGCATACTCTATTTCTGCATTCTAGGAGTTAAAATCATCTTTCTCAACTTTTCATGTATGTAGGCTAGATGCACGTTTTAAGGTGAATTAGTTCTTAATGAAAGAAGATCCTTCTTTGTTTGATTTCATAAAATTTGACTCATCCTTTTTTTGCTTAGCTTATTTTGCTGCAAGTTGATCATCAGTTTGAGTGTAAGAAAATGGATTGTTGTTGGTTTGCAAGTACTATAAGTGGATTTTAGGGTTGGCACACTCATCTTACATTCCCCTTGTCACCATCAACTCCTTTCTTCTCATCCCACACTTCCCTCAAAATTCTGTCACGAAGACCATATTTCTATTAGATATCATTTTTGGGATTCAACTGCGTTAAGTAAGTCATTCAAACGTATGACCATTTCCATGAGAGGTAGTCGTAACTGACTAATTTCTCATGATTTTTGAATAGTTCACTTAGCACTCATTGCATCGGGTGATGCTCACAGGGGTGAAGAAGTGGGATTGAAACCAGTGAAATGTGGAGAACGAATCACATAGCATCAATCATCACTTCCGGGGCTTGCACCCGGTAACCAGGACTTCCTAGGAGGTCACCCATCCCAGAACTCCTCTGGCTCAAGCGCGCTTAACTGTGGAGTTTTCCCCACAATCAAGCCCACTTAGCTTGCTACCCCATTTGCAAAACCTTAGCAAATGGGGTAGCAAGCTAAGTGGGCTTGATTGTGGGGAAAACTCCACAGTTAAGCGCGCTTGAGCCAGAGGAGTTCTGGGATGGGTGACCTCCTGGGAAGTCCTGGTTACCGGGTGCAAGCCCCAGAAGTGATGATTGATGCTATGTGATTCGTTCTCCACATTTCACTGGTTTCAATCCCACTTCTTCACCCCTGTGAGCATCACCCGATGCAATGAGTGCTAAGTGAACTATTCAAAAATCATGAGAAATTAGTCAGTTACGACTACCTCTCATGGAAATGGTCATACGTTTGAATGACTTACTTAACGCAGTTGAATCCCAAAAATGATATCTAATATAATGCACTGCGTAAATCCCCCATACTTAAATTCAAAAAGAGTCAAGGGACCATATTTCTAGTTTATTTGAGGGATGCTGTGTGCATTTCTTTTCGTGTACGATGGGCGTCTGAGAGGTACTGGGCTTGGAAAAATCCTCACACAACCCCCATATACCCTTACCTACCCTTTCCCACCTTCAAAATACCTTTTTCTCCCTCAAGATGCTCACATAATCAATCCTATAGCAAGATAGGGAAATCTTGTAGCAATCCCTAAAATTGGCCACCTTTGCTCCAAAAGCTTGGTTTTTGTCTCTTACACTTGAATAATGACCCCTAGGTTCTAAATACATGATTTTGGAAGACCCAATACCACTTTGAACTTGCCTTTTTCTCACTGAAATTACACTTCTGCAATTAGGGTTGGGTGACAGATTTCTAAATTGAATGATAATGATGATTTTCATATGAAATGAATATGAGTTCTTTTACTCCAACCAAGTACCTTTGAACACAATGATTAAGAGGGTGATTTTCCAATGCAAAGTAGATTAGGCCTATTTCTTTGAATTCATGCTCATAGTATTTCAATTACAGAGTGTTGTTCTTGCATAGGATTAGTTTCTTTTCAAAGCAACTTTTCATATTTTTCAATTAGACCAATGATTCACATTCTTGCAAGTAGCAAAAGATTTATATTCTGCAAGTAGACAAGTACTTTTCATTCCTACAATTAGCATAGCCTCTACATTCTTGCAACTAGGGTTAAAATTTACATTTTATGAATGACACTTTCCATTTCTACAAGTAGAGCAATTGTTTTCATTCCTGTAGTTAGAGTACAACTTTATTTTTCATGCAATTCCCTTCCTCGAGCTAGCTAAAAGGGTGGTGTTTGTATGCTTTGATATGGTCCATTGTTAAAGGTGGGATCTACTATGCATACAACACTGTCACCTCTTAAGCTTGTATGAACCCCAAGTTGATAATTAAAGTTGGTAGCCTTGGGAGTCTCAACAATCTTGTTTAGATACTGGGGCTCATCAGGTTTAAAAGGAAAAGATTGAAGAACATAGGCAGAGGAGGATAACCAAAAAAAGGGCATGGGGAGCTATGTGAAACTACAATAGGAGGTAGATAGACTAAGAGAAGAGATGGTGATTTTAAGATTGCAAGGAGAAACAACAAACAATAGTGCCTTGAATACTACTGGGCCCTAAAGCATGAGTTTGAAGAAACTAAGAGAGAAGTTGCACTCAAGGACAACATAGTTGGAATTTTAGAAATTCCATTAGGGACCATGGCATATCTTGTCATGGATTAGAGTATAATTAAACAACTAATACCTATGATTTGTTCCTTAAAGAATAATGGCATAAACACTAGATCAATAAGCTTACATAGCTTGGATAATTTGAAATCCAAACACCTCAAGCACTAATACAACCATTTCAAAACAATAACATGGAAGAGAAATAAAAACTTTGTGAATTCTATCTTCATAATTTCACACTCTCTATCACATACTTGGGATCCAAATCCCTATATGGGGTATATACAATTGATGGCTCTAGGATCATGGTTGAGAGACGAGCAAATGAGATTTAAGGAGATGAAGAAATGTAAGAAAAAAAAGTTGTCTAGTTTTCTATGGATAAGGGATAAACTGTCACAAACCTCTGAATAGTCACTCATGACTTTTAATATTTAATTATGACTAAAAATTTAAAAGTCCCGAAAATACTAGTTGACGTAAATATTTATATTTTGTTGTTAAGTAAAAACTTTTTTTTGTTGTTGTTAACAATCTTGAGAATGTGTTAAGGGTTGTCAGGTGGAACTTAAATCCTAATTGTTAAGGAAAACAATTAGTATTGGTTATGGCCGAGAAGGGGGTAGAAACAAAAGAAGGAAAACTTTCTCCTTTTCTCGTTATTATTCAGCTAAATAGGAAAGAATATACTAGGAAAAGAAAGAGAAAATGACTAGATATAAATGCCATGAAGTTGGTTCTGTGTGGGAATATTATGGGAGAGAAAGACAGTAATGATTCCTGAATATAACCAGTGAGAGAAAAAGACTAGTTGGAACCCAATAGAAATAAAGAAAGACACTGCTTTAAGGGTTCAGGAGGGAATACCTTGTAAATATTCCTCGAATTGTTTCCTTGATGTAGAGGACTAGAGCTTGGGGGTAGCTAGATGTGGAAGTCAACTTAAATTTTGGAGGACCGTGGGAGACCTTATAACATTTACAGGAGAGATTAGATAAGTATTTTTCAGTGTAGAATTTTTTTTAGAAAATTATGGTCGAGAAAATAGAATAGATATTGAATTCGTACTTGAGAATTTATTCTGAAATTGTAACTATGTAATTTATAGATCTATGGATGGGTATAGTTGTGCATTCCTAACCTGCAAGAGGTCAAATTGTAAGTACAATTATGGTGGAAAAGGTAATGCATATTTCAGAGACTCTAGAAGCAGGTGGTATGTAGGTAAGGGTTTTAATAAAAGAAAAATGTTAAAGCTCTAATTAATCCCATTATCTTAGGTTTTTAATTAATAGTATAAACAGAGAGAGTTGTGTAAGTCAAAGAAACTATCTGAAAGAAATGTGTGTATATATAGTAAACTGTAAATATTTATAGGTTGAATGCTAGAGATTGAGCCCAAGTTAGTTACCCCAAGAAGTTAGTAGACAAGTTGGATGTCCACCTACCTGGTTGGCTAACAATATTGAACTCTAATAGATAGGTCTTAGAAAGAGAAGGAAAGCCCCAGGTCAGGCCCTGCCAAGTCTTCTGGACTAATTTGTTTAAACAAAGAGTAACCTATAACTATAAAAATTGTTTTCTCATCCATTCCTCTGTACAAGTTGTGTACAAATATAGAGATAAATAGTAAAGACAAACAACCGTATTGTAGAGACAAACAAGAATTATATATATATATATATATATATATATATATATATATATATAGATATATATATGAATTTCTATATAATCTCAAATATCCTTTCTGTTGAAATACTTTAAGAGAAATTCTATACATTTAATGGAAAATGAAATACTGCCTTCATACAATAGAATAAATTTTCGTAGAAAGAATCAAGTGTTCTCTCCACGCTATTATGAATACTATCACATATATTCAAGATTAATATAGAGAAATTCTTATAGGTAATTTTTTATAAAATAGTACAATATATATGAACATTAACATAAGGATTTTTAACAGAATACACAAATAGCATTGCTTAAGAAAGATAATGTATAACCAATTGCAACAATGTCTGTCAAAATATTTGGGTCAAAGTTAAGGACAATATTATAACATATAAAAAATTAAATAAACATTGCAACTTCGGTAGAATAAGACAAATAAAAACAAATGTCGAAGGAAATTCTTAATATAAGATTCTTGGAAAATAAATTTTCTAATATAGACTTGCCATATACATATATATATCTATATATATATATATATATATCAAAGAACTTCTATAAGAGCTTAGTTGATTGGCTTCATTAAACAAGTTTCTTTGTAATCGCATAAACCTTAAGTCATGAAACTCCAAGAAAGGGTCTTGTTCTCACGCTAGAGTTAAGGCCAATATTATAGCATATAAAAATTTAAATAAATATTGCAACTTCGGTAGAATAAGACAAATAAAAACAAATGTCAAAGGAAATTCTTAATATAAGGTTCTTGGAAAATAAATTTGTCAATATAGACTGGCCATATATATATATATATATATATATATATTATATATATATATATATATATATATATATATATATATATATATATATATATGTATGTATGTATGTATGTATGTATGTATGTATGTATGTATGTATGTATGTATGTATGTATGTATGTATGTATGTATGTATGTATGTATGTATGTATCACAAAGAAATTTTTTAAGAGCTCAACCGATTGGCTTCTTTAAACAAGTTTCTTTGTAATGGCATAAAACCTAAGTCGTGAAACTCCAGAAAGGGTCTTGTTTTCACAGTTGAGTACCCTGGAGAAGAAAAAAACTAATTAAGAACTTGGGTAATTTGGCAATCGGGTAATAACTCCAAGAGTGATAGAAAAACCCTTAACATGATAGATATGCCTCGAGAGGGGAGGGGCTAACCTGCAAATAGTCAATAAGTCTATTAGAAGCCTGGAGAAGATGATGGAAGGGGAAAGGAAAATCAACACAACTCATATTAATATCATTACAAGGAATACCTTACCTTAATTGCAAAGGATACATAGTTTCCATTTCGATCCTACAACTATGGTAAAATACAACGATTAGAAAAAATGAATTTGAAAATTTGGTATCAAGAAAGAAATTTTCCTAAGGTTAATTCGAAAAGTGTTACCTGACATTTGTATAATAGTGAACCTGTGCTTTTTCCATTGGAAAACAGAGGAGCATAGCCTCAAATTATTTTATTTTTTTCTTCTGTAACCTTTGGAAGAGGGGTACCTGAGGAAAACATCACAAAACAAAAATATAAGCACTATAATTTGCATGAGTGGGAAAATACATTGATGTGTCTTAAAAAATACCAATAGAATTGACATTGACAAGTTACTACAATAAAAGGAAAAACAATCCCTAACCTAAAGCTAACATAGAGAATTATGCATTGAAGGACCACCGTCGCTTTACAAAATTGAAGTCATGGAGGTTGAGTGAGTTCAGTAAATAACAAAGACCTTGCTAAGGGTAAAACATTTACAAGGGCGTAACAAAGGTAGTGAGGTTGTAGAGCTTGCTATGAATGAGAGAAAGAGAAAATGAGGCTAGTGTGGAAGTAAAGGTGAGAGTTGTTACATCAAAACTATCCCCAAACTTGCACCATCATCAATCAAAACCCTAATACATGTGGAATGCTGATGCTAAGAAACCTAATAAGCACAACAAATAATGGTACAAATTCTAGGTTGTTTCCATGCACAAATCCACAATGCATTACAACTTGCGAGATTTAGAGATTTCGAAAAAATAAATATGTTAAGTTACAAGTTACATTGTGGAGGAGGATTTCCATATAATATATCAACCATATCCATGCGATGATGTGATACTTAAATATCATATGATTACTATATAAGAGAATTGGTGCAACCATTCAAGCTCTTATGGATCAAGAATCATCGTGGTGTAGGAACTTATAGTTAAAGGAGTAACCTTTTTTTAGGGTTCTGAAATTCCTTTATAACCTAAGCTATGAATAGTTTGTATGTAATGGGAAGATATCACATTATATATGTTGTAAGACAATGGAAGTCTATAGGAATACCTGTAAATTAAAGTGAATAACATATATTATTACCTATGACAAGAGTGTGTATAATGGAGAAGTAAAATAAAACATATAACTTATATTTAGCCAAGGTGAGGAGTAAAGGTATGACTTGGAAACCATAGTAATTGTTGGCATTAGATCAATGTGTGTTGGTGGAGAAAGAAATTAGATCTTGTTGATTTGTTTCAAATGCAATCTAATGAAAAGTGCATATAAATGCTTCCTATTTCCTAGCTTATGTTTGAGACAAATTTGATTATATCTCTACAAGATTTCACGGTTGCATGTGTTTAAAAAAAATATTCCACTTATGTTATTTTGTGATAATATGAAGTTTCTTTTTTGTGAGGAATGTTATAGGTGGTATCAGAGGACAAGTTCAAAACTAAGGCCTTTGGCCAACCATGAATGCTATATTTCATCTAAAAGTGAAAATTTCTAATATTTCATAGTTAATATTGATAGAGGAAGATGAGATAAAAGGAAGGTAACATGGCAGAACCTTAGGATGACACTCACATTGGTGAGGACAAGACCTATGGACATCTCGGACAACAAGCTTAGCCCATACCAGAGAGATGTTAAACATGATGAAAGAACTACAAGCTAGAATAGTAAACCTTTGTGTTGATCATGAACAATTACTAAAATATAGTACAAAGCAAGAACAAATAATCAAGAATTTGATAGATAAATCAAATTCTAAAATGGTGGAGGCAGTGAAAGAAGGAGAAAATAAGGAAGAAACCTCTAAACAAATGGTGGTGGAAGAGGAAGCTGAAAGTAACAAAGGAAAAGTTGAAGAAGAGGAACACAACTCATCCATAATTCAGACTAAGCCTAAAAAGAAACCCAAGGTGGAGTTGCATGGGGAATTTAGAAAAATCAGACCCCTAACGTATTATTGGGAATTATAAGAAGTGGAAGAATCTTGTTTGTTGAACATAAATCAATATTTTTAGGTTTATGATTATACCACCGAGTTAAAGGCCACCAAGTTAGCCACTTACCAGTTTCAAGGGAAATCCATACCTGTGGTGGGAAGAAGTTCAAACAATTCATAACTTGGAAGGAAAAGAAGTTAACTGGAAGGAATTCTAATGATTATTCAAGGAAAAGTATTGAACATAACAACATTTTGATGATAGGGTAAATTGGTTTCATGATTTGAAACTAGGGAAAATGTCTATGGACGAACTGATAACTAAATGTACGCATCTGCTACGTTATGTGTCTTACATAAAATAAGTAAAAGAAAAAATTCAGTGGTTCATAAGCTGTCTTTTGCCCTACTTCAAGGAGTGAATTGAATATGATAACCCAAAGACTATGGATGAGGTTATTTGAAAAGTGAGAATTTTCTACTAGCAAGCCAAACAAAAGAGTGATAACTCAAAATCTTGGCTCAATAAAAAGAAAAAAATGAGCAATGCAAAATAGTAAGGTATGAAAAAGTGGATAGTTTAATTACAGTGACAAAGGAGGGAAAAATCATAGCTTTAACAAGAAAAATGGTCATCCCTATAAGTCACAAGTGAAAACCCATATTGGGTCCAAGCAAAATGGATTGTGTAGGGACTTAATGGGAAAGACAAAGAGGCATTAAAATCTCGGGGTTGTGGTGAAACCCACCTTTTACAAAACTGCCATTACAATAAAAAATTAGTACAACACCTTCAGAATGTCCAAGAGGCTTCCGCCGTCAATGATGTAGTGAGATTTTTTTTTTCTCGCATTAGCACAACTTTGGAGGAGCAACAGGTAGAGAACCAACCCACCATAGTGGAAATAGAAGGTACTATCCTTGACCAATTTGTTTATGTATTAATTGATCTTGGTGCCAATTAGAGGAAATTTCAGCCTAAAAGTAGCTTCCTAAGGAAAAATCAAGAAATTAGTAAAAAATGCCATGTAGATAAATTTTTAATATTACTTTACTTTTATCTATGTTCCACAATATTTATTAGCACGAGATTTAATAAAAAAAATTAATATATTATTTCTAGTTTTTTTATTTTATCGAAATCCCTCAATATATGACACTTTTATTAAAATAATTGTTTATATATATTTTATATTTAAATTTAACTGTCTATATTTATATTTTATATTTAACTATTTTTTTGGTGTTTTTTTAATGATATTGTCTACTGAAGCCACAATTTCAACTGTAATATATATTTTTGTCGAAATTAGGTAATTTGTCCTTTCTAGAATACGTTTTTGCACTATTTAACTATTTTTTAGTGACCTATTTTTGATTATTTAACTATTTTATATTTAATTATATTTAACTATTTAACCATTTTTTTTTCACAAGAAAAAAGCGGTAACCTTTTATTTAAAAAATGAAAATTTACACAAGCAGATGCATTGAAGCATTTCCATAAGTTGCCCATTGGGCTCGAGTGCTTTCGCACCCCATGCAACGTTGCAAAACTAACATGCATTTAGAAATAAAAGAAAGAAAAAGAAAGAAGAAAGGAGAAAAAGGCCGAAAAATTGGTTTCCGGTAGTGAGTAGAGGACTCACACCCCATGTTTTTCTCCCTTTTTTCTTTTCGACCTTGCGCCACTCTCCTTGAGTAGGCTCGATCGAAGCTATGACTAACTGTGTTTCTGCTTTCTGTGAGGCTGTTTCCTTGTCTGAGTCTGAAGTATCTGAGTGGTGATGCCATTTGATCCCTCCCATACTCAGATCCTCGCTTGCCTTCTCTGCCTGATTTGAATGGAACTGTGAAGCCTTGTTGTCTGATGTGGTTTCCTTCTGAGTCTCCTTTTCTTGGGAAATCTCAGCATTCTCTGCGGGGGTATCTTCCTCTTCTGCTTCTGATTCTTTGTCCTCTGAGTCAGGAGGGGGAAATTGCCATCCTTTCCTCTGCTTCCATTTCTGCTTCTTTTTACTGTTTACTTTCTTGGCTTCTGGACATGTACTTTGCAAGTGTCCTATCAGCCTACAGAGCCTACATCTGAAAGCAGTGTTTTCATAGTCTAGTCCTTGCAGCCAATTTTGTTGTTTGTAGATCAACCTTATATTGTCTGGCAGTCCTTTACTTAGATCTACTTCCACACAAATGCGTGCAAAAGTGTAGACCCTTTCATCAATCCCTTCCAGATCTGTTTTGATATATTTCCCTATGTTGTTCCCAATTCCTTCCAAAACTCGTTCACTCCAAAAGTGAAGGGGAAGGTTATATAGGCGGACCCAGAATGGCACTTTGGAGACAATAATTTTGTTTGGATCAAAATCTGGAAACCATGGGGTCATAAATAGACCCGATGTTCCCCAAAACCAAGGCCCAGCACTGATGATTGTATCTCTGACTTCCGTGGATGCAAATCTAACTATAAAAAACCGCTTGGAGCATAAATGTATATCACATTCCATGGTCCAATTGGTGAAGATCCAGTGAAATAGGTCCATTGGCTTTGGCCAAAAACTGTTAAAACGACAAATTAGGGCCTGTGTTTCATAGGACTTAACGAAATCATCAAGCCCTGTAGAATCAATGTTAAGGGCTGGGGTTTGCCCTAGCTGATCTACTATGTATGAGCTAGGTGTATATCCACCTTGATCTGGAGAGAACCCTGGATCTCTGTTACCCTATAAAATGTTTTTGTAGGAGGAGCCTCCCTTGGGTTGATGCTGAGATGCTGTCTTTTTCCCCTTGTCTCCTCCTGAGGAGCATGGCTGTCCCTGAGGCAGAGCCCCTCCTCTTAGCCTAAGGTTTAAAACAATGGTTGTTTCTGGACTAATATCATAGTTTTTCAGGGTTTTGCTATCCTGGAGGGACCACCTACCACTGACCAAATGTTGGATCTGAACAGGGTATCCCGTCGATGCCCATATTTGCTGTTTCAACTGCATGATGGTGCTTTCTGCATGTACCCACACTAAACTGGTTTTCCCCACAAGGGTTTTAATAAAAATCTGAAAACGAGTTGTTGTTACCTGTAGCCTGGGTTTTGACTGAGTTCCTGATCCGCCTAATCCAGTGTCGCGGCTAATTTCCGTGTGCTCTGGCTGTAAGCGATCTTCCAGATCTGACCTCATATAGGGTCGTTCTTCCATTTGCAGGTCTAGATCTACAAACCCGATGCTCGATCTATGCTCATTGCCACAGATCTGTGGGTATATCGCCCGATCGGGGCTAAAACTATTTAACCATTTTATATTTAACTATATATTCTATATTCTTTGCCACAATCCAGTAATTTATCCTTTTTGGAATAATATTTAACTAATTTGTCCTTTTTGGAATATGTTTTTTTAACTATTTAAATATTTTATATTTAACTATAATTATATTTTATTGTTAACTATTTTATATTTATTGATTTGAGGCTTTTGCGATCTATGCTTTGTGTGGTGTTATCTTCTAGATTCATCGCATCGCATTTTATATTAACTGTAACTGTCTATATTTATCTTTTCTCTCTCTCTCTCTCTCTCTCTATATATATATATATATATATATATAATTATTTTTTTGGTGTTTTTTTTTTTTTTTTTTTTTTTTTTTTTTATGCATGGTTATTAATGTCAAATGAGCCTACATTTTAAATTTATATTTTTCACTAATATCAAGATTTACATTGCATTAATAAGTTTTTTGATATTATATTTCATATGGGTGAAGTAGGTAAATAACATTAAGAAAAAAATTCACGAATACCTCAATCAATAATAAAACATTCCACTAATAACCAAATTGATGATAAAATATTTCACAAATACCCAAATTAAACAATTTAAAATTATTTAGGACATGTACCTCTTTTTAAATTTAGAGAATTTTAATTGGTTTACATATTATGACATGTAAATTACGTGAAATTTCCTGGGCACTTTTAGGTTGAAATTTCCTCTAATCCAACCTAAGTTATGTTAGCTGTAAAGTTATAGAAAACTATAAATTAGTGCATGAAAAATATAAAAAACCCTGGTTGTTTCAATTGGCTACCAATGCAAAAAGAAGGGTCACAAGGTGGGTAAAAGCTTTCTCAATTGTGTTGAATGGGAAATAGAACATAGTCAATTTAAAAGTACTTCCATTAGGCTCTTACGATGTCCTGATAGGCATGGATTGGTTGGAAATCCATAAAGCACTTGTTAATTGTCTTGAAGAAACAATTACCTGCATGAATGATAGTGGTGAAACTTAAGTTATAAGAGGCATACCCATTCCTGTTTCGATATGTCAAATATCAACATTAGAGTTGAGGAAAGTGGCTAGGAAAGAGTGTCAATAATTTTCCATCAAAGTAGAAAATGAGTCTCAGGACAAGACATCTAAGTTATTAGAATAAGTGGACGTGGTGAGAAATTTCCAAGATGTATTTTCAGATGAGATCCATGGGCTTCCTCCCAAGAGGGAAATAGATTTCTCCATAGAACTAGTGCTAGGAGCAACACCGGTATCCAAATACCCTTATTGAATGACTGTACTAGAACTTATGGAATTGAAAATTCAATTGCAGGAATTGTTGAGTAAAGGGTATAATAGGCCTAGTGTGTCCCCATGGGGTGCAGCCATCCATTTTTTTAAGAAAAAATTGGAAGGTTTAGGCTATGAATTGACTATCACCAACTGAATAAGTTAATAGTTAAAAATAAATACCCTTTACCCCACATCGATGATATCTTTGACCAAGTTAAGGAGGCAACTATGTTCTCTAATATAGACCTCATATCGGGATATCATTAGCCAAGGATTAGAGAATAAGACATACCAAACAACTTTTTGAATTCGGTATGGGCACTATGAATTCACAAAGTTATCTTTTGGGCTCACAAACACACTTGCCACTTTCATGTGCTTAATGAACAATGTGTTCAATAGATTTTTAAATAAGTTTGTGCTAATTTTCATAGATGATATATTCTAAGATGCTGGTAGAACTAAAAGAAAAATGGAAATAATTTTAAGAACCTTGTGGGAGAACCAACTATATGAAAAATTCAACAAATGTGAATTTTTTCAGGACAAGAGACAATATCTTGGCCACATAATTTCTAAGAAAGGGATAGGAGTGGATTTTGAGAAAGTGAAGGCTATTATTGACTTGCCTGTACTGAAAGACGTGGCTAATATAATATCATTTATTGGAATAACTGGCTATTAATGTAGGATTATAAAGGGGTTTTCCAAACAAGTGTATCCTATAACCTACTTACAGAAGAAGGGGGTAAAATTTGTATGGAGTCAACAATGTCAGGAAAGCTTTGAAAAGCTGAAATACTTAATCACTGTCACACTGTTACTCAAAATAAGAGATCCAGAAAAAGACTTTGAAGTGTGTACAAATGCTTGCCTGGAAGGCCTAGGAGGTGTACTTATGCAAGAGGGGAATTTTGTGGCTTATGAGTCTCATAAATTAAAAGAACATGAGAAAAATGATGCAGTCTATGATTTAAAGCTAGCAGCTGTAATTCAAGCCCTCAAAATGGAGACATTATTTGGTTGGACATAAATTCACTTTAATTATTAACCATGTAAATTTGATTTATTTATTTATTTTTAGATAACTCGATATGAACACTAGGCATGGTAGGTGGATGGCGTTCCTAAGCGAATATGACTTTGATATTAAACACATAAAGGGAAAAGAGAATAAGCTGGCGAACTCCTTAAGTCACATTTTGAAACAAGTATATGATATTTCTATAAGTCAATGTGAAATAGACTTGTTGTAATAGGTCAAAGAGGAAACATTAATAGATCAGACTTATAATAAAATGTATGAAAATATGCAAACTAAATTTGATTTAGACAAGTGGAATGATTATGAAATAAACTAAAATGGGTTGTTAACCTATAAAAACATAATTTATATACCACATCAAGAGAAAATAAAGTGATTGATAATGGATGAACACCATAAGAAACCTTTAGCATGGCATCTAGGCTACCAAGAAAAGATAATAACCCTTCGAAAAGAGTTATTTTGGCCCATAATGAAAAAATAAGTTGTTGAATATCCGGGTAGGTGTCAAGAATGCCAGCAAATGACATCAAAACATCATCACCCAGCTGGATTGTTGAACCCTTTACCTATACCATAGTGGAAGTGGGAGGTGATCTCCCTAGAATTTATCACAAGATTGCCTCAGACATGAAAACAACATGACTCCATAATGGTAGTAGTTGATAAACTAACAAAGGCTACCCATTTTATTCTTGTGCAATCCACATACAAATTTGTACGAGTGTATGATATTTTTATGAGGGAAATTTTTAAGTTGCATGGCATACACAAGATAGTCATATCAAACAAGGATCCAAAGTTTACCTCGTATTTCTAGAGGCCACTGTTTATTAGATTGCGTACACAGTTAAACTTCAGTATTGTGTACCATCCATAGAAAGATGGGAAGAATGAAATAGTGAATTAGATTCTTGAGTACATGCCATATATGTATGTCATGAACCGACCTACAAAATGGGAGGAATACATTCACTTGGTAGAATTTTCCTATAACAATGGCTATCAGGCCTCATTGAAAATGAATCCCTTTGAGGCTTTATATGGGATAAAGTGTCATGTACCTCTAATTTGGAGCCTACTTGAGGATAGGTTGGTGCTAGGACTATAACTATTACAAGAAATGGGGTAGACGGTAAGGAAAATCAAACATAATTTAACAGAGGCACAAGATAGACAAAAACACTAAGCTGATATGAAAATAACTCCTAGAGTGTTTCAAGTGGGGAAGCATGTTTATTTGAAAGTAAAACCAAAGAAGAGTTCCTTGCAGTTAGGGAATTATTCTAATTTGGCTCCTCAATTCTGTGGGCAATTTTAGATATGGGCCAAAGTGGGGCCAATGGCCTGTCAATTAACTTTACTAGCTCATATTAAAATTCATAATGTTTTTCATGTTTCTCTACTAAAGAAATATATATATGATCCTAATCACACAATTAATTGGAATGTTGTAGGTCGAACTAGAAGGAGAGTTCCAGGTTGAACCTATAAATATTTTGGATTAGAGGGAAACTACTCTTCATAATAGAACAATTTCTCAAGTCGAAGTGTAATGGAATCACTTTGGCCCTGAAGAGGCCACTTGAGAATTGGAAAAATAAATGAGAGAGGATTTCCCTATGCTATTCCAAAGAATAATGGAATTTAAAACATCGAGGACAATGTCCCTTTTAGGGGGAGGGGAGATGTAACACCCCTAGATAATTACTCATGACTTTTATTGTTTAATTATGTCTGGAAAGTTAAAAGTCCAGAAAAGTTTGGTTGATGTAAATATTATATTTTGTTGTTAAATGATTTTTTTTTTTTTAACACTCTTGAGAATGTGTTAAGGGCTGTGAGGTGGAACTTAAATCCTAAATGTTGGAATTGTTTATGCTAAGAAGGGGGTAGAAGAAAAACAAGGAAAAATTTATCCATTTGCCATTATTATTAATTTGAATAGGAAAGAATAGACAAAAAAAATAAAAATGGTTGGAGATAAATGCCATGAAGTCCTGAATATAACTAGTGGGAGAGAAAGACTGGTTGGAACCCACGAGAAATAATGCAAGACACCACTTTAAGGGTTCATGAGGAAACATCTTGTAAATATTCCTGGAATTGTTTCCTTGACAGAGAGGAGTAGATATCAGAGGTATCTAACTATGGAAGCCAACTTACAGTTGGGAGAACTGTGAGATCCCTTATCACATTTCCAGGAGATATTAGATAAGTATTTGTCCAGTGCATAGTACTTTTTAGAAAACTATTATTGAGAAAATATAACATATATTGAATTGGTATTTGTGAATTTATTATGAAACTGTAACTATGTAATTTATAGCTCTCTGTATGGGTATAATTGTGCATTCCTAACTTGTAACATGTTAATCTGTAAGTAAAACTTTGGAGGCTGCTATGGTGGACAAGTAATGCATATTCTAGAGACTCTAGAAACAAGTGGATGTAGGTTAGGGTTTTAATAAAATAAAAATGTTAAAGCTACAATTAATCCCATTAGCCTAGTTTTTGGATCAATAATATAAATAGAGAGAGTGGTGTAAGTCAAAGAAACTATCTAAAAGAAATGTGTGTATATACAATAAACTATAAATATTTATAGGTTGGATGCTAGATATTGACCCAGGTTAGTTACCCCAGGAAGTTAGTAGACAAGTTGGATGTCCACCTACCTAGTTGGGTAACAATCCTAAACTCCAATAGATATGTCTCAGAAAGATAAGGTAGCCCCCAAGTCAAGCCCCACTAGGTATTTTGGATTAATATGTTTAAACAAAGAGTAACCTATAACTATAAAAATGGTTTTTTCATCCATTCCTTTGTACAAATTGTGTGCAAATATATAGATAAATAGTAAAGACAAATAACGGTATCGTAAAGACAAAAGAGAATATATATATATATATATATATATATTTGGAATTTCCTATATAGTCTCAAATATCCTCTATGTTGAAAGACTAAAGGAAATTATGTACATATAAATGGAAAAGGAAACACTGCATCATACAATAAAGTAAATTGTAGCTGAAAGAATAAAGTGTGTTATTCCTGTTGTTATGAATAGTATCACATGTATTTAAGACAAATACAGAGAAATTTCTGTATTGAATATTTTATAAAAGAGTACATTACATATAAACATTAACAAAAGGATTTTTAACAAAATATACAGATAACATTGTTTAAGAAAGATCATGTACAAGAAGTCGCAAGAATATTTGTCAAAATATTTGGGCCAGGGTTAAGGCCAATAGTATACCATATAACAATTTAAATAAACATTGTAGATTTAGCACAATAAGACAAATATAAAGAAATGTCTAAGGAAATTCTTGATACAAGGTTCTTGGAAAATAAATTTGTCAAGACCAACTGGTTGTTTATATATAAAAATATATCAAAAATAACTTATTTAATAACTTAGTCGAGAAGCTTCGTTAAACAAGTTTCTTTGTAATGGCATAAACCTTAAGTCATGAAACTCAAAGAAAGCGTCTTATCCTCATGATTGAGTACCCTGGAGGAAAAACAAGAAAAACCAATAAAGAACCTAGGTAATTTTCTAGTCGGGTAATAACTCCAGCAGTGATAGCAAAACCCTTAACATGATAGTTGTGCCTCCAAAGGGGAGGGTCTAACCTGCAAATGGTCAAGAAGTCTGTTAAAATCCTGGAGAAGATGGTGGAAGGTGAAAAGAAAAATTGGCACAACTCAATTTAATATCATTACAAGGAAGACCTTAACTTAAATACAGAGGATACAAGGTTTCCCTTCCGTGTTATGAAACCAGCTCAAGAAAAGATAGAAAAGAGAGATCAACGCCTTAGAATTCAGCCTCTTCGAGGGGGCAACCTCCTTTACATTACATAAATGAACAATTCTTGGATGATACAAATGACAAAACCTCCTTTCTATATATAGGAGTCTAAGGAGTCACAATATAATCCAGCCGACCTAACAATAATAATATAAAGCCACAAAAATAACAATAGAGGGATTCTATGGGGCACAGAAATAACAATATGGGGGTAATAGGGGCACAACAATATAAATAAGGGGTATAACTACAATAGTAATGGGGTAATCACTAGTATTATAGGGACCCAACATGCCCCTCTCCTTCAAAAAAGTGTTGTCCTCAACGCTTGAGCAGTTCTGGATACTTCTGCATAAAATTCTCATCCTCCCATGTGGAATCTTCAGCAGATAAGTTCTTCCACTTGATAAGATACTCTGAAATTGATCGATTTCGTAGCTGTCGAGTTCTTGTTTCTGTGACTGCTTCCGGTTCCAATATAATTTTTCCTTCCTCGTCAAGTTCTGGCAATATTGTTTGAACTGGGAGCTTGTCGCCTATAACCTTCTTTAAACATGAAACATGGAAAACTGGGTGCAATCGAGAAGCTGCAGGAAGCTCCAATTTGTATGCCATAGTACCAATCTTTTCCAACACCTTGTACGGACCATAATACTTTGGTGATAATTTATTATCCTTCTTAGCTTGCTTTAGGGACATTTGCTTATATGGTTGTAGCCGTAGGAATACCCAATCACCTACATCAAAACTTCTTTCACTGCGATGTTGATCTGCCTGTTGTTTCATTCTATTTTGTGCCAACACGAGGTTATCCTTTAAGAGTTGGAGGACTTGTTGTTGATGTTCGATGTGATGTTCCACTGCCTGAACCTTAGAATTTTCTCTTAAATATGATGTGATTGATGGTGGTTGATACCCATAAAGTGCCATAAATGGGGTCATTTTTGTTGCTGTATGGAAGGAAGTGTTATACCACCATTCAGCCAGAGGCAACCATTTGACCCATTGTGTCTGTTTATCAGATACAAAGCAACGAAGATATCCTTCCAAACATTTGTTTACTATCTCAGTTTGCCCATCAGATTGAGGATGATAAGATGAGCTATGAGCTAACTGAGTACCAAGACAAGAAAATAATTCTGTCCAAAAATTTCCAGTGAAAATGGGATCTCTGTCACTTACAATAATCTTTGGGTTTCCATGTAGCTTTTGAACTGTTTCCATAAATGCAGTAGAAACTGTACTGGCTTTAAATGGATGTGATAATGCACAAAAGTGTGCATACTTGGTAAGTCTGTCAACTACCACCATGATGACACTCTTTCCCTCAGACTTGGGTAAACCTGTGATAAAATCCATTGAAACCTCCTCCCAACGTTGGCTTGGAATGGATAAAGGTTGTAATAGACCCGGTGTCTTAATTGTTTCAACTTTATTTTGTTGGCAAACCAAACATTCCGCCACAAACTTTTGAATATCTGATTTAAGGCCATCCCAAAAAAATTCCTTCTTAACCCTGTGGTAAGTTTTTAAAAATCCTGAGTGCCCTCCTAAGGGAGAAGTGTGCAATTCCATAAGAATCTTTTGTTTTAGCTGGGAATTCTTACAGAGGTATAAGCGATCTTTGTACCATAACGAATCATTTTTCCAGCTAAATGTATCAGAAGTACTGGAATCTTGTTGTAGCTTTCGAATAAGTGCCCACACTTCTTCGTCATTCTTCCATTCCTCCTTTGCTTCGTTTATCCAATCTGGTTGGATAATAGAAATGGCACACAACAATGCTTCCACATCCTCATCCTTTCTTGAGAGTGCATCTGCCACCACATTTTGCTTCCCTTTTTTGTAGATGATTTCAAAGTCATAACCCAACATCTTTGTGACCCACTTTTGTTGCTCTTCAGAGGATAATCTTTGTTCTAAAAAGTATTTAAGGCTATCATGATCCGTTTTTACCTTGAAGTGTCTTCCCATTAGGTAGGGTCGCCATTTCTTAAGTGCATGGAGTATTGCCAACATTTCCTTCTCATAAATAGCTTTGCTTAAAAACTTTCCCTTGATTGGACGACTTTCAAAAGCAATGGGTCTTTCATCTTGCATTAGAACAACACCAATTCCATTTCCTGAAGCATCACATTCCACAATAAAGGTTTTTGTGAAGTCCGGTGTAGCTAAGACCGGTGCTTGGCACATTGCCTCTTTAAGATGTTCAAAGGCCTTTGTTGCTTCCGGAGTCCATGAAAATGAATCTTTCTTCAATAATGTTGTTAGAGGTGCTGCTATTCTCCCATAATTCTTAACAAACTTGCGATAATACCCTGTCAACCCAAGAAATCCTCGCAGATGCTTTATGGATGTGGGGATTTTCCATTCCTTAATGGCTTTAATTTTGCTAGGGTCTACCTTAACTCCTTCATGAGATACAATATGACCCAAATATTCCACCTCCTGGACTCCAAAGAAACATTTGGATCTTTTTGCATATAATTGTTTCTCCTCCAATAGTTGTAGCACCTTGTCAACATGTTCAACATGATCCTTCCAAGACTTGCTGTAGATTAGTATATCATCAAAAAATACTAACACAAATTTTCTAAGGAATGGTTTGAAAATTGAATTCATCAAACCTTGAAATGTTGAAGGTGCATTGGTAAGGCCAAAAGGCATGACCAAAAATTCATAATGACCCTCATGAGTTCTAAATGCCGTTTTCGGAATGTCTTCAATCTTCATTCTGATTTGATGATATCCCGAACGAAGATCCAACTTGGTGAAGTAAATTGATCCATGCAATTCATCCAGTAATTCATCAATGACAGGAATGGGGAACTTATCTTTAATAGTGAGCTTGTTGAGCTCCCTATAATCTGGACACATGCGCCATGATCCATCCTTCTTGTGCACCAATACTACTGGAGCTGAGAAAGAACTTTGACTCGGTTGAATTATACCAGCCTCTAGCATTTCTGCAACCATACGTTCAATTTCACTTTTTTGGACATATGGATATCTGTACGGCCTGATGTTTGGAGGAACACTTCCTGGAATCAGATGAATAGCATGATCATGATCACGCATAGGTGGGAGACCTTTGGGAGTCTCAAATACCTTGGAATGATTGTCCAGGACTTTTTGGAGATCTGGAGAAATAGATGATTCCAATGTGGAAACATCTAGCGAACATAATTGTGCAATTACACCTCTTTGCTCCTTTTTTAGAAGCTTTGTCATGCCATTAGAGCTGATTATCTTTCCTGGTTTCCCTGCAATACCCCTTAATTCAACTTCCTTTCCTTCCACAGAAAATTTCATGAAAAGTTCTTGAAAATTAAAAGCTATTGTACCCAAGGATTGTAGCCATTGGACTCCTAGTACAACATCAGCACCTCCCATTGGAATGGAAAGCATTGGGCTAGTCAATACATATTCTCCCATGGATAGCTTGATATTATGGCACTTTCCAGAACAATTTATTGTTCCTCCATTTGCAATCATCACTTGACACTCTGGTGCTGGATATAGGAAGCAATTCAATTCTTTTGCTACCCTACAATGAATAAAATTGTGGGTGCTTCCTGAATCAATCAACACTATTACCTTTTTCTTCTTGATTTGTCCTTCTATCTTGATGGTTTGAGGAGTGGTAATTCCCGCCAATGCATTACAAGATATGGTCGGATTTATTTGTTCTTCATCTAGGCTTTGTTCCTGGAATATATCCTCTTCTTTTGACCTTTCTTGCTCCTTTTCTTCTTCCTCTTCACAATCTATGTAGAATAATTTCTTCTCAGCACACTTATGACCCTTTGTGTATTTGCTATCACAATTGTAACAAAGCCCTTTTGCTCTTTTTTCTTCCAATTGTTGTGGTGTCAACCTTGTAGGTTGTGGAAGACTATGGGCAACAACACTTCCGTCTTTATAGTTGTGAATGGTATGCTTCCTAGTTGCCATAATTTTGCTTTCCATTTTTCTTGCTAACCTGAATGCCTTCTCTAATGAATCAGGTTCCCAAAGGCGCACATCATGTTGGATATTATCCTTTAAAGACCCTATGAACACATCAATCCTATGCTCCTCTGGAATATCTTTTACCCTTATGTTCAATTTTTGGAACTCCTCAATGTGCTCCATTATTGAACCCTTTTGTTTGAGACTTATCAATTGGCTAAAAAAAGTGTTGCTTTTTGTATCCTCATAATGTGCTATCAATTCTTCCGTAAAAATTGCCCAAGTGATAAATTGTTTACGAGAACAAAGCCATTGATACCATACAAACTGATTTGGTTCCAAATATAAAGTTGCCATACGTACCTTTTGTGTGTTTTGCACATTATTGAGATCGAAGAATTGCTCCATCTGTAATATCCATGTGGCGGGATCCTTGCCATCAAACTTCCTCATATCGATTTTTGGAACATGGTGAGTCTTCGATCCAACATTAGAGTCTATGGAATCATGATTAACATTTCTTTTGTTCTCATCATGAGTTTCCTTTACTACTCTTTCACCATTAGTGACCATTTCTTGTAGCAACTTATTCATATTTATCTTCAATTCTTCCATCTTATCATCCATGCCATCAATTTTAGCGTCCATGCCATTCACCTTAGCTTCCATGCCCTTTATCTTAGATTCCACGCCATTTATCTTAGCATCTATTAGCTTTTGTGAGCGTGACATTTGTTGCACTTGTTCTTGTAATTTTGATATATCATGTAGCATTTCTTCCTCTTCTTCATGAGTCATGCTAGAGCTTTCAGGTTCCTTACTAGGTGTTTGCATTTTCTTTCCTCGGGGCATCAGTTACCGATAATAATGCTTTACTATGCCCTTTGAATTCCTTCAAACCAAGCTTATGCAAAAATTAAAAAAAAAACTACACACCTTTTTTTCACTTTGTAGAAGCCTGATATTGAATCTGATGTATCTCTGTAATTTCGAATCATCCAGTTCTGAAATTGTGACCTGTAGTAGCCTTCTATGTCCTCTTTCCAATGCCACTAGTCTGATCCAAATTGGATTCTCCAAGAAAGAGTTATGCACAATCTCCCGCAGTGACCTGATTATAGACTAGTTCAGTAGAGAAAACTTGTATGAAGTGCCACGTGTCACTGTTTCAACCTTTAACTCTGAAAAATATATAAACGAAAACTAAAGTCCGTCCTCTTTTTGTACCTTCTTACGAAATTTCAATCCGATGCTCAGAAAGAAAGTTATGACGATTTTCCCCAGGTCACCTGTTTTGAATGTAATTCAGGAGTCTGCAAAAAGACCAACTTCCTCAGATCATATCTCCGAAAATATCACGCAAAAAGCTCTGAAATTCGGACCCAAGGTTCAGCGCGATTTCTTCTCAAATGGGTTTTTTTTGCGACTTCTGAAACGTCACAAAAAAAAAGTTATAGCGAAAATGCCACGATGACCTGTTTGGAGCAGCGAAACCCTAGAATCCAAAGCTCTGATACCAAATGTTATGAAACCAGCTCAAGAAAAGATAGAAAAGAGAGATCAACGCCTTAGAATTCAGCCTCTTCGAGGGGGCAACCTCCTTTACATTACATAAATGAACAATTCTTGGATGATACAAATGACAAAACCTCCTTTCTATATATAGGAGTCTAAGGAGTCACAATATAATCCAGCCGACCTAACAATAATAATATAAAGCCACAAAAATAACAATAGAGGGATTCTATGGGGCACAGAAATAACAATATGGGGGTAATAGGGGCACAACAATATAAATAAGGGGTATAACTACAATAGTAATGGGGTAATTACTAGTATTATAGGGACCCAACATTCCGCTACTATGACCATGATGAATTATAACGATTTAAAAAAAAAAAATTTTAAAATTTGGTAGCAAGATGGAAATTGTCCTAAGGTTAACCCGAAAAGCATTATCTGACATTTGTATAACAGTGAACCAATGCTTGTCCCATTTGTTAATACAGGAGCTTAGCCTCAAAATATTTTATTTTCACCCTTTATAACCTTTGGAAGAGGGGTACTTGAGAAAAAAAATACAAAAACAAAATATAAGAACAATAATTTGCATGAGTGGGAAAAGACATCAACCTACCTTAAAATATACCAATAGAACCAACATTTGTAAGTTACTATAGTAAAAGGAAAAATAATCCTAACCTGGAGAAGTATGCATTGAAGGACTGCCATCGATTTGAAACATTGAATCCATGGAGGTTGAGTGAGTTCATTGAGATATTATTTTCATAAGGGTAAAACATGTACAAGGGTGTAACATAGGTAGTGAGGTTGCATAACTTGCTCTGAATGAGAGAAAGAGAAAATGAGGCAAGTGTGCTAGGAAGGTGAGGGTAGTTAAACCAAAACTAACCCAAAATTCCCACCGCCACTGATCAAAACCTTAATACATGTGGATTGTTGATGCTAAGACACCTCATAAGCACAATAAACAATGACACAATTTCCAACATGTTGGCACACACAAATCCACATTGCATTATAGCTTGCAAGATCTAGATATTTTGAAACAATAAATATGTTAAGTTAAAAGTTGCATCGTGGAGGCAGAGTACCATATAATATATCAACCCTATACATGCGATAGTGTTATCCTTAAATATCATACAATTACTATATAAGAGAATTGGTGTCACCATTCATTCTCTTATGGATCAAGAGTCATCATGGTGGAAGAACATATAGTTAAAGGAGTAACCTATTTTGAGGGTTCTGAAATTCCTTTATAACCTAAGATATTAATAGTTTGTATTTAATGGGCATTATTATATCATATATGTTGTAAGAGGAAGGGAGGCTATATGACTACATGTAAATTAAAGAGAATAATGTACATTATTACCTATGACAAAATTGTATATATGTGTGTGTGTGTGTAAAATGGAGAAGGAAAATAAGACATATAACTTATATCTAGCCAAGGTCAGGAGCAAAGGTATGGCTTGGAAAACATAGTAATTACTGACATTAAATCAATGTGTGTTGGTGGAGAAAGAAATTAGACTTGTTAATTCATTTCAAATGCAATCTAATGAAAAGTGCATATAAATGCTTACTACTTCCTAGCTTATGTTTGAGATGAATTTGATTATATCTCTATAAGGTTTCGTGGTTGCAAGTATTAAAAAAAATGTCTTCTTGCGCTATCATGTGAAGTTTTTTTTTTGTGAGGGATGTTGCATAAACCATCCAAGCTAGATATTATGTTGGAAACTCATGGAATTTTATCATCTAATTAGGTGTCACCATCATTTTGAAGAGTTGGAATGAGGAGGTTTTGTCCCATGTAGAAGACACTTAGAATATTGGGAGAAGAAGCCACTATAGCTTGTCAAAGGAGGTGGCAGGCTTTGCCCTACAACCTCAAAATCTAAGAACCCCACACTCTTCTCAATTTGTAGGTTATTAAAGCAAGAGATTCATGGTACAATAAATCAATGAAAATATTGGGAGAAAGATCAGGCTAAGATTTAACCCACCTCTCTTGATTATACCCAAGATAAAATTTGATCAAGTATAAGAGGAGAAATATTGGAAAAGAATTGAGCAAATAATTTTTTTTTATTAACCAAGATAATTCACTAGATATGTGGCTTGTGACAAGTAGGAATGCAAGTGACAATATGACTAGGAGGAACAACAAAGATTCCAACAAGATTAAAAGGTACATTTTCCAAATTATGGAAACACATATAAGCAAGTGGGTATGATGGGCCCTAGCAATAGATGTTTAAAGGCACATCTAACCTTAAAGTATGCATTTCCAACCCTTTTAATATACATATTTTGTGTTTTATGTGGTTTACCTTAGGTTGAGTAAGTTTCTTAAATAATGTGGTCATACTCATAAAACAATTAATGTTTTTAAATGTTTAAATGAGCAGAATCTATTTTTCAAGATGCATGTGAGCTAGAACTAGATATGATCCCATGGAACATGAAACAACAATAAGAAACAAATTATTTAAAAAATAAACTACAATAACAAAAACAATGTTTTATAATAATAATTGGTAAGAGATGCAAATATAGTTGTAAATGATTTTGAATGGATGGAAAGATGCAAATATTTTGAATGCTCATGGGTCAGAGATCATGTTGTAGTAGTGGGTTGAGAAACATAAAGTCTTCAATGGTTCTTGCAACCAACATCATAATTGATTCCATTGTATTTTGTGGATTTTGGCTTTAAAGTTTCAAATTGTGTTAGGTCCCTATAATACTAATGATTCCTTCATTACTATTGTCGTTTTCCCCATATTGTTATTATTGTGTCCCATAGAAGCCCACTATTTTTATTTTTGTGCCCTTATATTATTATTGTTATGTCGAATTTTATTATATTGTGACTCCTTAGACTCCTATATATAGAAAGGAGGTTTTGTCATTTATATCATCAAAGAATTGTTCATTTGTTTAATGTAAATGAGGTTTCCCCCTCGAAGAGGCTGATTTCTAAGTCGTTGATCCATCTTTTCTATCTTTTTGTGAGCTGGTTTCATAACATTTGGTATCAGAGCTTTCGATTCTAGGGTTTCGCTGCTCCAAAACAGGTCATCGTGGTATTTTCGATATAACTTTTTTTACGAGACATTTCAGAAACTAAAAAAACAACCCATTTGAGCTGAAATATCGATGATCTTGGGGTTCGAATTTTAGAGCTTGTGTCACTCTATTTTCAGAGATATGATCCAAGAGAGTTAGGGTTTGGCAGGCTCCTGAATTACATCCCAAACAGGTGACCTTGGGAAAATAGTCATAACTTTCTCTTTGAATATCATATTGAAATTTTGTAAGAAGTAACAGAAAGAGGACAGACTATAGTTTTTGTGCACCATTTTCAAGTATGAAGGTTGAAACAGTGAGACATGGCACTTCGTACAAGTTCGCTCTACTGAAAAAGTGTATAATCAGTCCATCTTGGGATATTGGGGATACCGCTTTCTTGGAGAATCTAATTTCGATCAAACTAGTGGTGTTGGAAAGAGGACTTAGATGGCTACCACATTTCGCAATTTCAGACCTTGGATATCCGAAATTTCAGAGATACATCAGACACAATATCGAGCTCCTACAAAGTGAAAAAAGGTGTGTAGTTTTTTTGTTTGTTTAATATTTTGCATAAGTTTGGTTTGAAAAAATAGTTTCAAGGAATTCAAAGGGCATGGTGAATAATAATTATCATTAATTGATGCCCCAAAGAAAGAAAATGGAAGCACCTAGTAAGAAACTTGAAAGCTCTAGCTGTAGAAATTTTGAATAATATGACACTTATTCACAGAGATTATCCCGATTATACATTATTACGGAATACATGCATAATACATAACCTCTACGTTGATCATCAATTTTGTAGAATTAAAAACAATGAAACATCAATCACATTCGCACATTAACACTGTATGTAACCCGGGGAAAGCATACAGAAGAAAACCCCACACTATTTGTATATTATAATGATTGAGAACATGTAACAAGACATAGTACAATACTCCTCACAAGTACTCAGTACTATCTCCACCTGTTACTCACAAACTAGCTCAGATCTGATGCCTCAAATCTCCTCCACTGTTTGCCTGCCTCCACTGCGCAATCCTGCATGAGAATATGATGAATGGCTGAACCAAAATCGTATTTCCTTGGTTGAACCACGGAATCCTCATTGGCATTACTCAATCCCTTTGATTGTGCAAATCTCATGCATAACTGTAGTCACAACTGATAGCAATCTCAACCTCTAACACCTGTCTCCATTGAACTGTCCATGCACTGAGTTAAATGATGTATTCTTTAGTTGCTTTATGAGTTAATAATTAGTGAATTAATTAAAATTAGTTCGCATCACTCATCGCTAGTGTATTCTGCAGTTAGACTAAATACAACTAGTTCAACCAAGTCAAACTGAACACAACTCCACCAAACTCAATCACTTGAGTTCTAACTGAAGTCCACCATGCAATAGCTCAACTGACTCATAAGAAAAGCATATTTCCTTCTGACAGCTGCATGTGCCACATCTATAGCTCAAATTGAAGTGCTCCAAGAGGACAAGATAATGTTTATAGTCCAAATATTATTATGAGCTAATAATATTCGACTGTTCTATTTTTAGCCTGGCAGTCTAAAAATAGACTCCGCCCATATGTCTAAAAATAGAAGTCAATCTATTTTTACCAACATGACCAATCATCCACAAATAGCATCCTACAACTCATAGACCATGATCCATATGTCTAAAAATAGACTTTGCGCCAAAAATAGCATGCGGGACCACTTAGTGAAGGCGACTTCTTTCCACTAAGCTCCATCATCTTGTTGCATTTTCAACACTCCCTCTCAACAAGATATGGATTATCTACAACCCCTATCCTGCAACTCTGGAATGTTCTGCATGCAACACATTTTCCCGGTCCACTTTCTCCAACAACACTTGGAACAAAAACACTCCCAACTGACCACTTTATTGGGCTAGGAACATACTCTGATGCTGAAGCTCTACCTGCAGCTGACAAGTTCTCCCTCTCTGACATTTGCGCTACTGCAACATCTCCATGCATCTCGCACCATTGCACACTTCTCTATGCGACCTAGCACTGTGCAAAACACTTGTGCCTCTCGCATTACTGCAGCCTGCTAGCTATGTGCTGTCCTGGGATTCCCTACGCTGTAGCTCTCTCTACCACTCCATCCGCATCTGTCTCTACCCAATCAGTCAGTTCCTGCTACTCCACATCAGGGCTCCTGTAGCAAGGTCTCATCCAAGAGGTTGGGTACCTCAAGGATCCTGCCCCTCCTCCTTGGGACGATCAATCCACATCACCCCACCTCCTACCTGGAGGTATGGCTGCATGAGATCCCTCAGCCCACCTGGCTCAAAGTTTCCCCTACAGGAGGTCTCTGCATGAGTAGATGTCTCTACTCGATCTCCTCTCAGCTTCCCTTGTTATGGCTACTGCACCAATCGTGGCTCCTCCACAATTGTCTGAGACTTCTTCTGGCTCTGCATGTTGAGAGTTAATATATGCTCCCTCTCAACCACCAAGTCTCCATCAGTTTCCTCGCTGCTCAAGGTTTAGCATGCATCTTGAACCTCAAGAGCATATAGGTTCCTGACCCGTGAACCAATCTGCTTCACCTATCTAGTGATGATGTGTCTAAGGAAAACCTTTCCCTTACTGAAGACTACATCACAGCCTCTATCTTCCAGCATCATGATCGACACCAAGTTTCTCTTCAGTCCTGGTACATACTTGACATCGGTCAAGGTAAGGCGAGCTCCATGCTCCCTTTGAAAAATAATTGTGCCTACACCTGAGACACTTACTTCTCATCATTACCCATCGCTATGAGTATCTAGAGATCTTTCTCCTCCAAAGTACTGAACAAACTTTTGTCACCGGTCATGTGGAAAGAAGCTCCACTGTCAAGAAACCAACCAATTCCCACCATGGATGGAACCATGCATTCGAAGAGTGTGAAATCCAACTCAAACTGTGAAGCGAGTGCCTCACCTTCAGATCCTTCTCCGGATCCCTTCTTGGATTTCTTCTTTGGGAAATTAGTAGCATAATGGCCCAACTCATGACAACGAAAGAATCTCACCTTTGACTTGTCAACCTTCTTCCTATCATTGGAAGAACTAGATTCGGAAAGAGAAACCTTCTCCTTCCCCTTCTTCACCTTACTCGCTAAGGCACAGTTCTCCTCATCATGCATGCATGAAGAACTATCTCTGGTGCTCCGTCTGATCTCCTCTTGCACAAGATCCGACCAAAGTCTCTCCCATCCTGGGAATTTCTCCCGACCATTGACAGAGTCCTGATAGGAATGCCAACTCTTCAGAAGACCAAGGAGAGCCAAGCTCACCAATTCCTCATCATCGATAGTCACCCCCACACTTCCCAGCTCATCCCGGCATTGGGTGAACCTCGTGAGATACTTGGGCATACTGTCTCCGTTCTCACACTTAATGTTTTTGAGTTTATCCTTGAGCGCCAACTTCCTCTGGTCGCTCTTGCTTTAGAATAGATCTTTCAACGATTTCCACATCAAGTATGGAGAAACCTTTCCATGCAGGCTGGACACAATGTGATCCTCCATGCCCTCCAACAAAATCCTTCGACACTTTGCTGTCTTCTTTTGCCAAGCCACAACTTCAGCAGCATTAGTAGGTTTTGGGACTTCAGCATCTATGAAATCCTTCAACCCATTGTCATCTAACATTGCCTCCATCCTGTCTTTCCATGCAATATAATTCGATCTGCCCTCAAGAGCATACTCCAATCGCAATCCGTTGAAAGACATTTCAACTTTGACACCAAGAAAACACTGCTGCAAATTCGAATTCCACTAGCTCAAAACTCAACCGCTTCTGATCTAAAATTTGCGAGAACAAAGTATTTCTCGTATAGAGATTGACTGTATGGGCTTTTACCGGATATATCACCTTCCAAAGGAAGGATGAATCCAGAGGCTACCTGGCCCTATTACAGACTCTGCCTGAAGAAATAAAATGTAAACACTTTCTGAATAATAGATCTGATGATCAACAACTCTGATACCATGTAGAAATTTTGAATAATATGACACTTATTCACAGAGATTATCCCGATTATACACTATTGCGGAATACATGCATAATACATAACCTCCTCTACGTTGATCATCAATTTTGCAGAATTAAAAACATTGAAACATCAATCGCATGCGCACATTAACATAGTATGTAACCTGGGGAAAGCATACAGCTGAAAACCCCACACTATCTGTATATTATAATGATTGAGAACATGTAACAATACATAGTACAATACTCCTCAAAAGTACTCAGTACTATCTCCACCTGTTACACACAAACTAGCTCAGAACTGATGCCTCAAATCTCCTCCACTGTTTGCCTGCCTCCACTACGCAATCCTGCATGAGAATAATGATGAATGTCTGAACCAAACTCATATTTCCTTGGCTGAACAATGCAATCCTCTTTGGCATTACTCAATCACATTGATTGTGTAAATCTCATGCACAACTGTAGTCACAACTGATAGCAATCTCAACCTCTAACACATGTCTCCACTGAACTGCCCATGCACTGAGTTCACTGATGTATTCTTTAGTTGATTTATGAGTTAATAATTAGTGAATTAATTAACAATTAATTCACATCACTCATCACTAGTGTATTTTGCAGTTAGACTAAATACAACTAGTTCAACCAAGTCAAATTGAACACAACTCCATCAACTCCTCAATCAACTCCACCAAACTCAATCACTTGAGTTCTAACTGAAGTGCACCATGCAATAGCTCAACTGACTCATAAGAAAAGCGTATTTCCTTCTGACAGCTACATGTGCCACATCTGTAGCTCAAACTAAAGTGGTCCAAGAGGATAAGATAATGTTTATAGTCCAAATATTATTATGAGCTAATAATATTCGACTGTTCTATTTTTAGCCTGGCAGTCTAAAAATAGACTCCGCCCATATGTCTAAAAATAGAAGTCCATCTATTTTTACTAACATGACCAATCATCCACAAATAGCATCCTGCAACTCATAGAACATGATCCAATGTCTAAAAATAGACATAGTCTAAAAATAGACTTTGCGCCAAAAATACCTGCGGACCACTTAGTGAAGGCGACACCTTTCCACTAAGCTCCATCATCTTATTGCATTTTCAACACTAGCATGACTCATGAAGAAGAGGAAGAAATGCAACATGATATATCAAAATTACGAGACCAAGTGCAACAAAATCCACTCTCACAAAAAGTAACAAAAGCTAATATGGATGGTTTAAAGAAAGGCGTAGAAGCTAAGATGAATGACATGGAAGCTAAGATGGATGGCGTGGAAGCTAAGATGGATGGTTTAGAAGAAAAACTTAAAGGAAACATGGAAGATTCGAAGCAAAATTTTACAAAGTTTCTACAAGAAATGCTTACTAATGGCCAAAGGGTAGTAAAGGAAACTCATGATGAGAACAAAATAAATGTTAATCATGATTTCATAGACTCTAATGTTGGATCGAATACCCACCATGTTCCAAAGATCGATATGAGGAAGTTTGATGGCAAGGATCCCGTAACATGGATACTACAGATGGAGCAATATTTCAATCTCCATAATGTGCAAAACACACAAGAGGTATGCATTGCAACTTTATATTTGTAACCAAATCATTTTGTATGGTATTGATGGCTTTTCTCTCATAAACAAATTGTCACTTGGGTAATTTTTACAAATGAAGTGATAGCACATTATGAGGATACAAGAAGAAACGATTTTTTTAGCCAACTGATAAATCTCAAACAATAGGATTGATGCATTCATAGGGACTTTAAAGGATAACATCCAATATGAGGTTCACCTTTGGGAACCTGATTAATTGGAGATGACATTCAGGTTTGCAAGAAAAATGAAAAGAAAAATTATGGAAACAAGGAAGCCTACCACTCATCATTAGTGCCACGCAAATATCTAAAAACCCGCTTCCATGCTATCCAGTGCTCCTTCCTTGGTTTTGACATAAACTTGCTCAATACTCCCACTGCATGTGCAATGTCTAGTCTAGTACAGACCATTGCATACATCAGGCTACAGACTGCACTTGCATATGGAACATGGGAAATGTCCTCTTCCTCTTCTTGTGTCTTGGGACACTGTTCAACAAATAACCTCACACCTACATGAATATGAACCTTCACCGATTTACTATCCTGCATATTAAACCTCTGCAATATTGTCTCGACATACTTCCTCTAGTTTAACCAGAGCTTCCTCTTTGCCCGATCTCTTTTAATTTCCATGCCCAAAATATAGTTTGCAGCACCAAGATCTTTCATGTCGAATTTGGAGGACAATTGAGTCTTCAAATCCTGGATAACTTCTTTGTCATTTCCAACCAGCAACATATCAGCCACATACAAGAACAGATAAATAATACGGTCACCAATTAATTTAAAATGCACATAGTTATCTGCTTTGCTTCTAGTGAAGCCAAGTCCCCGTATAAATGTATCAAATTTCTGATACCACATCCTTGGTGATTGTTTTAACCCATACAGAGACTTCTTTAACTTACACACTAGTTCTTTCTTACCCTTCACCGTAAACCCTTCAGGTTGCTTCATGTAGATCTCCTCTTCCAGATCCCTGTGAAGAAATGTTGTCTTCACATCCATCTGTTCTACCTCAAAATCAAAAGCAACAACAAAAAAAAGAAGTAATCTAATAGATGTTACCTTGGCAACAGGAGAAAAAATATCACCAAAATCAATTCGTGACACCTGGGAATAGCCTTTTGCTACCAACCGAGCTTTTTATTTCTCCACTTTTCCTTCTACATTTGTCTCCTTTTTGAACACCCATTTGCTGCCAATGGGTTTCCTTCCAGTCGACAACTCCACCCGATCCCAAGCCTCATTTTTGTGCAAAGATGCCATTTCATCAACCATGGCCTCTTTCCAAAGTTTTCCATCCTCTGAATCCACTACTTCCTTCACAGTTCTAGGATCATCATCAGTAACAGACAAAGAAAAATTTGAATAGGAAGTAGATGGACTATACCTTTCTGGCTACCTTCTTTCTCGAACTAATCTTCTTACACTCGGAGTTTGTGGCTCTTCATCTTCTGATTCCTCCTCTGCTGTAGAGTCTGATTCTTCCTCCTTAAGCTCAAACTCTATCTTCTCAGGTTCCTTTGGTTGGACTTCATGTTTAATAACATCTTTTACCTCTCTGAACACCACATCTCGCTATACACAACCTTCTGTGTGACTAGGTTCCAAATCTTATAACCCTTTAAACCATCCTTATTCCCAATAAAGATGCACTTTGCAGATTTACTATCCAACTTGGTTTGTTTCTCCTTTGGAACATGTACATATGCATCACATCCAAATACCCTCAGATGTGAAAGAGAGGGTTTCTTACCAGTCTATACCTCTTGTGGAGTCTTATCCTCCAACGCTGATGAAGGTGACCTATTGACCAGGTAACATGCAGTATCCATCGCCTCTGCCCAGAATTCCTGTCCTAACCCGACACCACTGAGCATGCTTCTTGCCCTTTCCATCAATGTCTTGTTCATTCTTTTTGCAACTCCATCTTGCTGAGGTGTATATGGAGTAGTCTTCTGCCATGCTATACCACACTTCTTGAAGAATTCTTCAAATTCCTTACTACAAAACTCTCCATCATTATTTGTCCTCAGCACCTTTATCTTCTTCGCTGTCTGGTTTTCCACTAGAGCCTTAAATTCTTTAAACCTGTCAAAGACTTCAGATTTCTTCTTAAGGGAATATATCCAGAGGTCATATATAAATGATACATAGTACATAGACTTACCCAGTGATGGAACCTTCATAGGTCCAAACACATCACTGTGCATAAGCTCTAATATATGTTTCGCCCTCTTACCACCAGAGGGGAAACTCACTCGATTCTGCTTCCTATATACACAATTTTCACAAAAATCAAAATCCAGAGAGCTATTACTCATACCTTCTACCATACCTTTACCATGAAGTATTCGAAGGCTCTTCTCTCTAGTATGTCCAAGCCTTTGATGCCACATCATGGTCTTTTCTCCAGAGACCACTAGATTTTCCGCTCCACTTTCAGGAACCACGGAACTGTTGCACCCATCAACAATAGTGCTACCTTGTAGCTTGTACAGAGTTCCAATCCGAGCTCCTTACATCAATACCAGTGCTCCCTGAACCATCTTGTAGGTATCCTTCTCGAACACTATTTTTACACTTGCATCATCCAACTTACTAACAAAAATTAGATTTTTGGCTAATGCAGGAATATGTAGAACACGCGGAAGTGTTCTAACCCTTCCACCTTGTAGCTTCAAGTTTACTTTTCCACAACCAATGATTCTAGCCTTCCTGTCATCCCCCAAGAAGACATCACCACCATCATATTTCTCATACTCACAGAACCACTCTCTATGGGGAGTGAAGTGAAAGGATGCACCTGAGTCAATCAACCATGCCTCTTGATCTACATGTGTTCTTGAATAAGCCAAGTACACATCCCCAACTTCATCTGAGGTGGTCTTTGCCTCTGCAGAAGGAGCCTCATTAGATCCATTTCCTTTGTCAGGAGCTTTAGATTTACAGTCCCTTTTGAAGTGGCCTTCCTTTCCGCATTTCCAGCACACCACCTTTACAGGTTTTCCTGGAGATTTAGATCTCCCTCTAGATTTAGATCTCCCACTCGATGACTTATTTTTGTTTCTGTTCTGGGATCGTCCTCGTAAAAACAAGGCATAACCATTTTGGATCTCCATATTTTTCTGTCTCATCTCCTCCGTCAGCAAGGCTGAGACTATTTCATCAAACTGCAAGGCAGTTGCATTGCTACCTATTGCAATAAACAGACTATCCCACGAATTTGGTAGAGAACACAACAAACTGATGCACTTATCTTCATCTGAAATTTTAATATCAATAGATTCTAACTGACTTACCACAGTATTAAATGCGTTCAGATGCTCTTTCATTGAGTCCCCATCTTTCATCCTCAGGTTATACAACTTTTTTCGCAGGAACAGTTTATTCACCAGAGACTTAGATTGGTACATAGTCCCTAACTTGTCCCACAAAGCCTTTGCTGTAGCTTCCCCTGATACATTCAGCAATACTGAATTTGAGACACAGAATTGTATTGTGCTCTTTTCCTTCTGATCCAACTTCTTCCATTCTTCATCAGACACTCCCGTTGGTTTAGTACCCGGATCTACCGCGATCCACTGATCTTTATCCACCAATAGATCCTCCCTCTTGATTTTCCACAACTCAAAACTCTGACCATTAAATTTCTCGATCTCTATCTTTCCACTGCTCGCCATCTTCTTTCACCACCAGAATCGATCTCGCAGATCTCCCACTGAACAGGGTCTACCACAGGCCCGAGTGAAACCCCTCAGCAACAAAGGCGTCCCCTTGAAGCCAAATCTGCTCTAATACCAAATGTAGGTTTTAACCCTGTACATAAATTACCTACATATGAATTCTAAAACACAGAAAATAAACAATGCGAGAGAATAACACATAAAACACATATACACATAATTTTTCCCTTGGATCCCAAAACCGGGACTACCAGCTTGATTTTTTATTATGTTCCTTTCAATGTTATAATACATATTTACACATGCTGAAGCATCCAATACCATGGACTGAAAAACCATCGCATCCAATACCATGGACCGAAAAACCATTGCGTCCAAAAAAACATGTGCGAAAAACATGCACAAAACCATAGGTGGGTCCGCCCAACCTAACATAGGGTCCAAAACCAAAATTTTCTGGGGCGCTACCCCAGACCCCGTAAAGTGGGGTTACGGGTACACCTCAAACCCCTTGTGACCCCCCCGCTACATAATCGGCGCAATGAAGGGGGGCTTCACCCCCCCTCTAACCCCCTGGTTAACTACGTGGGCTAGTCATCGAAAGAATATAACACAACCCAACAGTCAAAGTTCTTTCTCTAATCTAGTAGTATTGGTTCACAAGAAGGATGGATTATGGCACATGTGTCAAGATTATAGGGAGCTCAACAAGGTCACTATTAAAGATAAATTTCCCATTCCTGTCATTGATGAATTATTGGATGAACTTCATGGATCAATTTACTTCACCAAGTTGGATCTTTGCTTAGGATATAATCAAATCAGAATAAAGACAGAAGACATTCTGAAAACAACATTTAGAACTCATTAGAGTCATTAGGAATTTTTGGTCATGCCTTTTGGCCTTACCAATGCACCTTCTACATTTCAAGGTTTGATGAATTCCATTTTCAAACCCTTCCTTAGAAAATTTGTGTTAGTATTTTTTGATGATATACTAATCTATAGCAAGTCTTGGAAGGATCATGTTCAACATGTTGACAGGGTTCTCAAACTATTGGAGGAGAAACAATTATATGCAAAAAGCTCCAAATGTTTCTTTTGGAGTACAAGAGATGGAATATCTGGGTCATATTGTATCTCATGAAGGTGTTAAGGTAGACCTTAGAAAAATTAAAACCATTAAGGAATGGAAAATCCACACATCCATAAAGATTCTGTGAGGATTTCTAGGGTTGACAGGGTATTATCGAAAGTTTGTTAAGAATTATGGGAGAATAGCAGCACCTCTAATAACATTATTGAAGAAAGATGCATTTTCATGGACTCGAGAAGCAATGAAGGCCTTTGAACATCTTAAAGAGGAAATGTGACAAGCATCGATCTTAGCTACGCCGAACTTCACAGAAACATTTATTGTGGAATGTGATCCCTCAGGCAATGGAATTGGTGTTGTTTTAATACAAGAAGAAAGACCCATTGCTTTCAAAAGTTGTCCAATCAAAGGAAAGTATTTACAGAAAGACATTTATGAGAAGGCAATTTTGGCAATACTACATGCACTTAAGAAATGGCAACCCTACCTAATGGGAAGACACTTCAAGGTAAAAATGGATCATGATAGTCTTAAATACTTTTTAAAACAACTATTATCTTCAAAACAGTAGCAAAAATGGGTCACAAAGATGTTGGGTTATGACTTTGAAATCATCTACAAAAAAGGGAAGCAAAATGTTGTGGTAGATGCACTCTCAAGAAAGGATGATTATGTGGAAGCATTTCTTTGCACCATTGTTATGAAACCAACTCACAAAAATATAGAAAAGATAGATCAACAACTTAGAAATTAGCCTCTTCGAGGGGGCAACCTCCTATACATTACACAAATGAACAATTCTTGGATGATACAAAAGAAAAAAAAGTCCTTTCTATATATAGGATTCTAAGGGGTCACGATATAATCAAAGACGACATAAGAATAATATTATAAGGGCACAAAAATAACAATAGTGGGCTTTTATGGGGCAAAATAATAACAATATGGGGACAATAGGGGCCCAACAATAACAATAAGGGCTACAATGACAATAGTAATGGGGAAATCACTAGTATTATAGGGACCTAACATTCCCCTCTCATTCAAGAAAGTGTTGTCCTCAATGCTTTAGTCGTTTTGGATGCTTCTATATAAAATTCTCATCCTCCCACGTGGAATCTTCAGTGGGTAAGTTCTTCCACTTGATGAGATACTCTGAAATTGATCGATTTCGTAGCTGTCGAGTTCTTATTTTTGTGACTGCTTCAGGTTCCAATATGATTTTTCCTTCCTCATCAAGTTTTGGCAATATTTTTTGAACTGGGAGCTTGTCACCTATAGCGTTCTTTAAGTATGAAACATGGAAAACTGGGTGCACTCAGGAAGCTGCAGGAACCTCCAATTTGTATGCCATAGTACCTATCTTTTTCAACATCTTGTACGGACCATAATACTTTGGTGATAATTTATTATCCTTCTTAAGTTGCTTGAGGGACATTTTTTTATATGGTTGTAGACGTAGGAATACCCAATCACCTACATCAAAACTTATTTCACTGCGATGTTGATCTGCCTATTGTTTCATTCTATTCTGTGCCAAAGTGAGGTTATCCTTTAAGAGTTGGAGAACTTGTTGTTGATGCTTGATGTGATCTTCCACTGCTTGAACCTTAGAATTTTCTCTTAAATATGATGTGATGGATGATGGATGATATCCATAAAGTGCAATAAATGGGGTCAATTTTACTGCAGTATGGAAGGAAGTGTTATACCACCATTTAGCCAGAGGCAACCATTTGACCCATTATGTTTGTTTATCAGATATAAAGCAACGAAGATATCCTTCCAAACATTTGTTTACTATCTCAGTTTTCCCATTAGATTGATGATGATAAGATGGGCTATGATCTAACTGAGTACCAAGACAAGAAAATAATTACGTCTAAAAATTTCCAGTGAAAATGGGATCTCTGTCATTTACAATAATCTTTGGGTTCCATGTAGCTTTTGAATTGTTTCCATAAATGGAGTAGAAACTATACTCGCTTTAAATGGCTGAGATAATGCATAAAAATGTGCATACTTGGTAAGTCCATCAACTATCACCATGATAACACTCTCTCCTTCGGACTTGGGTAAACCTGTGATAAAATTCATCAAAACCTCCTCCCAACATTGGCTTCGAATGGATAAAGGTTGTAATATACCTAGGGTCTTAATTGTTTCAAATTTATTTTGTTGGCAAACCAAACATTCCTCCACAAACTTTTGAATATCCGATTTAAGGCCATTCCAAAAATATTCCTTCTTAACCCTTTGGTAAGTTTTTAGAAATCCTGAGTGCCCTGCTAAGGGAGAGGTGTGCAATTCCATAAGAATATTTTGTTTGAGTTGGGAATTCTTACATAGGTATAAGTGATCTTTGTACCATAACGAGTCATTTTTCCATCTAAATGTATCAGAAGTACTAGGATCTTGTTGTAATTTTTGAATGAGTGCCCACACTTCTTCGTCATTCTTCCATTCATCCCTTTCTTCGTTTATCCAATCTGGTTGGATAATAGAAATGGTGCAAAGAAATGCTTCCACATCCTCATTCTTTCTTGAGGGTTCATCCGCCACAACATTTTCTTCCCTTTTTTGTAGATGATTTCAAACTCATAACCCAACATCTTTGTGACCCAGTTTTGTTGCTCTTCTGAAGATAATCTTTGTTCTAAAAAGTATTTAAGATTATCATGATCCATTTTTACCTTGAAGTCTCTTCCCATTAGGTAGGGTCGCCATTTCTTAAGTGCATGTAGTATTGTCAACATTTCCTTCTCATAAATAGCTTTATGTAAATACTTTCCTTTGATTGGAAAACTTTTGAAAGCAATGGGTCTTTCTTCTTGCATTAAAACAACACCAATTCCATTTTGTGAGGCATCACATTCCACAATAAAGGTTTTTGTGAAGTCCAACATAGCTAAGACCGGTGCTTGGCACATTTCCTCTTTAAGATTTTCAAAGGACTTCGTTGCTTTTGGGGTCCATGAAAATGCATCTTTCTTCAATAATGTTATTAGAGGTGCTACTATTCTCCCATAATTCTTAACAAACTTTCCATAATACCCTGTCAACTCGAGAAATCCTCGCAGATGCTTTATGGATGTGGGGATTTTCCATTCCTTAATGGTTTTAATTTTTCTAGGGTCTACCTTAACACCTTCATGAGATACAATATGACCTAGATATTCCACCTCTTGTACTCCAAAGAAACATTTGGAGCTTTTTGCATAGAATTGTTTCTCCTCCAGTAGTTTGAGCACCTTGTCAACAGATTGAACATGATCCTTCCAAGACTTCTAGTAGATTAGTATATCATCAAAAAATGCTAACAAAAAATTTCTAAGGAAGCGTTTGAGAATGGAATTCATCAAACCTTGAAATTTAGAACTTGCGTTAGTAAGGCCAAAAGGCATGACCAAAAATTCACAATGACCCTCATGAGTTCTAAATACTATTTTCGTAATGTCTTCAGTCTTCATTCTAATTTGATGATATCTTGAATGAGGATCCAACTTGGTGAAGTAAATTGATCCATGCAATTCATCCAATAATTCATCAATGACAGGAATGGGAAATTTATTTTTAATAGTGAGCTTGTTGAGCTCCCTATAATTCAGACACATGCACCATGATGCATCCTTCTTGTGAACCAGTACCACTGGAGCAGAGAAAGAACTTTGAATCGGTTGAATTATACCATCCTCTAACATTTCTGCAACCATACATTCAATTTCACTCTTTTGGGCATAGGGATACCTATAAGGCCTGATGTTTGGAGGAACACTTCCTGGAATCAAATGGATAGCATGATCATGATCAAAAATAGGTGGGAGGCCTTTAGGAGTCTCAAATACCTTGGAATGATTGTCCAAGACTTTTTGGAGATCTGGAGAAATAGATGATTTTGATGTGGGAACCTCTAGCAAACATAGTTGTGGAATTACGCCTCGTTGTTCTTTCTTTAGAAGCTTTGTCATTCTGTTAGAGTTGATTATCTTTCCCAGTTTCCTTGAGATACCCCATAATTCAACTTCCTTTCCTTCTTAATAAAATTTCATGAAAAGTTCTTGAAAATTAAAAGCTATTGTACCTAAGGATTGTAGCCATTGGACTCCTAGTACAACATCAGCACCACCCATTGGAATGGAAAGAATTGGGCTATTCAATACATATTCTCCCATGGATAGCTTGATATTATGGCACTTAGAGCCGAAAATATAGAGAGCTGAAACCCTAGAATCCAAACCTCTAATACCAAATGTTATGAAACCAACTCACAGAAAAGATAGAAAAGATAGATCAATGAATTAGAAATCAACCTCTTCGAGGGGGGAACCTCCTTTACATTACACAAATGAACAATTCTTGGATGATACAAATGAAAAAGCCTCCTTTATATATATAGGAGTCTAAGGGGTCACAATATAATCAAAGCCGACATAACAATAATAATATAAGGGCACAAAAATAACAATAGTGGGCTTCTATGGGGCACAATAATAACAATATGGGGAGAATAGGGGAAAACAATAATAATAAGGACTACAATGACAATAGTAATGGGGTAATCACTAGTATTATAGGGACCTAACAACCATTTCTATTATCCAACCAGATTCGATAAACGAAGCAAGGGATGAATGGAATAATGACGAAGAAGTGTGGGCACTCATTCAAAATTTACAACAAGATCCCAATACATCTGATACATTTAGTTGGAAAAATGATTCGTTATGGTACACTGATCACTTATACCTATGTAATAATTCCCAACTCAAACAAAAGATTCTTATTTAATTGCACACCTCTCCCATAGGAGGGACTGAGGATTTCTAAAAACTTACCACATGGCTAAGAAGGATTTTTTTTGGGACTGCCTTAAATCAAATATTCAAAATTTTGTGGTGAAATGTTTGGTTTTCCAACAAAATAAAGTTGAAACAATTAAGACCCCACGTCTATTACAACCTTTATCCATTCCAAGCCAACGCTAGGAGGAGGTTTCAATGGATTTTATCACAGGTTTACCCAAGTCCGAAGGATAGAGTGTTATCATGGTGGTAGTTGAAAGACTTACCAAGTATGCACTTATGGTAACAATTCAAAAGCTACATGGAAACCCAAAGATTATTGTAAGTGACAGAGATCACATTTTCACTGGAAATTTTCGGACATAATTATTTTCTTGTCTTGGTACTCAGTTAGCTCATAGCTTATCTTATCATCCTCAATCTGATGGGAAAACTAAGATAGTAAACAAATGTTTGGAAGGATATCTTCGTTGCTTTGTATCTGATAAACAAACACAATGGGTTAAACGGTTGCCTCTGGCTGAATGGTGGTATAACACTTCCTTCCATACTGCAGCAAAAATGACCCCATTTATGGCACTTTATGGATATCATCCACCATCAATCACATCATATTTAAGAGAAAGTTCTAAGGTTCAAGCAGTGGAAGATCACATCGAGCATCAACAACAAGTTATCCAACTCTTAAAGGATTACCTCACTTTGGTGCGGAATAGAATGAAACAATAGGCAGATCAACATCGCAACGAAAGAAGTTTTGATGTCGGTGATTGGGTATTCCTACGGCTACAACCATGTAAACAAATTTCCCTCAAGCAAGCTAATAAGGATAATAAATTATCACCAAAGTATTATGGTCCATATAAGGTGGTTCAAAAGATAGGTACTATGGCATACAAATTGGAGCTTCCTGCAGCTTCCCGAGTGCACCCAATTTTCCATGTTTCATGCTTGAAGAAGGTTATAGGTGACAAGCTCCCAGTTCAAACAATATTGCCAGAACTTGATGAGGAAGGAAAAATCATATTAGAACCTGAAGCAATCATAGAAACAAGAAATTGATAGCTAATAAACCGATCAATTTCAGAGTATCTCATTAACTGAAAGAACTTACCCGCTGAAGATTCCAAATGCGAGGATGAGAATTTTATACAGAAGCATCGAGAACTACTCAAGAATTGAGGACAACACTTTTTTGAAGGAGAGGGGCATGTTATGTCCCTATAATACTAGTGATTCCCTCATTACTATTGTCATTGTTGCCATATTGTTATTATTGTGTCCCATAGAAGGTACATGTTGTTATTTTTGTGCCCTTATATTATTATTGTTATGTCGGCTTTGATTATATTGTGACCCCTTAGACTCCTATATATAGAAAGGAGGTTTTTTCATTTATATCATCTAAGAATTTTTCATTTGTGTAATGTGAAGAAGGTTTCCCCCTCGAAGAGGCTAATTTCTAGGTTGTTGATCTATCGTTTCTATCTTTTTGTGAGCTGGTTTCATAAGAAATTGATCCCCATTGAGATGAGAAATTTTTGAGATATTTTCTAAGTGAGAGGGATCTCATTCAAGTGATTAGGTTCAAGTCAACTATTACAACAATTATACTCCATTCTTAATTAATTATAAGCATTCATTAGTTGGACATTCATTATCTATATCGAACCCTTTTCTATGCAAGTAGTTGAGGATGAAACGAGATATACATGAAACAAATTTTCCATCATTTCTATCCATATTATATTACTAAGTGCAGAGTGACATGGCCTGCAATATCAATATTTTATGGTTACAACCTGTGTAGTGGGATCCATTCCCCATGGACATAGCATGGTATAGTTTCTATGGTTCAGGTTCACTCAACATCAATGCAATTTATAATCATTAAAACGTTAATTAATAAGAAGTTAAATATGGCTTCTATTTCCACTTGTCCTAATCATTAATGTAAATACAATGGGTTTAATTCTTTGCTAGAGAATGAAATATCCCTAGTAGCAGATTTTATTGGCTCACTCAATGTTAGATAATGAAGTGTCGCTATATATATGTAAATGTATATATATATATATATATATATATATATATATATATATATATATATATATATATATATATATATATATAATCTTATTATATCTTATCTTATCTTATCATGACATTTCAATGTTGTTTCTTCTTTTATGGATAAAGGATGTGAAAGGCTAACCATGTCATTACCACATTTTATATAAAATGATTTATAAAATGAAGCTTAGGTGTGGAATGTTCTTCCTCTTCCAATTTCTGAGAGAGAACATGCAATTTTTTATTTATTAAACAATTGCAAACATAGGAAATGGAAAGCAAACTATTAATAACAAGATATTCTAGAGAAACCCATTTTGGGAGAAAAGGACCATATTCTAAATCACATTCATTGTATTATTCAACAATTAATGCTTACAATAAAATAATTATGTGCTCTCTCCAATAGTGGTTTGATCCTGAGAACATTGGACATCATAACAATAAGGAAAAATACTCTCACAATTTCCTTGATTTTAGTACTCCATAAATAATGCATAGTAAGACTATAAATCATTTATAGTTGTCTATTTCAACATAGATAAAACCACTAGCATATTATTTTGTACCACTTCTCACTACTGAAATAATTCTTTGCATAATTACTGAAATATTCACTACACAGTTACTGAAATATTTATCATATAATTGTTGAATTATTCCCTATAACAATGATGAAATATTTCTGGCATAACAAGTGAAATAGTCTCCACATAACTATTGAAATATTTTCTATGTAATTGCTAAATTATTCCCTGCAGAATTACTAAAATTATTCTTTACATGTTACTAAAATATTTTCTACACAATTACTAAAATTATTCTTTACATGTTACTAAAATATTTTCTACACAATTACTAAAATATTCCATGTAAGATTGATAGAATATTCCTTGCACCATTTCTAAAATATTTTCTGTGCGATTGCTAAAATATTATTTCCTCAATTATTGAAAGATTCCCTTCCCAACTATTGAAATATTATTTGCATAGTTGCTGAAATATTTCTTTCACAACTACTAAAATATTTTGTTGAAACATTCTTTGCAAAGTTATTGAAATATTCCCTTAACAACAGCTCAAATATTCTTTTTACAATTGAAATATTCATAGTGCAATATATTAAAATATTCTCTTTACAATAGCTAAAATATTCTCAACATGTCATTGTTGAAATATTCTCTACACAACAACTAAAATATTCTCTTCAAAACTATTGAAATATTTTTTGCACAACTATTGAATTTGTCAATGATGTCGTGGAAGTTCTTCATGTTTCTATAGAAATTATCCACAACACTATAAGGTTTTCAATAACACTACAAAAATTCTCAATGGTACTACATAAATTATCCACAAAACAGTATTTTTTTCATAGCGCTACAAAAATTATTTGTAGATTGTAATGTTCATTGAAGCACTAGAATTTTTTTCTACACCACTATAATGTTCTCTACAATGTTGTAAAAGTTATCCACGACACTACAAGGTACTTAAAAATGCCATAGATGTTCTCTACAACACTGTGATGTGTATGACGTATTTTCCAACATTATTCCACTTGTCATATACCTTGCAAGGGTAAAGGGAGAACATATCAAACTACAAGCTAATTATTAGGGCATAGAAAGCCCATGAACTGAAGAACACTTGAACTTATCTATGTTCATTGGTTTCATCAAAGGATCTGAAACATTTTGCAAGGTGTCAACTTTCTCAAGTATCATACTTCCATCCTATTCCATGTCCCTAATGAAATGGTATTAGACATATATATGGTTTGCCTTTGCATGAAATGTTGGATATTTAGTTAGACATGGCACTGTTAATATTACATAGAATCATGATATATTTTTGAATGAGCCTTACTTTTGAAGAAATTTTCATAAGCTAGATAACTTCCTTATATGCATGATTAGATACCATATACTCTACCTCTGTGGTATACAATGCAACCACAACTTGTTGCAAGCTCATCCAACTCACTGCTCCACCAAACAGCTAAAACACATAACCACTAATAGATCTTATTCTGTCTATATCCCATTCCCAATCAAATTCCACATAACCTTGTATGTCAATTTAGTTTAGGTTCTATGAAACATCAATATTATAGAAAATGGTATAGTTGGGGGCATCCAAAAAATATCCGAAGGCCCTCTTCACAATAGCCTAATGTTTACATCCAATATTAGTCATGAACGAGCTCAAGACTCCCACTTATTGGGAAATTTCTGGTCTACCATAGAGCATGGCATACATTACACTATCATAAGGAAAATTGACAATATCCTCCATCATTACAAGTGTTGTAGGACATTGATCAACTAAAATCTTAATTCCCCTATAAGTTAGAATAGCCAGTGGTTTGAAATTTGTCATCCAAAAATAGTGTAGCACTAAGTTTACATATTTGTTATAGCTCAACCAAAGTATTATATTTTCTCTATGTGTCCAAATTTGTATTCCCAAGATACATTTTATAGCACCCCAGGTTCTTCATTTCAAATTGTGTTAAAATTTGAGACTTCCAATCACAAATCACATCCTTATTATTACTAAAGAATAATATATAATCAACATATAAAGTTATAATAACGAATCAGTCACCTTCTTGTTTTTAATACACATAGTGATCTAATTTAGATCTCAAAAATATTAATCTAAACAGAAAGGAATTAAATTTCTGGAACCACATTCTAGGACACTACTTGAGGCCACATAAAGAGTTTTTTGGCTTTCAAACCAATGACTCTTTACCTCTTTGAACATAGTTCTTTGGTTGTGTCATATCGATATGCTCCTTCAAGTCACCATGAAGGAATGTAGTTTTCACATCCATTTATTCTATCTCTAAATGAAAGACTTCTACAAAAGATAATATAAACCTAATACATGTTAACTTAGCAACTGGGGAGAAAATCTCACAAAAATATATTCCCTCAACTTGGAAATATTATTTTGCAATCTAACTTGTTCTATTCTTTTCAACACTTCCATCAAAACCAATCTTCTTTTTGAATACCCATTTGTAGCCAATGGGATTCCATCCATCAATAAATGGGATGAAGTCTCATGTATCATTCTTTCTTGTTGCAACAATATACTTATCCATGGCCCGTCTCCGAGACTCCTTATCTTCCATCTCCCTTGCCTCTTTCATAGTTTGAGAATAATCATTGCTAGTAGATAAAAAAAATATACATCTAAAATCAGAAGGATGACTATGATTATACCTTTCTAGTTGTCTTCATTTCTAGGTGGAACTACTTAAAGTTTGAGGCAAAGTTTCTTCCTCCTCTACTAAACTCTATGAACCCTCCTCCTCATAAGGTCCTGTTGTGCCCTACAACAACCCCCCATTTCATATCATTCTTATTTACAAAAAATTAACATATGGAATGGGTCCCTTTTAAAAATTTTGGCATCAATGCTTGTATGTTCAAAAAGGCCGGATAATCAAACGAGTTTTCATGTATTTAAGCCTTTTTTGGGATATCAATGTTTCAAATAATAAATAATCTTTTGTTATTGCGATAAAGCGATCGCAAGATCGCATATCGCAACAACATGAGAGATGCATTCAAATGGCATTTTGGTCTCTGCCGATGCGATATCGCTATCGGCAATCGGCAATGTTACATGCACACCACTAACGGCACATAACTCATGTCCCGACGCGACGCGATATCGGCGATCGGCTATCGGTGATACCTCATGTGAAACCACTTTATGTTATAAATCCCGACCCGATGCGATATCGCTATCGGCCGTCGGCAGAATCCCATGCACTTCAATAAGGCACCCAGTTCCTACCCCCGATGCGATGCGATATTGCAATCAGCAACCCCCAAACCACTTTATATGCACCTAGCTCTGTTTTCATGCGCCGGCCCGATGCGATATCGCTTATCGGCTGTCGGCAGGATCTTTTGGTAATAATTGTGCAGCACTTATTTCTCGAGGCGATGCGATATCGCTCATCGGTGGTCAGCATTCTTAAAAGCCATTACTTAAAGCTCTAATTTTATATTCATATCCGGTTGACAGAGCGCGAATCCCAAAATGCCGTTAAATGCAAGGGATAAGGTAATGCGTGCGTATTTAAAAGATTTTTTCCCCTTCGATTAACGAATACCTGAGCTTAACTGCCAGAATATCTATTGCACGCTTAAGGGGGTCATTCAGCCGGATAATGGTGTGATATTCATTTAATGAGTAGCAGCCCTTAAATCGCCATTAATGCATCTACAACATCTGCCCACTGATTGAATCCGCAGCCACTTTTGAGAATTAATCTCCCCACGCTTCAAAAGATATATCTTTCCCGTTATGGATTGTCATCGTCATTTCTGTTGTTACGATTTCTCTTGCAATTGTGTAGAATTCGTCTTTTGAGAGAAGCTTAAGCATGATGGGGAAAAGATCCAAGAGGACTACGGGCTCTGCTGTTACACCTGTAGCAGGTCAAGCTGCCGTAGATAAGAAAAAAGGCCTCATTTCAGATACTACGTGCACTGGTCTTAACAAGACTACATGGCAGGGCACATATAATTTACTAGAAGCTAAGCAACCAGAAGTTTCAGTGACAGTGGCTACTGCAGACTCACTCAAAAAGTCTGATGCAACTCTCAAAGAGTTGGCTGATTCCTTTCTTCACAGAATAGCGGCCAGAGAGCAAGTCCTTCCCTACACTGATGTAGTGCGGTGGGAAATCGAGGAAATTCCAATCATTGACAGAACGTTCCACACAAGAGACGGACGGATTTTCGGGTCGTTCAAACCAGAGCACCTGAGGGAAATGTATCATTTGCCTGAGCCAGAGAAAATCTACAACAAATACTTCGTGGAGAAGTTTGCAGCTGAAAATGAAGTACCATCCGAGCCCATTCGGGATTGGAGGTAGAATCCGGCCAAACACAAGCACGAAAGCTCGGGTAAGTACTCCGTTGATTCTTTGGCTTCTCCCTATTGCTATGCGGGAATTATGATGTGTAGGCTATGGGGATTACATGATTCTGCCAATTTCGATATAGAAATGGTTCCCCTGATGGAGGCCGCTGTTAATAGTATAATCATGGATTGGGCCACCATTCTTTCTGATAAGTTGACTGTAGCTGTTCGGGATTTTAGAGCTAAATCTGTAGTCACCGAAAGGAAAATTCCCCCATTTTATTATAGTGCCTACATTATGGATACATTGTGTTTTAACTCTGAGTTTCCCATCCTCGGTTGGAGATGGACCACCCAAGACCCTTCGCCCATTCATTTGTATCATCAGAAATTGTGGAAGTCCTCTTACAAGGACCATTTGTATCAAATTTGCAATGGTTTTATGGTTCCCATTCATTATTCCATTTTTGATCGACCTATTCCCAAAATCTCCTATCTGGCTTCCTTCGACTTACCTGCTGTCGCAAGTTGGTTTGGAGAGCAGCATTTTACCTATATTAGGGTTTATGGAAGCCAAGCCAAGCCGCATGTTCTCCCTCTATATGTTCCAGACAAACTGTTATCCCGAGAGATCTGCTACCAAATTATGGCCGAGAGTGTCACTCAAACTCTCAAGAAAGAGAAGAAGAGGGGCTGGCCCTCTTTTCCCTTGAGGATGGGTGTTTTTACTCTGCATAATCTTCAGCATGCAGAAAAGGAGGCTATAAAGATGCAAGCTTTATCCCTGCCCACTATGCCAGCCAGACTCTATGATCCTAAGAAGACTGCTCTCATTGCCCTAGAACAGGCCAAACTGACTAAGATTGACCATCAAGAGGATGAGTTTGATGACCTGTTCGCAGCTGCCGATTCAATAAGCCAAACCAAGCAGCTTGCCAAGATGAGATACAATGATGAGAATTTAACTGAGTTCAATAAACTTAGAGAGCAGAGGTTGCAAACTCTGCCTCTAGATTTATCGTCATTAACCTCAGCGTCCTCCTCAAGTGAGCCTGGTCAGAAACAGACAAGCCAACCTCCTGTTATAACTAAGGAACAAAAGAAACAACAGGAGGAAAGGCAAAAGAAGCAGCAGGCAGAGAAGCAGAGGAAGGAGCAAATAGAAAAGCAGCAGAAAGAGCAGAAGGAACAAGAACAGAGAAAGCAGAAGCAGATGGAGGAACAACGGAAGAAGGAAGAAGAAGAAAAACAAAAGAAAGAACTGGCAGATAGGCAGAAAAAGGAATTGGCAGATAGGCAGAAAAGGGAGCAAGAAGAGAAACAGAGAAAGGAGTTAGAGGAGCAGCAGCGGAAAGAGCTGGAGGAGCAAAAGAGGTTGGAACAAGAAAAAGAAAAGAGTAAATCCCAAATGGAGCAACACAAACAGACCTCCATAGATCCTGAATTGCTTAAACAATGGAATCAATTCGATTCCATTATCAGTGGAAAGGAAGGCTCCAAAGACACAGACACCACTTCTTCTCAGGTTCTAAGCGGAACCAGCGGCCCACCCACTTCAAAGGAGATCGAGGTAATCACCAAAGACCCTTCCGATCAGATTGTGGTCCAGGTGGAAGATATTCCTCCGCTGGACGTTTTCTACAGCCCTAGGCACAAAGCAGTTGTTAAGCGCTCAAGGAAGAGACGAAGGCTTGATCAACCTTCTATCTTTCCTGAGCAAACAGTCACGGGGAATGTAGTCTGGAAGGAGGAATTAGACCCCTCCGATGATCTAACCAAGCTATCGCAGTACGCGGGAGCTTATTCTGCAGCAACTATTGATAAAGCATCGGAGGTAAGTCTTTTGTTAAAGACTAAGGACCAGGAGATTTGTGCATTGCAAGCAGAAGTAGCCGAGGCGCGAAACAAGGCAGCACAGGTAGAAGAGCAGTTGCTGGCGCAACAGCAAGCAAACAATGTATTAACCCAGCAACTGCAGACTGAAAAACAGAGGATTGATCAGAGCGCAATCTAGAAGCAGAAAGAATTAACGGAGGCATTGGCACAATTGAGAGCGGCAAACGAGCTAATGACGAAGTCAAAGGATGAGCAAATCGCTCAACTGTTAGCACAGCTCGAAGATATCAAAGGCACTAAGAAAGTCGAAGATTTCAGAGCAGAGGCAACTCAAATAAATAGTGCATTAATCTCTCTGGTTAGACTCCTATGCCGACAACTTACCGAGGTTGAGCCATTATGTGAAGTATCTACAGCAGTATGTCAGCAGATAGAAAAAGCCAGAAATGAGCTAGATCAGGCCGAAGAAACCATAGCCTTATATCTTGATTGACAAGATACTGATGTGGGGAAAGCAGAAAATTTGCCTAGGATCTATGAGCCATTCAAGGACATACTCTTCACGGAATGGAACACTCAGATGATGAAAGCGGAGAGGGCAGCTTCAAGGTGTAAATTGATTACTAGCAATATTGTTGATTTAGTCAACAATACACTCTATTTGGCCAACATGATCTCTCAGTGCACACCTGGAAGCATGACCACGGCAAACATGATTGAACAAACAAGTTATCATGAACTGGAGGAAAAGAGAAAGTTAATCGCTGGAGTAAATACTTTAACCTCCGACGCATATTGGCTCTTTCTAATCAAGCCGCACACTCAAAGGTTGGCTCTTAAGTGTTTAACAAATGCTCTCGGATGCCTAATCCCCGACATTCAGGATGCCACATATGATGCCCAGCTCACGTCGCGTCTCAACACTCCACCGGAAGTAGAGCCAATGCTGGCGATATGTCAGCTGAGTGTTAAAGGCAAAGAGCCCGCCGAATGAAGCATTGCTGCCGACTGCCAGATCACCAAAAAAGATGGAAAATATTTATTGATGCCAATTTAGTAGCTTTTCAGTTTTTTCTTAGATATTTAGATTAGATTAGTATTTATAGACCCTTTCATTGTTTTGGAAAGGGTCGTAAAATTTTGTAATAGACTTAAAGGCTGAAGTTTGCACTACTGTGCTTCAGCCTATATTCTTTTGTGAAACTCGACCGATAGTCCTTAATTTGACGAGAAGGCTGTTTTATGCATTTGTGCACTATTGTCTCTTGTTTGGAATGCTTTCTGGTTTGAAGGAAGGACTGTGACATAGCGATTTATATAATGGATTGTTGAGCAGCTTACATGGTACTTTTATCTGCATCTGTCCTCTTTCCTTTCATATGAATTGCTGTGTTATTATCTTTTGCTATTGTTGAATACATGTATGCGCTGTAACATAAAATCTTCATTTCATTCCACTATTGGATGTTTTGTGATATGCCTTTCTTTTAATCATGCATGTAGCAATGATATGAATGACAATGCGTAGTAATTCGCTATTATCGCTCTGCATAACTAATTATGCAGAGCAATTTTAAATGGTTTAAACGTCTATGCTTTAGTGTTAGAGTCATCTATATGCCTGCCTTAAAGCACATATTATCAAACACTACGCTTTGAAAGATTGATAAGTCCCGGGATTAGATTATAGTTAATATGTATTTCGCTGATAGTTTTAGTTGTTCACTTATCACTATCATACCTCATAAGTTACTCGTCCATCCCACTTTTATCTATTATTGGGAAACTGGTCCCATTATCCCCAGTCGGAGCCACTATTCCAAACGGAAAAGGAGCTGTACTAAGGTCCGGACCGGGTGGTTTCCCCTTTGTTGTGGCAGCGATTTTCGAGGCCTCAACAAAATTGGCGCTAGAAGGAGGGCCTCAACTATGAATGGCACATAAGTCCAAACCTATAAGCCATTCCAAGAGTACTTCCCCCTCCGAATCCCCTCGATCTTCCCATTTGTATACTGGTTCGCCGGTATCCAAACAAGAAGAAGAGGAATCAACTACCACTGCTCAAACCCATCATACCACAGAACAATTAAGTCTTGAATCACCTGAAGTTCAGTCTCTAATCCATAAACTTCAGAGCTTCTCGATTTCACCACAGAAATCTGAGGTATCAGAAAGCAGTGCGACTTCGCAGTTCAACCTCACTCACCCTCTCACCAGACTTCAGAGCGAAAAACTCGGTATTGAACCCACTGAGTTTCCTTTACCTAAAAGGAAAAGGGCAAAGAAAATTACTGAAGGATCTGATAGTGAAGGGCTTTCATCCACCTCCTCCATTGCATTTTCTCCTCTGCGAGGTCAACCATCCACTCCCCCATTACAAATTGTCGTTCACCAGGGATCAGAAGCCTCAATATCCCAACCTATTCACTCCTCATCTTTAATCCCTTCCCATACATCTGGAATCCCAGCAGTAGTCTCAACCACTGTTGCTATCATAATGGCAGATCCATGGACTAGGCCAGGAGCAGTCAACATGCCTGGACCATTGCATGATCTACCCGATGCTCCCGAAAAATGGCTGCCTAAATTCAATCCAGATGATGGGACCCAGGCTGAAGAACACATCAACAACTTTATGTTAGCAGTTAACCTAAAAGGAGTGACAGAGCAAGATGTTGTTGTAAGACTTTTCCCTTACACTTTACAAGGATCAGCAGGATCCTGGTATTTTTCCTTACCTTCTGGTTCGATTACCAGTTGGAACACATGTCAAGAGCAGTTTCTTACCAAATATGGAGATGATAGGTCCTTAGCAACTTTAATAAACGACCTCTCCAATTTGAGAATAGAGCACAGGGAACCAATAAAGGAGTTTAATGCCAGATTTAATAAACTACTGAATAAAATCCCTACCGCTTCTAAACCAAGTGAACAAATCCGAAGCGAATGGTATATCACTGCCCTACCTGCCAACATAGCCATTTTTGTAGACAGGGCTGGCAAACCTACCTTAGCTGAAAACATGAGAGAGGCACTTGCTGTTGAAAAGCGCATCAATGCTCTAGAAAAGAAAGTTGCCCTGGAGGATAGAAAAGCTAAAAAAGTCTCGTTTAAAGAAGATTCCAAGAAGAAAACCCCAAAGGACCCGTATGACATGGAAGGTTTACAAAAGGTCCTTAAAACATTGTCTAACGAAATGGTTGAGATAAAAAAGCAGGTGGCCGAAACTTCAAACAAAAGATCATTTAGAACTTTTAAGAAAACTGAATCAAAGCCGCCCAATGTTATATCTAACGCTGATTCAGACCAAGAAGAAGAGGAAGAGGAAACATCTTCACGGACCGATGATGAAGAAGAAGTAGCTGAATGCCATGGAATGTGGGATTTTATACTCCCAAACTCTGATATCGAGAATGAAGAAGAAGCCTTTCCGGTTACTACAAGAAGTAAAAGCACTCCTGAACCCGCCCAGGCAACTTCAAAGAAGAGGAGCGCAGGCGCTACTACAGCAAAGGAAAGAGTTCCCCCAAAGAAGTCACCTGTAGTAGTTCCTCAAAACCAGCCTTCAACTTCTAGTTCTCCTTCAACATCCAGGACTCTAGTGGTATCCGATTCAATGGAATATAACATTGTTGATGACATGAAGAAAACAAAGGCAAATATAACCATGTTTGAACTTAGTAAACTGAAACATCAACAAAAGTTACTTCTCAAAGAATTAAATGCTGTTCCCTCTACTCCCCTTCCCAGTGCAAGAGCTGCCAACGATTCAGGCCAGCCTCCTGCAGGTATGGTTGAAATTACCGATTCAGTTTTAATCAGAGATAAATCAAATTCTCACACTCCACCCTTCCTGCTCACTTATGAGATTTATAATAGAAACTTGCACAACTGTTTAATTGATTCAGGGGCCTCATCTAATATAATGCCAGCTTCAGTTTGTTCTAAGCTGAACATCGAACCCCAGAAGTCTGCCATTCATATTGTACAGTTGGATAGGACTAAGGTGCAGGTTGTGGGAGAAATTAATTCTGTAACCATCAGGTTGTTAGCCGACCCCAGAATTGTTCAGAGGATCGACATCTTAATTGCCGACATACCTGAATTTTATGGTTTGATTTTAAGCAGAGATTGGTCTGAAAAACTACATGGGTATATTTCCACAGATTGGTCACATATGTGGCTTCCCTACAAGGGAAAGCCGAATCAAATAAGGATCGATCGGGAGAAGCATATGACCCACACAGTTACTGAATTTGAGCAAGAAAACCAACCTATGGCATTCAACAATAATATTTTGGGGAACTATTCGTCTGAATCATTCTTTGGCAACTTTGTTGCCCAACCGTCTCCTTTTTCAGTTAATCATTTTACATCTCAAATTGAAAATTTTTCACAAACAGATAAGTCCAGATGTTTTAATGATGCTGAGAAAAATGTAGATATTTTTGTTAATACTTCTTTATTTTGGTCTTTATATTTTGATGGCTCTAAGTCCAGTGAAGGCTCAGGAGCAGGTTGCATTTTGGTTAGCCCGCAAGGAGAAAAGACAATGTTGTCTTGTAGGTTAGAATTTGAGTGTACTAATAACACAACCGAATATGAAGCTTTGGTCCAGGGTTTATATAAAGCGATCGGCCTTGAAGTGCGATATCTAAAAGTGTTCGGTGATTCGGAAATCATTGTTAAACAAGTCAGAAATGAAATTCATTGCCTTTCAACTCACCTTAAGCATTATCAATCGCTAGTGCAGGATCTTACCTCACACTTTTCAGCCTTCAACATTTCTTCCATTCCTAGGTCACAAAATTCAGCAGCCGACCTACTAGCCAATGTAGCTTCTAAGCTTCTACCTTCCGAAGACTACAGCCTTGATAGATTTTCTGTAGAATTACTTTTTAGGCCTTCAATTCCTGACAATGTCACTAATTGGAGAGTATTTAACCATGACGAAGATATCTTGCAGTTTCTAACTTCGGAAAAATCCTATGACAATCAAGTCATTGAGGAAGATGATCACGATCTACAGATGAAACAAGCGCCTCAAGAAAATTCAATTCCCAAACCCGTGGTGAAGCTTGAAGACCTTTACGATATCAAAGACAGGTTTAAACCTGTAATTAATGCAAAGCTTCAAAGTTCCACCCTTAGGTTTGAATTAATAAATCTAGGCACTGACGATGCTCCTCAAAACATCAACTTAGGAATAGGACTTTCCCAAGAAGAAAAGGAAGCATTTATTAAACTATTGAGAAAAAACAAACTGGTCTTTGCTTGGAAATATGATGACTTAAAGACATATGATACATCTATTATCCAGCATACCATCCCTATGCTTCCTGATCAGAAACCAATTCAGCAAAAGTTAAGAAAAATACATCCAAATTTGGAGAGCCAGATAAAGTCGGAGCTTAATAAGCTCTTGAAAGCCAAAATTATTTTTCCAGTCCAACATTCAAACTGGGTCTCTAATATGGTGCCAGTCAGAAAGAAGAATGTCGACATTTGAATCTGTATCGATTTCAGGAACCTGAATAAAGCGAGCTTGAAAGATAATTTCCCGTTACCTACTATGGAGCAAATTCTCCAATCAGTAGCAGGCTCTGAATTGATGTCCTTTCTTGATGGATTCTCCGGATATAACCAAGTTTTGGTTCATCCTGATGACCAACTTAAAACCACATTCAGAACAAAATGGGGAACTTATGCATATCAGAAAATGCCTTTTGGACTCATAAATGCGGGAGCGACATTCCAGAGAGCCATGGATATAGCCTTCAAAGGGTTGATTAATCGATCAGTAGTCGTCTACCTAGACGATATTACTGTATATTCTAAAAAGAGATATAATCATTTGCATGACTTAAATCAAATCTTTCAGCGATGCAAAAGATATGGTATTTCTCTAAACCCAAAGAAGTCTTTCTTTGCTCTTGATCAAGGAAAACTCTTAGGCTTTATAGTATCCAAAGATGGCATTTATATTGATCCTGATCGGATTGAGGAAATTTCTGAAATCCCTTTCCCACACAATAAAAAATCGATGCAGTCATTCTTGGGTCAGATTAATTTTGTCAAACGATTTGTTCCAGATTTCTCTCAAATTGTATTACCACTTCAGACAATGATCAAGAAGAATTCAGTCTTCAAGTGGGGATTAGAAGAAAAGCAAGCTTTTGATGTTATCAAGCAATCAATAATCAATGCCCCAGCCTTGAATACTCCCAATTTTTCTAATCATTTTACATTGTATACCGTTGCGTCCGATGTATCCTATGCTGCAGTTCTCACGCAGCCAAATGCTCACAACTTGGAAGCACCCATTTCATTTTTTAGCTCAAATCTTCAGGGTGCCGAACTAAATTATTCCGATGTGGAGAAACAAGCCTTTGCTGTGTTCAAAGCAGTTAAACATTACAGGCCCTTTCTTTTGAAAACTCACACGAAAGTTATAGTCCCTTTCCCAGCGGTAAGGCAACTATTAATTCAAAAAGAACTGGGTGAAAGAAGAGCCAATTGGGTCACATCGCTTCAAGAATATGACTTAGAAATAAAGCCAGCGAAGATTGTTAGGGGCCAAGGTTTTTGCAGGATATTGGCAGGAGCATCAAACATTCCTGAATCAAGCGACATGGATCAGACTCAATCAATCAATCAGATAAGTGTCACTGATTCCGAATCTCAATATGCAGATTTAATATTTTATTTGAAAAATGGTTATGCTCCTCCAAATTTATCTTACAAAAATAAAAGGGCCATTAGGTTAAAAGCAAAAAATTTCACTCTCATTGATGATGTGCTTTTTAGACAAAATTATGATTCTATCCTGTTAAGATGTCTTGAGAAACCTGAAGCTCAAAAAGTTTTACAGGAGCTACATGATGGGCCAGCGGGAGGACATTTTGGAGCGGACACAACAGCCCACAAAGTTATTCATGCTGGATATTATTGGCCTACTCTGTTTAGAGATGCTCATGAATACGTAAGAAAATGCTTCAATTGCCAAACTGCTAGTGGAAGACAATGGAAATCAGCTTTCCCCCTGCAACCTGTCAACATTGAACAGCCATTTGAACAATGGGGATTAGATATCATTGGAGAGATTACTCCACCATCTTCCAAACAACACAGGTATATCCTCACTGCTACCGATTATTTTACCAAATGGGTAGAGGCTATTCCTTTGAAGGCAGCAAATTCAGAGGCAATCATCGAGTTCATAGACCAATTCATCATTACCAGGTTTGGTGTCCCAAACGCTCTCGTTTTTGATAATGCTTCCTATTTCTCAGGAAATGCTATATATGATTTTGCTATTAAGAGGGGGTTTAAACTGAAATATTCTGCTAATTATTATCCCCAGGGAAATGGTTTAGCAGAATCTACTAATAAAAATCTCATCAAAATCATTAAGCGAACTGTTGAACAGAATCATAGAAACTGGCACAAATCTCTAGTGTTTGCATTATGGGCTGATAGGGTTACACAAAAGGCTTCTATAGGTTCCTCCCCATTTAATCTAGTATATGGAAAAGAAGCAGTATTGCCTACCAATCTTGTTCTACCCTCTTTAGCCCTAGTACAGTACATCGAAGAGACTCCTTCTTCCTCTGTTCAACTTAGACATGACCAAATTCTCAAATTAGAAGAAGAAAGGGAGAAATCCAGAATCACCCACGCCAAACATCAACAAATGATCAAAGCATCCTTTGACTTAACCTCATCCGATTCCAAACACTTCCAAGTTGGTGACTTAGTTCTCAAATGGGACAAGGCCCATGAAGATAAAGGTAAGCATACCAAATTTCAGAAAATGTGGCTTGGACCATTTCAGATCTGTGACAAGATAGGCCATTCAACATTTATATTGCAAGATTTATCAGGGTTGAGAGATTCTCTCCCTGTTAATGGCCTGATATTGAAGAAATTATTTAATTGAGAAGGTGATCCCTTCTCCTCTTTGTAGATTTGTGTAGTTTATAGGATCGATAGGAAATAAAACTGTAGAGTATCTCCATTGACCTTTAGCTTGGTTTGAAAAAGCTGTCTCACAAAATAATACGAATATTTGCTTTTAGATAGTAGAATCCTCAACCAAAAGGAATAATTTCTAGGGAACTAGATATCTGTGTGTTCTGAAATCACCACCTAACATTTTGAAGACTCTTTTTGAAAGGTAAAAGTTCTGTAAATCATTCTCGGTTTTCAAAAACTGGTCTCCAAAGGTTATTCATTTTAAGATGAAAACTAACCCATTTTCAGCATCTTCAACTCTTCACCTGTCATCCATTTGCTCTTAAGGAGAAAATTGTTCACCCCATTCACTAAAGTTTATGGTTACTCAGAGTGTAATTCTAAAATATAGAAGATTAAAGATAAGAGGTCTTATTACAAGCCTGCTTACCATGTTCTTAGGAAAGTAGTTTGACTGACATTACCAATACTGCCTATCATAACAGGGTAATGGTTTGAAATTTCAAGACAAGAGGTCTCATCACGAGCCGGCTTGTTCAGTTAAATTATTACCAGTGAATGGCATTGTCAACAGCTGGCCACCAAACCAGGACAATGGCTTTTTATCTTATCAATGACAAAGAAGAAAAAACAGATAAAAAATAAAATATGGGAACATATTTTAGTTGCATTCTGTTAACTACAATCTTATGTGAATGGAAAAGTGAATAATACTATGGTTAAAAGGTATCCCTGCCGAGACTATAAACGTTTGCTGGCAACAGAGGATCTACCTATGACAGAGGGGTTAATTATAAAAGCTGATTTGGGAAAGTTTTTGTTTTATCATTATAAACCAATAAAGGCCTATTTTAAGACTTAGAATGTATTTATTTTTTCTTGAAGCCAAAAGGAAAGAAGTTAACAGAATTCACTTGATTCAGAACGCGCGAATATCCAGTTAAATTAGAAGTTTTTTCCTTCTGATTGAGTTTCTATTTTAAAAAAAAAAAAGCTTAAGTGTTTGTTTTAATTTTAGAGATAACTGGTTCTTCCAGCGAATCGCCAATTGTTGTGCCCTACAACAACCCCCCATTTCATATCATTCTTATTTACAAAAAATTAACATATGGAATGGGTCCCTTTTAAAATTTTTGGCATCAATGCTTGTATGTTCAAAAAGGCCGGATAATCAAACGAGTTTTCATGTATTTAAGCCTTTCTTGGGATATCAATGTTTCAAATAATAAATAATATTTTGTTATTGCGATAAAGCGATCGCAAGATCGCATATCGCAACAACATGAGAGATGCATTCAAATGGCATTTTGGTCTCCGCCGATGCGATATGGCTATCGGCAATTGGCAATGTTACATGCACACCACTAACGGCACATAACTCATGTCCCGACGCGACGCGATATCGGCGATCGGCTATCGGCGATACCTCATGTGAAACCACTTTATGTTATAAATCCCGACCCGATGCGATATCGCTATCGGCCGTCGGCAGAATCCCATGCACTTCAATAAGGCACCCAGTTCCTACCCCCGATGCGATGCGATATCGCAATCAGCAACCCCCAAACCACTTTATATGCACCTAGCTCTATTTTCATGCGCCGGCCCGATGCGATATCGCTTATCGGCTGTCGGCAGGATCTTTTGGTAATAATTGTGCAGCACTTATTTCTTGAGGCGATGCGATATCGCTCATCGGTGGTCAGCATTCTTAAAAGCCATTACTTAAAGCTCTAATTTTATATTCATATCCGGCTGACAGAGCGCGAATCCCAAAATGCTGTTAAATGCAAGAGATAAGGTAATGCATGCGTATTTAAAAGATTTTTGCCCCTTCGATTAACGAATACCTGAGCTTAACCGCCAGAATATCTGTTGCACGCTTAAGGGGGTCATTCAGCCGGATAATGGTGTGATATTCATTTAATGAGTAGCAGCCCTTAAATCGCCATTAATGCATCTACAACATCTGCCCACTGATTGAATCCGCAGCCACTTTTGAGAATTAATCTCCCCACGCTTCAAAAGATATATCTTTCCCGTTATGGATTGTCATCGTCATTTCTGTTGTTACGATTTCTCTTGCAATTGTGTAGAATTCGTCTTTTGAGAGAAGCTTAAGCATGATGGGGAAAAGATCCAAGAGGACTACGGGCTCTGCTGTTACACCTGTAGCAGGTCAAGTTGCCGCAGATAAGAAAAAAGGCCTCATTTCAGATACTACGTGCACTGGTCTTAACAAGAGTACATGGCAGGGCACATATAATTTACTAGAAGCTGAGCAACCGGAAGTTTCAGTGATAGTGGCTACTGCAGACTCACTCAAAAAGTCTGATGCAACTCTCAAAGAGTTGGCTGATTCCTTTCTTCACAGAATAGCGGCCAGAGAGCAAGTCCTTCCCTACATTGATGTAGTGCGGTAGGCAATCGAGGAAATTCCAATCATTGACAGAACGTTCCACACAAGAGACGGACGGATTTTCGGGTCGTTCAAACCAGAGCACCTGAGGGAAATGTATCATTTGCCTGAGCCAGAGAAAATCTACAACAAAGACTTCGTGGAGAAGTTTGCAGCTGAAAATGAAGTACCATCCGAGCCCATTCGGGATTGGAGGCAGAATCCGGCCAAACACAAGCACGAAAGCTCGGGTAAGTACTCCGTTGATTCTTTGGCTTCTCCCTATTGCTATGCGGGAATTATGATGTGTAGGCTATGGGGATTACATGATTCTGCCAATTTCGATATAGAAATGGTTCCCCTGATGGAGGCCGCTGTTAATAGTATAATCATGGATTGGGCCACCATTCTTTCTGATAAGTTGACTGTAGCTGTTCGAGATTTTAGAGCTAAATCTGTAGTCACCGAAAGGAAAATTCCCCCATTTTATTATAGTGCCTACATTATGGATACATTGTGTTTTAACTCTGAGTTTCCCATCCTCGGTTGGAGATGGACCACCCAAGACCCTTCGCCCATTCATTTGTATCATCGGAAATTGTGGAAGTCCTCTTACAAGGACCATTTGTATCAAATTTGCAATGGTTTTATGGTTCCCATTCATTATTCCATTTTTGATCGGCCTATTCCCAAAATCTCCTATCTGGCTTCCTTCGACTTACCTGCTGTCGCAAGTTGGTTTGGAGAGGAGCATTTTACCTATATTAGGGTTTATGGAAGCCAAGCCAAGCCGCATGTTCTCCCTCTATATGTTCCAGACAAACTGTTAGCCCGAGAGATCTCCTACCAAATTATGGCCGAGAGTGTCACTCAAACTCTCAAGAAAGAGAAGAAGAGGGGCTGGCCCTCTTTTCCCTTGAGGATGGGTGTTTTTACTCTGCATAATCTTCAGCATGCAGAAAAGGAGGCTATAAAGATGCAAGCTTTATCCCTGCCCACTATGCCAGCCAGACTCTATGATCCTAAGAAGACTGCTTTCATTGCCCTAGAACAGGCCAAACTGACTAAGATTGACCATCAAGAGGATGAGTTTGATGACCTGTTCGCAGCTGCCGATTCAATAAGCCAAACCAAGCAGCTTTCCAAGATGAGATACAATGATGAGAATTTAACTGAGTTCAATAAACTTAGAGAGCAGAGGTTGCAAACTCTGCCTCTAGATTTATCGTCATTAACCTCAGCGTCCTCCTCAAGTGAGCCTGGTCAGAAACAGACAAGCCAACCTCCTGTTATAACTAAGGAACAAAAGAAACAACAGGAGGAAAGGCAAAAGAAGCAGCAGGCAGAGAAACAGAGGAAGGAGGAAATAGAAAAGCAGCAGAAAGAGCAGAAGGAACAAGAACAGAGAAAGCAGAAGCAGATGGAGGAACAGCGGAAGAAGGAAGAAGAAGAAAAACAAAAGAAAGAACTGGCAGATAGGCAGAAAAAGGAATTGGCAGATAGGCAGAAAAGGGAGCAAGAAGAGAAACAGAGAAAGGAGTTAGAGGAGCAGCAGCGGAAAGAGCTGGAGGAGCAAAAGAGGTTGGAACAAGAAAAAGAAAAGAGTAAATCCCAAATGGAGCAACACAAACAGACCTCCATAGATCCTGAATTGCTTAAACAATGGAATCAATTCGATTCCATTATCAGTGGAAAGGAAGGCTCCAAAGACACAGACACCTCTAAGACAAGCGACGCACCAGACACCACTTCTTCTCAGGTTCTAAGCGGAACCAGCGGCCCACCCACTTCAAAGGAGATCGAGGTAATCACCAAAGACCCTTCCGATCAGATTGTGCTCCAGGTGGAAGATATTCCTCCCCTGGACGTTTTCTACAGCCCTAGGCACAAAGCAGTTGTTAAGCGCTCAAGGAAGAGACGAAGGCTTGATCAACCTTCCATCTTTCCTGAGCAAACAGTCACGGGGAATGTAGTCTGGAAGGAGGAATTAGACCCCTCCGATGATCTAACCAAGCTATCGCAGTACGCGGGAGCTTATTCTGCAGCAACTATTGATAAAGCATCGGAGGTAAGTCTTTTGTTAAAGACTAAGGACCAGGAGATTTGTGCATTGCAAGCAGAAGTAGCCGAGGCGCGAAACAAGGCAGCACAGGTAGAAGAGAAGTTGCTGGCGCAACAACAAGCAAACAATGTATTAACCCAGCAACTGCAGACTGAAAAACAGAGGATTGATCAGAGCGCAATCCAGAAGCAGAAAGAATTAACGGAGGCATTGGCACAATTGAGAGCGGCAAACGAGCTAATGACGAAGTCAAAGGATGAGCAAATCGCTCAACTGTTAGCACAGCTCGAAGATATCAAAGGCACTAAGAAAGTCGAAGATTTCAGAGCAGAGGCAACTCAAATAAATAGTGCATTAATCTCTCTGGTTAGACTCCTATGCCGACAACTTACCGAGGTTGAGCCATTATGTGAAGTATCTACAGCAGTATGTCAGCAGATAGAAAAAGCTAGAAATGAGCTAGATCAGGCCGAAGAAACCATAGCCTCATATCTTGATTGACAAGATACTGATGTGGGGAAAGCAGCAAATTTGCCTAGGATCTATGAGCCATTCAAGGACATACTCTTCATGGAATGGAACACTCAGATGATGAAAGCGGAGAGGGCAGCTTCAAGGTGTAAATTGATTACTAGCAATATTGTTGATTTAGTCAACAATACACTCTATTTGGCCAACATGATCTCTCAGTGCACACCTGGAAGCATGACCATGGCAAAAATGATTGAACAAACAAGTTATCATGAACTGGAGGAAAAGAGAAAGTTAATTGCTGGAGTAAATACTTTAACCTCCGACGCATATTGGCTCTTTCTAATCAAGCCACACACTCAAAGGTCGGCTCTTAAGTGTTTAACAGATGCTCTCGGATGCCTAATCCCCGACATTCAGGATGCCACATATGATGCCCAGCTCACGTCGCATCTCAACACTCCACCGGAAGTAGAGCCAATGCTGGCGATATGTCAGCTGAGTGTTAAAGGCAAAGAACCCGCTGAATGAAGCATTGCTGCCGACTGCCAGATCACCAAAAAAGATGGAAAATATTTATTGATGCCAATTTAGTAGCTTTTCAGTTTTTTCTTAGATATTTAGATTAGATTAGTATTTATAGACCCTTTCATTGTTTTGGAAAGGGTCGTAGAATTTTGTAATAGACTTAAAGGCTGAAGTTTGCACTACTGTGCTTTAGCCTATATTCTTTTGTGAAACTCGACCGATAGTCCTTAATTTGACGAGAAGGCTGTTTTATGCATTTGTGCACTATTGTCTCTTGTTTGGAATGCTTTCTGGTTTGAAGGAAGGACTGCGACATAGCGATTTATATAATTGATTGTTGAGCAGCTTACATGGTACTTTTATCTGCATCTGTCCTCTTTCCTTTCATATGAATTGCTGTGTTATTATCTTTTGTTATTGTTGAATACATGTATGCGCTGTAACAGCAAATCTTCATTTCATTCCACTATTGGATGTTTTGTGATATGCCTTTCTTTTAATCATGCATGTAGCAATGATATGAATGACAATGTGTAGTAATTCGCTATTATCGCTCTGCATAACTAATTATGCAGAGCAATCTTAAATGGTTTAAACGTCTATGCTTTAGTGTTAGAGTCATCTATATGCCTGCCTTAAAGCACATATTATCAAACGCTGCGCTTTGAAAGATTGATAAGTCTCGGGATTAGATTATAGTTAATATATATTTCGCTGATAGTTTTAGTTGTTCACTTATCACTATCATACCTCATAAGTTACTCGTCCATCCCACTTTTATCTATTATTGGGAAACTGGTCCCATTATCCCCAGTCGGAGCCACTATTCCAAACGGAAAAGGAGCTGTACTAAGGTCCGGACCGGGTGGTTTCCCCTTTGTTGTGGCAGCGATTTTCGAGGCCTCAACAGGTCCTTCACGAACTCTTGTTCACTTTCTAGTTAAACTTTCTCAATCTTTTGTGGTAGCTGAAACAATAAATTACTCTCGTCATTTTTTTGTTGTACCACTATGGAATAAGGCTTAAATTCTATAAACATAACATTTCTATTATGAAAAATATTTCTAGCCATTGGATTCCACAACTTGTACCCTTTAACACCAATGCTATAGCTAATGAAGATACATCTTACTACCTTTTTATCCAACTTAGATTTCTGCTCCTTAGGCGCAAGAGCATATGCCTCATAATCAAAGACATGAAGATATTGAAGAGAGGGATTCTTGACCATCCAAACCTTTATAGGGGTCTTATCCACAAGAATTAATGTGGGAGACTTGTTAATCAAGTAACATGTAGTAGCAACTGCTTTAGTGCAAAAATTCTTCTACAAGCTATCTCCACTAAGCATACTTCTAACTCTCTCCATTAATGATCTATTCATCTATTCTACAACTCTATTTTGCTAAGGGGTATATGGAGTTTCCTTATGTCTTTCAATGCCATTCACCTTGAAAAAAATATTAAAATTTGCAACAACAAAAAACTCATCATCATTATCAATCATCATCACCTTAATCTTCCAATTAGTCTAATTTCTAAGAAAACCACACTATCCTTAAAACAAATAAACCCATTTTATTCTACAATAAAAATCAATGAATTCCACATAATACAAAGCCTTAGAAATCAAAGGAAATTTAACTAGAAAAAATACATCAAAATGAATTAAGTCCAACATCCCAAAATATTTATGAGAACTAGAATAAAACTGAACATGGTTATGTTTTCTATACATGCAATGCTCATATAAATCAAACTAAAAAAACAACATTCAATCTATCAACAATATTTTTGCTTTTCAAGACCCATAGACCCTCCTCACCTATATGGCCCAATATTTTGTGCCATAGCATTTCATTCTTTGTAGGTAACTTGATTTTTGAACGCAGAGTTTTGGCAAGATGTTTTGATTGCGGAAACAAGGTACCCACACAAGCAAGGTCCTATATATCTCTCAACTACAATTTTGTTTTAAAATTTTACATTTAATAGTGCATGCATCAAGCTGAAACAAGTTACCCACACAAACACCTTTAGCAAGTATCATATCTCCATGAACCATCTTGCACCTTTTGTTAAAGAAATCAAAATTTTCACCTATATCACTTGTGTGCTTACTAATAGTAGATTTCATGCTAAATGCAAAATGTACAAAACTCCATTGATCCCCTTTACTCTGCCTTTAGGGAACCTAATCAAGACTCTACCATAGTCCAACTATGCAAAGAGGAGAGTCATTATCAAGGTACACAAACCCACCATCATATTTATGATACACTGGAAACTAGTGCCAATGAGAATTCATATGGAAGGAAACTCCAGAGTCTATCATCCATGCACTCTAACATGCATCGGGCTTCTAAAGCTACAATAAAGGAATCTTCCTTATTTTCTTGAGAAGATTTTATTGACTCATTATCAAAATCATTATTTTCTTTCATATTCTTCTCCTTCTCTTCCTTGCAATCCCTTTTGAAGTGCCCAACTTTGTTGTAGTCCTAAGATTTTACCATTCATTTTCTAAGAGACTTTTATCTCCTAAGAGATTTGGATCTACTATTTTCTTTTTTCTTGTCTCTATCCTTTGACCTTTCACAAAAGGCCAAAGCCTCATTGGTCGATTCAAAAACTTTGCACGTGACCTTCTATGATGGTAAGGTAGCCGCAACCCCATCAAGCACTAATTTCTTTATAATACTTCTAATGGCCATTTCTAGGTTATTCTGTGAATCTAGTAAAGATCAAAATAGAGTCATATAATGTTCCTTCTCATCTTTCTTCACTCCAATTGAGACTAATTGGGTCATAATAGTATTAAATGAATTTAACTCTCCAACTATAGAATCAACATCATCATGTTCAAGGAAAATAATTTTTTCCATGGAAGAAGTTTATTAACCAAGGATTTAGCCTGATACAAATACATTAATTTCTTCGAGAGACTAGTTGTACTTTTTGTCTTTAGAAACATTCAAAAATATTGAATGAGCCAAATAATTCTTGATAATGACTCTTGCATTTATCTCTAAGACTACCCAATCTTCATATATCATACTGATGGGTTGAGTTCATGATACTATAATCCATATATTTCTATCTACAAGAATATATCCCATCTCAAGCTTTCAAAGCTCAAACGTAGTTCCATTAAACTTCTTAATTTCTATTCTAGAGGTGCCCATTATTTCGTTACAACAAGACTTATTTCTACATAAGTTCCCACTAAAGCAAAGATTAGATTAGAAAACCTTGTCCCTTAAAGTTAGGATTCAAGGTGATCATGTTCTAATACTAAATGAGAGGAAGCTTGGGTGAAAAATATGTTTCCTACACTAATTTATGAGATAAGATTGTGCAAAAATAATTCTTTTTAAATAATTGCAAACATATGAAATGAAAAAATAAACTATCAACAACAAGATATCTTGGGGAAAACCCCTCCAAGAGCTAAAATTTTATGCTCTAAAGGAAAATTATTGTATTATTCAGCAACTAATAGCTACAATACATTTTTTTTTTTTGCTTTCTCCAAAAGTGTTAAGCAATGACTTAATTTTGGAGAGAAATTGACAACATAATAATTAGTAAAAATAATCTCACACATTCCATCACTCTAGCACTTAATTTATAATGCACAGTAAAACCATAAATTTTTTATGATTTTCTATTTCTACACAACGAAACCCACTATCAAGTTATTTTCTACTATTGTTCATTGCTTAAATAAGTACCTAAATATTTGTTAAAATAATTATATGTGCAATTGCTGAAATATTCATTGCACAATCGTTGAATTATTCTCTATAACATTGTTGAAATATTTCATGCAAGCTGAAATATTTGTTGCACAACGCTTAATTATTTCATGCACAATTACTAAAAATATTCTTTGCACATTGATAAAATATTCCTTACAACATTCCGAAATATTCCCTACATAGTTGTTGGAATATTTCCTACATAATTGTTGAAATCTTCTTTTCACAACTACTAAAGTATCCCCTTCACAACTACTGAAATATTTTTTACATTCTTTATGCAATTGTTGAAATATTCTACCAAAATATTCTTTACATAGTTGTTGAAATGTTCCATTCAAAATTATTACTAGCAATTGCCCTAAAAGTTGCAAAGGGACGTAGATAGGACTGCTAAATTGGAAAAATTGTACTTTGATTTTAAATAGTAATTTTTATATTAAATATAGGTTTTAGGTTGTGATGTGAATATACTAGTTATACAGTTAAAAGGTTCATAATGGAGTATACAGTGCAAAATCTCACCACGACCCTTCAAAGTATCATAGAGTTGATGGTGCATGTTAATAATGCAATCTACCATTTTTTTCAATTTAACAGTCCAATTGTAATAAAGATAAAGATTCATGCATTAGATACAATATTGTTAATATGCAAAAGAGATTAAGAAGTGAAACTTCTATCTTTGACATGCTAGAGGAAATGTAGATATCAAACACTTGTTTGTCCTTGAGAATGGTTGACACAATCAAAGCACCAAACATGAAAGAACATCATTCAAATTATTTAAAATATATTAAAGAAAAGATCATTGTAATGATAAAGTGCTCACTTCAAGAAACTAATATGAGGGTTGGATATTCAAGAGTGGTGATATTCGAGCATATGACAAGTTCAAATAGTTTATGTCAGCTAAGACATACAATATTTTTACAAATAAAACTTATCCCTGAAAACATAGTGGTTTTGAAGTTAGTTGTCCTTACGATTCTAAGAGCACCCACACGCTCCCCATACAACCCCATATCCTTTGCATAACTCTGAGCAGTAAAGCATTCACCACCATCTCCTACAAACAAACGAACAAAGTATGCATCTGCATCAAGGCTTCCATTGGAAAATCCCTGAATCAAAGAAGTGAAAGGTCATGATTTGTTGCACAATTTAAAGAAACCTTCAGTACAAATAACATATGGATGAACAAAATACAAACAAATGTATCTTTCAATTTCACCACACATGATAGGGAAAATATCATGCAGAAATGAAAGTTTCAATGTGTTGATATTAGATAACCTGATAAGCACTATCAAAAAATGGGAGTAGATCTTTTGATCTTATTACTTGTTGAATTCCTTCCCATTGGTCTTGTGTAGGATCTACAGAAGTGGGATTATGTGCACATGCATGAAGGAGAAATGTAGCTCCAATTGGAGCTACTTGTAGATCTTCAAGCATACATGTTCAAAGTATAGAAAGAAAAATAAAATATTGTCTACCAAGCAAACTTGTGCAATCATTTGATGCACAGACACAAGATACATGCATACCTCTGCTCCCAATACTCCTGAAAGTTGAGAGACACAGAACACATTCATAACTGTTCAGATACCAAATTGATATATTATATGTTCAAATATAAATCCACTAAACAGAGAGATTTTCCTATGGAAACAATATATTCCCTTTGCTTTTGTCTTGGGAAGAAGTGAACAATGGGAAAGTTTTTGTGAGTACCTTTCACTTAATAAAGTAAACTTGCATAAACACACAAAATCAACAAAAACCCTTGTGATGGTGTGTTTAATGTAGCTACCCCTTAGGGGGTAACACTACTAATAAGACCAGTGAGATCAAGGAGAGTAGAAATTGAAAGAGTACCAAACAGAAGTATGGCATCTGAAGAAAGAGGTTTCTTAGATTGATCTTGTACCTCTTCATCATCCTATTTAGTTTTCTTGGGTTAAGATTTCTCTTTTTTTTTCCTTTTATTATTTCTGTGATTATCATTTCTATCTTTATCATCATCATTTCCTCCTCATGGAGGATGTCTTCTACCACCAGTGGCTGATAATCCTTTCCACAAATCCAAATCATAAGGTAGATCTAGAGGAGGAGAAGAATATTTATGTTCATCACTAATAAAATTCTCTTGAGAATCTATCACTTTTTTCTTACCACCTTCGTCAATAGTAGTGGTGAATCGTGATCATCCCTTCCTAAATAAGTCCTGACTTGTGTAAAGTTAAAAGTAGTGTGCAATTTTTTTTCTTATCTGTACCAAGGCCTAAACCTCTAGGACATTGTGTAATGTTGTAAGGTCTTTATGGACCATCCTCATTTTTTTGAATTCCTCCAACACTTTGTACTTGAGTTGAAGATCATATCATAGCTAGGACCAAAAAGTTGTTTATTTTCTACTTCATTAGTAATTAATAATTGAATTCATCATTAGTCATTAAATGCAATGAAACTACCTCATCCTCAAAATCTGAGTTACCATTTGCAAATACTTCCTCATCAACCACCTAATGATCTCTTTTGTGGGCATTCCATTACTGCACATTCCAACTCTATTCCTTTAATTTATCAGTTATATCAATGGGAAAAGTTGGTAATTCAACCTTTAGGTTTGGAATGGAATCCCTAGGTCTTCTAGAAAACACTAAATATTGAGGAACAATTGGCTCTTGTAATGGGAAAATATCCTTGTCTAGTTCATTGTTTATGGTTGGGATTAATATATCTTTCCTAAGTTTAGAAATGTTATTTGGATCTTGAGCAAGGACAAGGACTCTTGCACTGAGTTGTTCCCTACATGAACATTCTAGAACCTAGTTGCCAATGGCCTCTCATATTTCCCATCAGAGGTTGCACCAACACAGGCATGTAGGTGTGTACTGAGCTGGAGAAGGCCACATGGATGAAACAATGCTCCTTGGCCCACCATTGGATGATGAAGTTCCATGTGTCCCATGGTTCATTTCAGACATGACCAAACCACCAAGGAAAATGATAGATGGGAGCCACCAATTGTTGATGAACTTCCATAGATGACTAGGTGGTTCAAGCCCAAAGATTATGACCTGGATCCTATAGCTGCAACATATTGTGTTTCATTTTAATGATGATTATGCTTATTTTTGGTGTGCCTCCCAAGGAAGACATTATTTTTTGTATATTTTTTTGGAGCTTGGCCCTATGCCATTGATTTTTACTATTACAACTCAAACTTGATTGGGAATTTGAAAGTTTAATGCCCTACATTTGTTTTTGGTTTTGAGTTTCCCAAGAAATTTATTTATGCCTCTTTACCACCCATAACAACAACCTTTCATTTTTTCCACCTTTTCTTATAGTGCTACCTATAGATATTGTTATATTAATTGGAATAAAAGATGCAATTTTATTTAAACAAAAAAAAGGAGTGAGAGTTAGCAGAGAGAGGGAGTGTATTGTGCATTTCTTCTATAAGGTTGTTCAATGTTGGTAATAAACTTTTGATTTCCATGTTGACCTAGGAATTAGTGTATGTCATGAGATGCAGAATGAAAGAAAGGAAGCAGAGCATAAATTAATAGACATTTTTTGCAAGGTTTTACATTGTCAAACCTGTCCTAGGATTTCCAAGGAAAGCCATGTGTGGTGATATCCTAGAAGCAAATTTTAGTCCAAGGGCCCATCGTTTCTCATCCAAAATCATTCCCTTTTCCCATGTTCATAGTTGTACCTTCAATTCATGCAACCCCACAACTCTTGACAGCTCTACTTCCAACAATGACATCTTGCTCTTGGACTTCTCACATGCTTCTCTAGATTTCTGCTTTCTTTGTTCATCAAGATGAACTTGCAACAACAATTGTAGCTTCTAATTGCTATGACCTTGAGACAAATGACTTAATGGAGTCATGCCTTCCTGTAGACAGATGTTCACATTCAGGTTTATGTTTTTTGAAAGCATCAGATACACAGTAAACTCAAATCTCAGTAATATGATATCCAAATACAAATAGTGATAAATACATTATCCTTGGCATTGATATCAGCATGATACTGGAGTAAGGCCTCAACTGTTGAGCAGTCTTCTGCTCAGAGGGAATGCCAGACTTCCAAATGCAACGGGGTCATCCCATTTTGCAAATTTCATTTATAGAACAGTTAGCTATATATGGATATAATGTGAACTTGACATATTTTAACAGTTAACTTCATAAACAGAGAGAGAGAGATCATTTTGTTCAAACAATTGGTGGTTGGAATTTGACAATAGGAAGCCACAAGTTCAATCCCCACCAAATCATCACTTTCATGGATGTAACAGGCCATAGTGCCAATAATAGGATGTTTCATGTCCCTTCTATAATAAAGGTAAAACAAAAGTGGCATGTTTTGTCACATTCTCATTCTAGAGAGTAAAGATATATTGCTATTTCTCTTTTAAATCATCACTGTAAGTGCAGTATGCACTTCTTCACAATAAAAGTAAACTAAAGATGGTAATCTTCTTGATTTCAATAATAAAGGGAGATCACTAAGGGCCATTTCACACAAGCCATTGAGTAATATCAATTTTGAATAGTTTTTTTTTCATTTCGCACAGAAATTTGTAAATCCATTCTGTTAAGAATAAAGGCAATATATTTTGACTAACATCTGCAGAAGAATTTGTGAGGTTGTTCTGTTAACAATAAAGCCAACAAAGTTTGACTAACTTCTGCAAAAATTAATATGTTGTTAAAGTACCGCTGACATGATCACAATACCAGGAATGAAAACCTAGATATTGAACAAAATTTTGACTAAAAATGAGTTTGTTTTAGCCTACAGTTTGTGTTGGTGGACAAGGTCTACAACATTTTGGACATGCTGCAAATGGTTGAACCAAGTTTTACTGAAAACCAGAATATCATCTAAGTAAACAACAACAAAATTACCAAAAGGTGAGAGGAATATATCCTCAATGGTCCACATGAAGGAAGCAGGAGCATTGGTAAGGCTGAAAGGTATAACAAACCACACATAAGGTTGAACTTGGTCTTCAATGTTGTCTTCTATACCTGTATAGGTTTCCATTTGAACTTGGTAGTAGTTGGAAGCTAACTCTAGCTTGGTGAAATCACTTAGCTCCCTTGTGAAATGATCATCAATTTGATGCATAGGGTAGAAATTCTAAACAATGACCTTTTGGAAGGCCCTGTAACTATACGAAACATCCACTCTTGTTTCTCTTTGAGTTCTTTTTCTTGGGTACTTGTTATCACGTAAATTTGCACCAACATACCTACCATATAATTATAGAGAATCTAGCCCTGTCACCACTAGATACCTCACTATTCAAATTGGTACTTTTCCAGCCTCAGGGGGTGTCCCTAGGGGTTGTATGCTCTCATATGACTAACAAATCTTCATAACTACTTCGATTGATCAACACACAAAGACTCATTCTTGAAATGCCCCGAAAGAAAATAGAAGAGAAAGGGTCAACTCTTAGTAAAAATCAAGTGATTGAGATCATATTTCTGAACTAATTACAACAGTCAATGAAAATGGATGAGATGAGTAGAACATGTGCCTTAAGTGTATAAGAATTCAAAATAAGTACATTATGATTAAAGCTAATCATAACAATGCAAAACTATTAAACTACTATACAACCAAGAGGTTCCAAGATTTAGAGACCAGACATGGTCAAATCAAATCAATATGTTAATCAATAGACATGATTACATCAGAGGGAAAAAACATGACAGGCATCCATAGGTCTAGTAGCATGCAGTGGTGGAAGTAGTTTGTGAAATTCCAAAGGTGGAAGGATGATGAAGACTCGGGTGATGTGTTTGCTCACAAAGTATTGTCTATCCCTCACTACACTTTCAATACAACATATATAGAATCCCAACACCATTGAATATCAATTCAACCTAACTTCATGTGGAAATTTAAAAAAAAACATGCTAAAATCAACGTGCTCAGAAGGGCTACCAACTGTGTTGACTTGCTTGTTTGGAGGAGTTTTTGTGGCAAAAGCACTATTGTTTATGTCAACTTCCAAGAATAAAACTGCCTAAAATACTCCACTTCAACATTGGTGTTTATTTCTTCTTCTCTTACTCAAATTGTCAAAAAAAGTGACCCTCAGCGTTGAGCCCATAGACACTGTTGCTTAATTGATTAGTGATTCTTCTCATAATCATTGGAAAAACCTACCACTACTAACCCCTTGTAGTGCTGAAGTTGTGAGTGGAATGTGCTACTTTAAGGTCTCTTCCTAAAATAATCTTGAACAAACCACTGCTTTCCAACTCGAAGAGTGATTCCTCTTCAATTAGTGTGTTATCTCTGTGTGGTTATTCCAACAAATTGCCAAAAATATTTACATCTCTACAACAACAACCACTAAAACTCTTAATTTCAGCCATACGAACTACTCATTTCCATTTTTAAGCATGAAATATGTTGAAAACATACCATAGAATGAGCCATTTCTATTGTGCATTGTGAGTCTTTAACCTGCAGTTGGGTGTTTACCAACCTCATCTACACAAAACTTGCAACGATGATTGCACATGTGGAAGATTTCTGGTGATCTGGCTGTTGTTTCAATTATTCCACAAACAAGAATTTCTTTTTCTTTCAATCAGTAAGGTCATATGTGAACCAATGGATGGACGAACGGCTTCTAGTCAAGTAAAAATGTATATCTAGAAACAAAACTTAAAAACAACAATTAGCTAGGCTTCTAAACCTCCATAAACACCCAATAAATATATAACACAAGCTACTGACAAAATGATACATGATACGTGGTGTGCTGATGGGATCTTGATAAAGGAAAGATATTGTTTTTAGAGAATAGGATAGATGTCTGCCCAATAGCAAAAAGGTAGACAATGGTTGGCTTGACCATTTTCAAGAAGGAGACGCCTATCAGCGTAAAAATATTATTTTAGCAACTGAAATATTATTAGTACATTATTGCTCAAATATTCCCTTAACAACTAAAATATTCTCATCACAACATCATTGAAAGATTCTTTTCACAATAATGGAAATATTCTTAGCATAACATTGCTAAAATATTTTCTACACAAATATTGAAATATTCTCTCCATAACTATTGAAATATTTTCTGTGTAATTGTTGAATTTATCACTTGTAGTGCAAATGTTTTCTGCCACAATGTAGAAATTCTCTACAACGCTATAAGGTTCTCAACAACAATATATAAGTTTTCTGTAGGGCTATAATGCTCTTCGCAACGTTGTAATGTTCTTTGCAACACTTCACAAATTCTCCACAATATTGTAATATTCTCCACAACATGCAAAAATTCTCCATGACATTGCAAGTTTATCCATATTGCTAGAGAATTTCTTCACAATAATGCAATGTATATGCCATATTTCCCAACAATTTCAAAATGTAGAATAAGGGGGCTTTACTTATAGATAAAGGCTATGAAAATCTAACCATGTTAACGATGCTCCTACAACTCTGACATTGCCACCACATATTAGGGGACATAGAATGGTTTCAAAATGCATTATAAAAGAATTTGAATTATATTTTTAATTGGTTGCATCGAGAAGCACTCTACAACCCAATATAAGGGAGATGTGTAGGCATTAGACATTATATCTATATATATATATATATATATATATATATATATATATATATATATATATATATATATAAGGGAGATGTGTAGGCATTAGACATTAGATATATATATATCTATCTATCTATATATATATGAATGATGCATCTTACCATATAAATTAAAATAATGACTCCGTAACCATAATTAGGATTAAGATATTTACCTCCACTTTACCATGAATATTATTAATTTGTAAATACTATTTGTTACAATACCATGAATTATCGATACCACATGCCCAAAACCATAATTTATTTCAAAATCAAAATATTTTATAAATATTTTAATTTTATTAAATCTAAAAGCAAAAAATATTGTAATATTGTTTTTATTAATAAAATTACTAAAAACAAATTAGATAGAAGAAAATCATAATATGTTGTAGTGGTGTAAACATTTACATGTGGGCTCAACTAAAATAATAATAAAAGTTAAAAGTAATTGTGTGGAGAGACGACGTACGAGAGAGTACGTAATAGTGTACTGTATTATAAACATTTTGACTTAGTCAAATTACATAAAACTAAAACTAAAAAAATTGAAAAAACATAAAATCAATAATATTCATTCTATAGCCCAATATGATGTGTAAACCTATCTATCGGTCATCAAAGTTGAAATTTTGCACATGTGAGCCCAAATAAAAAATATTAAAAAAATAACTATACAAAATATTTAAATAATGTGGGTTCATAAAAAAATTGCACTTGAAGAAATTGGGTCCCTATCGACTCATGTTAGATTCGTATTTAAGATAGATATATGCTGAGAATTAGTTACAATTAATAATAAAACCAACAAAGATCTATCTTGACACTTGAAAGATCTTGGTAGATATGAATCTACGCTAATTTAATTTAATGAAATATTTTTTTTAGTATATTGTCATCTTTATTATTTTACTTTTTAATTTTTCTAATTAATTTTATTTAAAATACAATTAAAAAAATTATAATTTTAAATTACTAAATTTACATATTTCTAATTTCTTTAAAAATTCCAAAATTCTAAATTCATTTTTACATTGGGTGAATTGAGTGCTTGCCAAATATAATGTTGCAAATTTATGATTTCGTCTTCTTTCTAAGTAGACTTTGCGTAAATATAAATATGAATATATGTATGGGCCTACCTTTCAGAACTCTTAATCTAGGGAGTACATGGGTTTTAATGAAGGCTCTTCTACGAAGTGCCTCTCATAGAAGTCTGAGGACATGACGTACGTCATTAGATGCTGAACTGTCCACTCTTAACAATAAGTTCATATAGTGCGATGGTATGTCACTCATTGAAAAATGGTTGGATTATTAATAGAACATGAATTTCTTTGTAAGAGGTTGAAAAATGGTTGGATTATTATAATAGAACATGAATTTCTTTGTAACAGGTTATAGGGTTAAATTTGAAGAGTCTAATATGTAGACTTTTAAAATTTTAATAGTTAAATGATTAGCAAAGGGTTTGTTTCTTATCCTATAAAAAAAAATATGATTTTATGTACCAATTTGATATCAAATGTGATGAATTATTAATAATAATAATAAAAAAAACATATTAAAGAACTTGATTTAATAAGTTTGCCTAAAGAGAATTAGTGGTTGGAAAAATGTTGAAATGTCAATTTGGAGTGTTGAAATTTGTTTAATTTTATATTCTTGAAATGAGTGGTCTATCACAATTTAGGTGGTGGAATTGAGATTAGTAAAATTATATAATAACCATCACATTATTTATTTATTTATTTTCTATATTGATATTGTATTGTCCTAAAAATCATGAAATCCAAATACATCATTGAGCCATCCATCTTAACCATGTTTATTAGTAGGTAGTTTTAATATGTCGAGTGAAAATCATATATTTTTGACCACCTACCTATGTATGGAATAATTTGTCCAAATTTATAATAATATTAACAGTCTTAGGATAGTTAAAGTATATACTACAAAATTCATAAAACAAAAACTATGAGTAAACATTTTGCAAATTCCACTGTCTGATGAAGTAGCAGATGTCGAGCCTTTGGCACTTAAGCTTGGGGGCACTAAGATGTCACAAACACATTAGATGTGGCATTCAATATGATCCATCCAAGCATCTATTCCTTCAAGGCACACCCATTGATTTATCTAGACTCATTTGACATCTTCAAGATTTGCAAAGATGTTATATATATCATCCTGCTTCTCTATCAGGTCTCTACCTACTAGGTTTTTCATTTTCCGGTATAAAGAGAGAGCACCAAAGTACTACTTCCTCCTACCCATCATATGACGAAGGTTAGGAATCCATTGACCAACGCCTTCCATTACCTTAGAATCAGAGAAATACTGACTATCCTCGGCTACTAGATTTTCTAATTGTTAAATTTTATTTCTAGCCTTAGGGGGACGAATGAATGGAAAGTTGCAGTAGTCTCATAGGTCTACTGCTAGGCTCGATTTTAGCCCTGGGGGTCGCAAAATCCTTCCCCCTCCCCCTCGCCACCCATGTTGGCTTCTAATCCTTTGTCATCGTATGGTGACTAACTAACTGGAGTGTTTGGCTCCTACATAGGTCTAACTATTATCAAAGGTTGGAATGACAATGAGACAGAGCTTTAACACTGTAAACAAAGAAAATCATGATTATAAAGTAATGTCACCAAAAATTTCAATGTAACCAATTTGTAATATTACCTAAGTAGTTATAGAACATGAAAATTCTATAAATCAATAAAGCAATGTAAGAAACGAGACTGCGAAAAAAACAAAAAATGACATAGCATGGTACAAAACATAGAACCAAAATAAAAATAGTTCATTGGATTACGTTTATGTACAATGTCATACTAGCATTTGCATTGGTAGAAAAAATCATCTTATTTTCTCTGATGATTACATTGTTAATCTTGTTCCCATGAGTATAGTATATTGATTGATAATGTGAAATCAAATCCCAAATATTGAGTAAAATGAAAGAGTTGTTTAATAAATAAAAAAATTGTTTATGAATCATAAACTTTGAGCCAATGTTAGGATTATTCGTAATGCAAGGAACGAGCACTGTGTTTTTACCAAATTACTTAACAACATAAACAAAGAAACATGTCATTGTATACGTACAAGTTTACAACTACATTTTGATGGTCTATCGTAAATGTACCATGCGTCTCAAAGTTGGTCAAGATTTCAATAGCATTTGTTTTTTCTGAATAGTATTGGTTGTCAAAAATTTGTCGTAGTGCAATTAATACTCTTTAGAGTTCGACATCCATTAGAATACATTGTTTTTCAGTCCTCTCAGTTGCATGTATTATGCAGTTTAAGTGATGAAAATAAAGAAAGAAATAGTCCTACCTGCAAGCATTGCAATAAAGTTTACTTTTGTTCATATTTCTAGTAGTTGTAATTGGAGTACTACATCTGGTGCATACATTTTTGGATGGGTTCGCTTATAAGTTGATCACTCTCAGGTATCCTTGAAAATGTTGTAAAATTAATATAGAAAAAAGACGCTTAGTAACATGAAATAAAATGTATAATTTATTTCTTATTCTTTATCCATGTCTATTTAAATAATATGATGTAACTTACCATCCATATTTTTCTTGGCGATGAACACATGTTTATTTGACTGTCAACTTTCTTTCCCTTCTTCAATGCACATATGAATGTTGATTGTGAAGCATGGAAAACTCCTTGTTTTTTACCTATATTTTAGCAATATCAAGGGAAAAACATTTTGTAGCAAATCTCTTAGAATTGAAACACATGCTGGAATGAGTTTATCTTGTGCTTGAACCTGTTACATATGAAGCAATTGTAAAATAATACTTCAAAACCGTACAATAGATAAAAAAATGTTTTTTTACCTAAACATTGGGATCTATAGACCTACACATATGTAACTTCCTTTTCATTTTAATGAAAATTGGGTTTTCTGGTGGGGGAAACAACAAGTAGGTGGACCAAAATAGTTGCGATTGTGCCCATTGGAAATGCATTGTCATTACATGACAAATTTTTAATCATCATGTTTGGAAAAAAATGGTACTCTATACAAACAGGACAAATGTTTTCTATGTTGCTAGAATAATTTAGACAAATAGTTTTATCATAATCACCACTATTGTATTTGTGCTTTGGAATAATTTCAAAATCTTAAATAGAAACATCGATATTTGCAACAAGCTTTGACTCATGTTGTTCGATTAATGATGTTGGCACAAGCAATGTTATTTTCATTTCCGCTTTCTTATCTGTTAATTCTGCATGGATTATTTATTTTGACTTATTTGCTTTGTCCAAATATGTTCAATATGTAACCAAGACAACACCATGAAAAATATTTCTAGTTATATTGTTATTGATATATTCGATCAAAAGTTTTGTATACTCTACCTATTTTTTCCTAGTCATGAGCATTAAATTGAAATAAGTTTTTTGTTTTTTTAGAAAAAAGGGAGAAAATAATAGAAAGACAAAGGGGGGAAAAAGAGAAAAATAAAGAAAAAATAGATCTGATAGAGAGTTAATTGGACATGCGTAGAAACACCTATTTACATTTATTTCTTCGCTAGTTTTTGTTACTTTTGTTTTTCCTGTTGTGATATCTATTTCTGTGGTACTACTCATTGTTATCTCTACATTGTTGTCGATCTCTACTGTAACATCATTTCAATTCAATAACTTTTTATTGTTCACAAATATTACATTGAAATCACTGGTTAAAAGGACATTATAATTGAAACTAAGTAAGAACTATTTAATGAAAATAGAATAAGATAACACAAATTCATTACTATTGTACAAAAATTCTAGATAGATTTTAGTTTTGCAAATGAAAAAGTTTCATAGAAATGTTCAAAGTACTTTTTTCCTTGTAATTGTTGTCCTAGATCCGAATCTCTAAGTGTCATATGTTTCCTGGAAATTTAAAAAGATTTTCTTTTAGTTATAGTACATTAAAAAATATGGCCCAAAAGTAGTGGGGGAAAAAAAAAACACAGTTGCATTGTGTAATGCAAATATAATCAAAGTACAATAAATAAAATAGAAACATGCCTCTTAGAAGAGTTATCATTTTCCTTAATGGTATATGTTATGCTTGTATTCATTTCTGCTGTTATGATGATATGAGTTAGTTCAAATATACAAAAATAAGAAAAATAGGAGTTTCTAATTCCATAACACATAAGTACTTTAGAAATATCATATTAAAAAGTATTTGAACTTTGTTTATCATTTCCAAAGGACCATGCCATATATTGTATAAGCATTTGTAATACTCACATATAGAACTAATAGTACATTGTTAACCTGTCAATAATGGTACATATTTTTCACTTTCATTCTAAATGATAGTCGCTCATGGTGTGAAACTACTAGAACAATACCATAAAACCTAGACAAGGATTCTATTTTTAACCAACTCCTATGAAAACTAATTTCACATGCATTCTTAGTGTGTATGCTAAAAATATTGCATGATGAACACCTAGCAAATGCTTCTATGGACAACATAGCCAACATTAGTGGCTATTATTCTAGCGTTAGCTAATAATTATTAAACATATGTATTAGATACTTAACAGAGTTGGACTGGTATATAGAAAAACTGTAATAATAATAATAATAATAATAACTAATTGAAAGTCAACAGATTTTGACTACGAATGTTTAAGTTTAATGCCTTCCTTTAAAAAACAAAGAAAAGAATCAATGCCACGTGTTCCTAAATGTTTATTTTTTTTACATGGTTTGAAATAAATGATTGATTAGTAAATATGATTAATTTCATTAATTAAATGAAACGTTAAAGCTATAGTTTCAATAATGTCATTACCAATGTGGAAATTTGTAAAAGTAATAGTCATCTGTTACTTAGCTCCATAGTCGATGCTAACAAAAAAACTTTGGTTAAAATTACAAAAACACAACCAAATAATGCACAGTGAACACAAATTGACTGCAAAGTGAATGCTATAGTTCCTGCCGAGGCAGGGACTGATAAACCTTAATTAGTTGATTAAGGTAATGTGGGGTCCACGTTTTATCATTTTTTTAGAATATTTCATTCTCTCAATATCTCATTATTCCCACCTGTGCACATCCACACTCTGCACAACGAAAGTCATCTTCGCACAGTGTCTGTTGGAAACCTTTGAGAACTACTGGGGGGGGATGAATCAATAGTGTGACTTATTATCAATTTTTACCACTATAAACTTCTCTGCTGAATCATGTAAATGTTAGCCATAGACATATTATATTATCTCATAAACATAAACCATGTATGCAGCTAAAACAAGATAACCATATGAGCAATAATAATCAACACATCAAAACATCTACGAAAGCCATCACACAAGAGACACAAGACATTTGGTGGAAAACCCTTCATTGGAAAAAAACCACCCTTGATACTAATGCTCTGCTTTGAATCTCTATTATGTCAAGCAATTTGTCTTTTACATAGTTATCTGAATCCTATCATCCTAGATACTCGACCTCATATACAATAGACCAACACTAATCACCGAGGAGACTTGATTCTATTGATCAAATTGGAAGAATCTATTCTCATATGAATCTATGGACTACCATCCACTAAAGGCCCACACAATCAATGATTATTGCCCAACTCCAATTGGAAAATAATTGCTCCACACCCATGAAGTCACTTCTCCTCTACATTATGCAAACATCGTTTCATCTATTTTCATACTAGATCCAAGACTCTTAGCTCAACACCATTCATCTCTATAGTACGATATTCAACAACAAGACTATCTGAAAAATATCATCAAAAATAGCACCAACAACATGCTCCCAACACTAGCAAAATAATGTCCTACATTCATACATATAAACCATAATACAATGACCATTCAATAGCATAATCTCTACTCCAATCCTCCAAACAAAACTCTACTACAACAACCTAAGATCTGAACTGAATAATGATGGACTACTTTAGCAATCTGCTACTACACTGCCATTTACACTCACACATTGAAGCATCTATACTCACAACCAGGTCTAAAGCATATTTCATGTATTCAACCTTCTCTAGCTCACTCCCACACTCAACCAACCATCAACAACTTGAAAATGAAGTATATAAAATGTGTTGGGTGAAATTCACCTTCGACATGGGATCAAGAGTGCACAAATTTGACAAAATCAATCCACTAACACCACTAATTATGCACTAAAGGTGTTCACATCATTGGAGGACATTTTCAAACCATTCCTGAACATTACCACCTAATCTAGAAGTCTCTAGGAATTTCCATGCCAATTTTCATTCGATTTGTGCAAGGAATGTGGAGGATTTCTTCATGAACAAGCCTCAATCGTTCGCGCAACACTAGCGGATTTTGATTGGAGCTCTTCAGTCACATGCACATGCTAGTCTCCTAGAATCTGGAGCCTCTCAATCGCATGCATAATCCTACATGGGAGCGATTAGGGAAAAGCATAAGGAAAATAAATGGACCTCTAGTTCAGAACCTCTGCCAACTAGTTGGACATATATCCAAACCTCTTCCAAGTCTTATGACATCTCTGAAAATAGGCAAAACATGTCTTCCAAGTGTCACTGTTATTGTATCTCATTTTTCATTGTGTTTTAAAATAGTGAAAAAAAGAAATATATAATAGTGAAAAAAAGAAATATATATATATATATATATATATATATATATTTCAAAAAAAAAATCAAAATCAGATCTGGAATAAGTGTTAATATTTTGATTTTAAAAATGGTGGATTAACATTAGCTTTGAGATTATGAACATTAATTCTGGTGGGTCCCAGTTGGAATTTAAAATATATGTATATATATATATATATATATTATATGGTTAAATGGAAGGTTGATTCATCGGTCAGAGTTAAACATTGTGTCAGGATCCCCTGATGGCTCGAACTGACACCACAATTAGATTGACAGTTATGCCTGTGGGTGCCTCCATAGAGCAGTTAAACTATCAACAACTGAATATCAATCGATGATCGATATCATTTGCGGGGTCACCACGAGCGAGTTTTACCTATCTTGGTACGTGCCCCCATAACTCTGTAGCAAGCGAGTGAGATCTAGCATATTAGTCCTCCACATCATCATCATATCACTGCCATGTCACCCCGTCACATCATCGTGTCTCATCTGCCATGTCATCCATATCGTAGATGTCACTTCAGCATTTAAACCTGTTTTACCTCCCATTTTCCATTTTCCCATAAAATCTGTTTTAATCTCATTTTTCCGTTTGTCATTCTCAATTCCTCGTATCCGTAGCACGTTGCAGTCACTGTCCTGCTTAAATCCATATTCATTATCACCAAAAATCCATTAATGAGATATTTATACATCATCTACAATTGTTAAAGTCTTTATAATGTCGAAGAAAGTTGTTCTGTCGTGTTCTTCTACCCACATTCCTCTCATGGACATCGAGAGGGATGTTTTTGATCCAATTTTCTCTCTGAATTTAACGGAACTTTTTCAAGCTATTTTAGTTAAACAAAAAGATTCTACTGTGTATGTTGCAATAGTAAAATATGGTATTTTTTCTACAATAATTCCCCAAACTTATGTTTTCCCTTAATTTATTTACTGGTTATTCTCTGCGCTTTACCCTTAGAAGTGCTATGTGATGAATGCACTAGTTGAAAACATTTTTCATGTGTCTGCTCTTTTAATTCAGCAAGCATTGGTCTTTCCACCTTCAAATATTTATACCTCATTTTTAGAAGAAACCTTTTTGTCAGATTTTCAAGTTTTGTCTGGGAAGGATTATGCCCAAATGACCTTCTTTTTAATGCCTACAAGACAACAATTTCCAATAGAGTCCACTCAATTTTCTCTTGAAATTTTTGTTGAAGATGTAAGACTAGTTTTGCAAATAATTTCCAAGGTTTTGGGAAGGGAAGACACAACTGTTATTGACCGAGCCATTTTGGGGATGTTTAATTTAATTCTACAACCTGAAAATGTACTTGATAATTCTCAGTTGTCAGACCTAGCTCTTACTGGTTGTTTCAGATTTCCTTCATTAGTGACTTATCTTTTCTTGTACACTCATGTGGAGAGATTCATGCATTTGGGTCTAAATATAATGGATGTACATAAAAAGAGGCAATCAGTGGTGAATTGGACAGATACCTTAAGAAGTCATGCCATTTATGAAGGATTTATATATTTTACTACTTCTTTCATGTCAGTTGCTTACTCCATTATAAATATCTCTCCTCCACCTTGTATTTTTCCAAAAGACCAATCTCTTCTGTCACTAAGAAAATATGTCAAAGTGGGTGATTGATTCTAGTTTGAATATTATGTTGAGATTAGACTATATGGAGCAGAGGTTTCCCCTTATAGGCTTCCCACATTTGTACCTATGAGATCATTTTCTTTGGTATTTATTAGACAAAGTTTAAATTTTGATCATGTTCATTTGGTACTAGAAAATAAAGGGAATTTATTCAAATTTCCAAAAGCTATGGAAGAAGTAGAGAAGATCCTTGAAGGCATGCAATTATAGCAAGGTGAAAAATGGTCATATGATCCCGATCATATTATTTCTAAGAGAAAAGTTGAAAATTCATATGCTCCCTATATACATGAATCTCGACCTAATGTGGAAAAATTGGCAAATAGTGGTAAGACAAGACCACAAGAAGGAATAGAGATTGAAACTCCACATCCTATTGGAAAAGGTCTAAAAGGAGGTAGTGAAGAAATACTTGATTTTGAGGGTGAAATAGATCAAAGTTCAAAAAGGTCAAGGTTGTTTGAGATAGAAGAGGAGTCTGAATATGTGGATGAAAGACCCTTAGCTACAATGGGTTTTCAGTTGCAATTGGTGGAAGTAACTTGTACACCTTATTCCCTTGTACCTGAAGAAAATTCTCAAAGTGTTGTTCCTATTATAAAACAATTGTTCAGTCAAATTGAAAAAATAACTCAGAGGGTAAAATAAAGTATTGAATCTTAGCTTGAAGAACAGTCTATTATGAATATCACACCAGACTATTGTCTGCCATGGATCTTGAGAGAAATAAATTGAAGTTATCTTTCTCTCATCCTTCTACACTAACTATTTCATCATCATCAGGTTTTCAAATTGTCAACTTGACTATAGATGCAAGATAAATTCCACTGCCTGACAAGATTAATTTACATAGGCAAAACTAGATAATTAATTTACATTGACTTAAGAAAAACATCCCTAGTTGCTAGTATGGTTAAAGCTTTACTAGGAAAGGTTGTAAATCAAATAAAATTGGAAAAGGAAAACTCCAGAGCCTTATTCATCCAATATAAAGAATCGAAGAATTTGATTGTAAAAATTGGTGTAAATCCTGAAGACAAAATTGTTGTATAAAAAAACTTGCAAGGGGTAGAGACCGAAATTCAGGTGTTAAGGAAAAAGTTAAAATTATCTTTCATGGAGCATGTCATGGCCCTAGAGATAGCTCAGGTGGAGAAAGAAAAGGAAATTTTAACAAATGAACGTTTAAGGAGAAATAATGAAATTGTTGCCCTCAAATAAATGAATTTTAGTTTGTAGTAGAAACTAGATACACATGTTTGTACTATTTTATTACAACCTAATTCTGATGGCCCTACAGAGAAGCTGACTAGAGTAATGACTAAATTGAATATATCAGAGGATGATGTGAAGAAGATGCAAATAAATCTAGATGATACAAAACAGATTTTGAAGATAACATAGATGGAGTTAGTCATGGCCAAAGACACTGCCTCAAAGTATCAAAATGATTACCAAATTACTTCTCATGAAATTAAAGAATTGAAGGAGAAAGTTAAAGGAAATATGTCCCTCATTCAAGTCAGGGAGATTATATGGAACGATATTATTAATACAGTGAATAATATTTGGAAATTTATGTGAATTCAGTAGTAGAGGAGAAATTCGTTGTTAGAGATTTGGAAAGCATAATTATTGCTAGTAAACAAAAGCTCCAGCAACGTGCACTTCAACACCAACTTTGATAAAAGAACCAAAGCAAGATTTCCTTCATGTTGGGATCAATACGGAAATATTATTCCCTAGGAGACTTATGAAACCTTGACAATAGAAGCCAAAAGAAAGATTCACACCTCTCATGAAAAAAAAGTAGTTCTGAAAGGTGAAACAATTGTAAATTACCTTCACTGGGACATTTAGTTGTTATGGTTAATTAGAACTCTTTTTATTGAGAAGAAAACTTATAGTAGAATCGCCAATTTTAGAATGGCTCACAGAAGGTTGTTAAAAGTCAGAGTTCAGATGTGACAGTGTTGAAGAAATGAAGAGAGTGGATGTCTCCCACAACAACACCAATAGAAGTTGGACATTCTACTGCACTAGAATCTCAAATTACTCAATGAAGAAAAGCCTCTGATTATTTCATTAGAAATTTTCAAAATGTATTTGTAAAATTATGTAATTTTGTTTTTCTTTTATCATAGATGAAGTCCTTTGAAGGACCAAATAGTTTAAAATAATTTAAGTAGTTAGTAGTTTTTATAGTTGACAATTTCATAACTGTCATCATTGTAATTATCATACAAAATTAATTTTTGTGGAACAAAGAAGGGTTCTTGGTTTTGAATTTAGAAGGAAAAATTTCCCGTGTAATGTTTTTTATTTTCTTGGTGATTTGAATAAATATTTCCAAGTGATTCCAAACAGATTTTGAATGTGACATGTGTTTTCTCATATCTGTAAAATCATTTAATGTTGTTCTTGTATGGGAAAGAGTAATGAAGCAGTCAGTCTTTAATGATACAATTTCATTGAAATTACAGTACCTGTAAGTTAAAGTTAAATAAAATTAATATGCACTCATCTTTTCTGTATTTCCATTCATCTCTCTTCCATAATTATGCTAAAGTTTAAAACAAGATATTTTGCGACAAGTAGCGTGTTGTTTAAAACTTTCTTAAAAATATTTTTCATCTATTGTAGTACAAATTAAAATCATATTCATTATAAAAAAGGGCCAATTTCAAAGGTGTTTTATTCCAAGAAGAGTTTATAGTATTTACCTATAAAACAAATACTTTTGAAGTTTCACAATGGAACAAATCAAGAAATTCATCATTCTAGACAAATGTCTTGGGCACTGTCGTCTCAATTTTTCTTATTTTTGCAATATTTTTCTTAAGTATGCTTACCAAAGTTTTATCTGAGGATTCTTCTAGCCCATTTCCTTGAGGATGATAGGTGGTAGAATGTGAGAGTATTACATTGTACTTCTGGCGAAATTCAATCAACTTTGTAGACCTGAACACTTGAGCATTGTCTGTTACTAACTTCTTCAGACAACCAAATCTAGTGAAAATGTTCTCCTCTAGAAACTTAATTACCACTGAATCAGTTTCTCTCTTGGTTGGAATAGATTCCACCCATTTAGTAAAATAATCAGTACCTGTTAGGATCCATTTATGTTGTCCACTGGAAGGTGGATTTATTTCTCCTATAAAATCTAGACCCCATTGTCTAAATGGTTCTTCAACAAACACAGGAATCAGTGGTAAAGGTGCCAATTTCTTCTTCTCAGCAAATATTTGGCACTTTTCACAACTTCTTACTAATCTGAAAACATCTGAAAACATCTGAAAACAAAGAAGGCCAATAGAAACCAGCTTTCAAAATTTTATGTGTTGTGACTTTCCAATTATAATGGTCACCACAAAGACACCCATGATATTCATTAAAAGCTTCTATAGTTTCTTCTTTTGGCAAACAGAGAGAAAAATAACAACATGATGTTTCCAATACAATCGACCATTTGTTATTACATACTTTTAGGATTTCAATTTGAGGGATTTTTACTTTTTGCTATCTTAGGAGGTTCGACAGCTAAGAAAAAATAGATAATGGACAATATATTTATACCATTTTGAACAAAGGTACTTATATTGAATTTTATTATCAGATTCTTTCTCCTTACCCTTCTCTTCTACTATTTGTGTTTCAGAAACCTCAGCTAGCAAATTAATCCCCATAACTTGAAAATTTTCTTCTGTTAGGATCTTTGCCAGTCCTTTCCCCTTTACCAATTTTGTTGGTTTGATGTTCATATCATACTCTTGAATCTTTGCTATCCACTTTCCCCATTTTCCATCACTATCACTCTGAGTTAGCACATCTTTGACAACAACATTAAGACCATATGCCGTGATTTGAGATTGTAGAACATATATCCTAAAGGATTTCAATGATTTAACCAAAGCATAATCCTATTTTTCTAAAATGTTATACTTTAAGTTTGCATCCCTTAATACGTTGCTAAAAAAGGGTAGTGGTTGTTATTTCTCATCTTGATTTCTCTTCAAAAGTACTATTGCAACAGTAAAAGGAGAAGCGAATCAAAATATTTGAAATGGTATTTTATAATCAGGACTCACCAAGACTAGAGCTTCTCTGAAAGCTTCTTTGATTCTTGCAAAAGATTTTCTATAAGTTGTGGTCCATTTGACTTCTACATCTGTTTTCAACATATCAATGATTTCCTTCACAATCTCTGCATAATTGGGAATAAATCTTTCAAGGAAATTTATTTTCCTCAAAAAGCTATGAATTTATTTTTTACTCCTTGGAAGAGATATAATCTTGATTACTTCCACTCATTTAGGATCAATTGTTACTCCCTCTTCTGATACAATATGCCCAAGTAGTTTTCCTTCTTTTAAGAAAAAGTGAGACTTTTTTGGATTTAATGATAAGCCATACTTTATACAGTTCTCAAAAGTTTGTTGAAGGTGGTTCATATGCTCTTCATAAGATATTGAGAAAACTATAATATCATCTAGATAAATGACCATGAACTTTTCCTTTTCTCCTACAAAGGATATATCCATAGGCCTCTGAAAAGTAGCACCAACATTCATTAATCCAAATGGAATTTTGCATACATGAAGGTTCCCCATGGGGTTTTCAATGGAATTTTAACCTCATGGTTACAGTGCAATCTGATTATAATCTGGAAATCCATCAATCATAGATAATTTGGAAGACCTTGTTACTCTCTACAGAATGTGATCCATCTTTGGAAGGGGGTAATTGTCTTTTAGTGAGGCTTTCTTCAAAGTTAGAAAGTCGATACATAACCAAATTGCTCAGTTTCTCTTCCTCGTGGGTACTAAATTATCCAACCAATCGAAATACCTGATAGGGATAATTATCTTTGCTTGTAATAATTTCTTGACTTCCTTTTCAATTGATGTCAAAAGTAAAGGATTTATTTTCTTCAATTTCTTCTTATATGGCTTAACTCCTGGTTTTAAAGGAATATTGTGCTGAATGATGTTGGTATCATAAGTTTTAAGGTCCTCATAAGACCATGCAAACAAATCAACATATCTTTTAAAAATATCTGCATACATCTATTTATATTATTCTAGAATATCCTTTGCCAGCTTCACCAACTTCAATTGATGCTCTATTCCAAGGTTGCAATCTTCAATGTCATCTCGCCAATTTGATTTTCTTGCATTTACTGCAACATAATTTTCATTGAACAATCTTTCCAGGGATACCAAGCCTCTTGGGATCACATTATTTTTCAATTGCACTATCTTCTTACCTCCCACAGAATATTTCAAAGGAAACTCATTATTTGATTCTTTTTCTTGGATATCTTACATTCCATCTTCTTGATCAATCTCTAAATTTGAAAACTCCCCTACCATTTCCAGAAATATTTTAATATGTTCTACCAATATTTTATATTATCTGGGATGGAAGGCCTTCTTATAATTTCAACTTCATATATCAGTTTGGGATTTAGTGAAGGCTTGAAAGTGCTAGCTGCCACTGCCAATGAGTTAGCTAATTTGTGCCCTTCCCTTGGTAGGAACTATATACTAAACGCATTAAATAAATTATATACTAAATCCCACACTTCATTTCTTTAGGCTCTAAGTCTCAGATGTTTATTTTGGCATTGATTCTTGATCCGTTTTATAATTAATTCAAAGTCCCCAAAAAACAGAAATACATTGTATTCCTATATTTTTAGCATCTTGTAGACCAAGAACCAAAGCCTCATATTCAGTTATATTGTTTTTGGATTCAAATTCTAATTTGTAAGAAAAGAGAATAATTTGACCTTTAGGGAAAAGAAGAATAACCCTAGCTCCATTTCATTCCTTTGTGTGCACACCATCAAAATACAACTTCCAAACTCCACTGACTACTACTTCCTTGATTCGAATTGTTGAAGGAACCTGCACTTCTGTATCTTCAACAATTTATTAAGATTCTTGCAACATAAAACAGGAAAATTCATCTTTTTCCTGACTGTAAATAGGAGAATTACTTGAACCCTCCTTGTTGATAGTCTTCACAAATATGGTCTCCCAATATAATCCCCTTTCTTCTCCATTGAATAATGGAATGGTTGCATAAGTAAAATCTAGTTTGAGCACTACTCCGAGCTTGGCTCCCCAAGACCTAGAAAGTAGCATTCCAAAACGAGCTGGAATATCTGCAACAACAACATCCATTACAATGCTTCTAGCTGGAATCTGAGCCAATGATACTACCAGATCTTTAATAAGTCCCACACATTTAACCTTTTTTCAATCAAAAGAATACAAGTCTTTGTAAGGTTTTGTAATCTACAAATTAAGCTACTTCATAACTGAGAGAGGCATTAAATTATGAGAAGCCCCTGAATCCAACATACAATTGTGAAGAATAAAAGTATGCATGAGAAGAGAAATGTAAAAAGGAGGAGTGGAAGAATCATGTTCTTCCACATGAGGACCAAACATCCCCTCTGATCTTTCTTCTTGTAAATTAACTGTATCAGTTGCATGATTATTCTGAGATAAATTTATGAAATCAGAAACATGTTTTCTATAATCATATTTTTTCAATAATTCAATTAATGGAATAAAAATTTTAATTTTCTCCAATTCTTTCTGCAAATTTAAAGAATGGAGCTCCTTTACAGCTTTCGATTGGTCTTCCTCAGTTGAATTTTATTTTGGCACATTTTGTGGATTGATAACAAGCTACTAAGACTGTTTCTGTAGCATCCCTATGTCCTATTGGCTTCTTGAACTCTCTCCTTGATGAATTGGGAGTGTTGGGACTGTATTCAATGTTTGCTTCCCTCTATTGTCTTTTTTTGGTGATTGCTACTGAGTTTCTCGATTATTGATCCTCCACATGGTCTTGAGTTCTTGATATTTTCCTTGACCTCAAATCATATTTTTTATGTAATTATGCTTGCATAAAATCTATGAACCTTTTGCAATATTCTTCAATCTCTTCATCATCTAGAGAAATTTGAGATTCGCAACTTGAATCCTTGTTAGTGAATATTTATTCTTTCTCTTTATACAATGTAGAGTATTGATTTTCCTGTAATCTAAGAGTCTCCTCCACTACTTCTTCTTGTTCATCTTCAATGTATAAGGGTGTTTTCACCTGATCTTGATCCTTCTTGTCCCTCTGCATAATTTGCAGTGGTTGTCTCTTAAATTGAGGAATGAAATTTATGTTCAGTGTTTGTTGAATCTGCCTAGGAGGATTATTACTTTATAGTTCCAATTTTACCAATTTATTAGACAAATTTCTAATAAATTTAGTCATTCCATCTAACCTTTGCTCATGAGAATCCTTTGGCTAACTAGCAGGTTTGTCTTCCTCCTTTCCTTTCTCCTTATCATCAACTTGGACCTTTTGTTTGATCTTCCCTATAGCAGACAAGTTGGCTTCAATCTCCAGCGCATCAGTTTGGATTTGGTGTAGAGGACAGGATCACCTTTCCCTCAAAGTAAAACCAAAATTAGATTCAAATGCTCCTGCAAAGACCACTTTTTCACCAGTAGGTGGTGGTTTTATCTTTACAGGCAAGCTATTATATAACTTATTAAACCTTTTAATAAATTCAATTACCTCTTGATCTGGTTTTCTCTTAATTGCCTTAAATTTAGTCAGGAAATAACCATGATCTTTCTTTTCACCCCATCTCTGTATAAAAGTATTCTCTAATTCTTCCCAAGTTTTTATTGAATTAAAAGGAAGGGTTTTAAACCATTTCATTTCTTTTCCATCCAATGACTGCACAAAAAGTCTCATCACCACATCCAAGTATTCAACATTCGAATTTTCTACAAAAGCTCAGAAGGTTTCCGCATGTTTTTTTGTTGTTACTTCATCCTCCCTTGTAAATCTAGGTAACAAATTTAGATAATCTTGAGGCATGACATTCATGGGGTAAGGAAGATTGAAAAAATATTAAAAATGAAAGTCGGAATTACCATATTTTGATTTTGAAAATGGATAGAAGACCTTCCTTCTGTAAATACAAAAAGTGAGGTGGAATGATAGATATAGGAATAGGCTGAGAAATAACAGGGACAATTTGATAGGAAAATGACAAATCAACTGTTTTAATTTCTTCAATTTCTGGGAAGGAGAAAGAGACAGAATCAAATAACTCATTTTCAAGAGTAGGTTTTGGAAAGGTACTTTGAGGAGGGAACAATATTTCTTGAGAAAAATATAAGTTTTTAGCAACTTCTTCTAAATGATGAATTCTAAGATAATCTGAGACAAAACTGGTACTAGGAGTTGATAGGGTAGGACTTGGAGTTACTGGAGATTTTTCTTTCCAAATTCTTCAAGAAACTATTTTTTCCGGGTTAGAAAGGACCAGATCCTTTTGTTGTGAGGTATCAGACCTTGTGTAAGGCCTTCTGGGAGCTAGGACTGCTTTTCTTGGTGAGAAAACTCAGCCTAGACACTTTCTTTGCCCACCAAACAAAGACATGACATATAAAAGAAAAACCAAGGAAAAATGACTCTGTTCTCCATTCCTCAGCAATGACACCAAAAAATGTTGTACCTTAGGAGACAACCCGGATTGAGTAGAGGTCAGTGCCCAAGACATTTGTCTAGAATGATGAATTTCTTGATTTATTGTTCCATTGTGAAACTTTAGAAGTATTTTTTTTTATAGGTAAAGACTATAAACTCTTCTTGGAATGAAACACCTTTCAAAGTGGCCTTTTTTATAATGAATATGATTTTAAGTTGTACTACAATAGATGAAAATGATTTTTAAGAAAGTTTTAAACAACAGACTACTTGTGGCATAATCTCTTGTTTTAAACTTTAGCATAATTATGGAAGAGAGTTGAATGGAAATATAGAAAAGAGGAATGCATATTAAGGTTATTTAACTTTAACTTCCAGATACTGTAATTTCAGTGAAATTGTATCATTAAATATCAGCTGCTTCATTACCCTTTCTCATAGAATAAAAACATTAAATCATTTTACAGATATGAGAAAACACATGTCACATTAAAAATATGCCTAGAATCACTTTGAAAGCTTTATTCAAAACACCAATCAAATAAAAACATTACACAGGAAAAGTTTCCTTCTAAAGTCAAAACTCGGAACTCTTCTTCGTTCCAAAACATTTATTTTTGTATGATAATTACATTGATGATAGTCATGAAATTGTCAACTGTCAAAACTACTAACTACTTGAACTATTTTAAACTATTTGGTCCTTCGAAGGAATTCATCTACAATAAAAAAAGATTAAAAAATTACATCATTTTACAAATACATTTTGAAAATTTCTGATGAAATAATAGGTGGCTTTTCTTCATTGAGTAATTTGAGATTCTGGCACAGTAGAAGGTATAGCTTCTGTTCTTGTTGTTGTTGTTGGATACATCCACTCTTTGCATTTCTTCGACAATGTCACATATGAACTTTTACTTTTAACAAACCTTGTGTGAGCCATTAAAAAATTGGTGATTCTACTATAAGTTGGTTTCTCTGTAAAAAGAGTTCTAATTAACCATAACTTTTGAAAGTCCCTGTTAAGATAATTTATAATTTTTTCTCCTTTCAAAACTGCTTTTCTTTTTCGTGAGAGGTGCCAATGTTTCTTTCGGTTTCTACCAGCAAGGTTTCATAAATCTCCCAGGAAAGAAAATTTACCAGTTGATCCCATCATGAAGGCAATCATGCTCTAGTTCTTTCATCAAAGTTGGTGTTGAACTTCAAACTAGATTCTTTAATCTCTCCCAACTTTGTCTCAGCCTTATTTCTATATAAATTCTTCAAAACCATTTTTTTTTTTTTATCTCCAACACCAATTCCGTTATGTCCTCAATCTGCAACTCTCTTAGTTCACGTGATGACTTAGAATTAAGGAAATCAATTATCTTTTTGGCAAATTGTGCATGTTGTTGGAGATTTTTTTTACTAGCAATAATTATGCTTTCCAAATCTCTGACAATGTCTTTCTCCTCTTCTACAATTGACATAAATTCCCAAGCAAGCTTCACTGTATTAATAATATCATTCCATATAATGTCCCTGGTTTGAATGAGGGACATATTTCCTTTCACTTTCTCCAATTATTTAATTTCATGAGAAGCAAATTGGTAATCATTTTGATACTTTGAGGTAGTATCTTTGGCCAGGGCTAACTCCCTCTCTATTATCTTCAAGATTTATTTTGTATCATATATATTTATTTGCATCTTCTTCATCTCATCCTCTGATATCGTCAATTTAGTCATTACTCTAGTCATCTTATCTGAAGGGTCATCAGAATTAGATTGTACTAAAATAGCACAGACATGTGTATCTAGTTTCTGCTGCAAACTAGAATTCATCTCTTTGAGGGCAAAAATTTCATTATTTCTCTACAAAAGTTCATTTGTTAAGATTTCTCTTTATTTCTCCACCTGAGCTATCTTTGGGGCCATGACATGCTCCACAAAAGGTAATTTTATATTTTTCCTTAACACATGAATTTTAGTCTCTGCACTCACCAAGAGTTTTTGTACAACCTTTGAAAAACCTTTACAAATATTTACAAAACTAGTCTTACATCTTTAACAAAAGTTTCAATTCAAAAGCTTAGTGGACTCTATTGGAAATTGTTGTCTTGTAGCCATTAAAAAGGAGGTCATATAGGCATAATCCTTAGACAAATTTTGAAAACCTGACAATATGGTTTCTTCTGAGAATAAGGTACAAAAATTTGAAGGTGGAAAGACCAATTCTTGTTGAACTAAAAGAGAAGACACCTGATTTTTTTTTCACCTAATGAATTCATCACACAACACTTTTAAGGGTAAAGAGCAGAGACTAACCGGTAAATAAATTCAGGGAAAACATCAGTTTTGGGAATTATTGCAGAAAAAATAGCAGACTTTATGACTACAACATATACAAGAGACTCTTTTTGGCTGACTAAAATATGTTGACAAAGTTCCATTAAATTTAGAGAGCAAATTGGATCAGAAACATACCTCTTAGTGTCCATGAGAGGAATGTGTGTAGAAGAACTGGACATAACAAATTTCTTCGACATTCTAAAATTTAACAGTTGTAGATGACGTATAAATACCTGGTTAACAGATGATTGGGTGATAATGACTTCGAATTTAATTAGGACAAAAATTGCACCGTGCTATGGATACATGGAATTGAGAATGAAAAATAGAGAAATGAGACTAAAATAGAGTTTATGGGAAAACGGAAAATGGGAGGGAATACATAGTTAAATGGTGAAGTGATGTGCACGAGATGGATGACATGGAGGATGAGACATGAAGAAGTGACAAGGTGACATGGTAGTGACATGATGATGACGTGGAGGACCAATCTGATAGATCACACTCGCTTACTGCAGAGTTACTGGGGCATGTACTGAGATGGTGAAAACCCACTGGTGGTGACACCACAAACAATATTGTCATCGATTGATAGTCAACCGTCTATATTTTGACTACTTTACAGAGGCACCCTAGGAATTACCTTCGGGCTAATTGTGGTGTCGGGTTGGAGGCATTGGGGGGTCCTAACACGACGATTAACTCCACACAATGAATCAACCTACCATTTAATTTTATAATATATTTTTCTTAAAACAATTATGATTGGGCCCCACCAGAATTAATGCTTCATCATCTTAAATTTAATGTTAATCAATTGTTTTTAAAATCAAAATCTTAACACTTCTTCTAGATTTTGATTTTGATTTTTTTTTTGAAATATATATATTTTTTTCTTTTTTTTCACAATTTTAAAACACAGTGAAAAACAAGCTACAACAGTTGCCAAGTTGACCTAAAATGCCAACAAACAAGTTTTGGAAATACTTCCAAGTCCTCCACTCTCCACAAACTACAACGCCTCTTAAAAGACCTACAACACATTGTAGCACATATCTAACATTAACATAAGGCCAACACACTACAACAAGTCATCTCCATGAGCATAAGCATGGAGACCTAGTATGCCAACTCAACAAGTGTGGCAACTCAACAACATGGAAACCTAAGCCATGATCTCCATCACATGTAGATATGCATCATCCACGAGTAGAAACATCAACAACCATCAACCATAATAATGCCATCATCTGACCATCATGACAATGACATTATACATCTGACATCAATGCCAACACAATTATCTCAATCCCAACTGAACTAGCTATTACCATGTTATAAGGAAGAAATTAAAACATCAACTGGTCTACATAGGCGATCTGCCATCATTAACCAATGGCAAGATCAGATAGTTGGCACTATGCACACCATAATGCCAACAATCTGCCCCTTTAGCATTGATGGTAACCACACACGACCTCTAAACCAATATCCTCTATCACTCCCCCTTTAAAATAAATGCCAAAGGGTCAAATCCATATGATAAGGCAACAAGAACACAAGTAGTGAAGCACAGGAGCATCTGACCTCCACATGGCTGAAATTTAATGCATATCAACTAACATCCAAGCCTCTCATATTAATAGTAGTAAGAAGCATATATAACCAATCAATATTTAGAACAACATATCACAACAATCAACCTCTAGCAACAACAACAACAATATGCCAACATTAGGAAACCATAAGGAAAAATAAGCAACAATATGCATGATATGTAACAATATGCACATGAGGCACCACACATTACTCCATAGCGACCACATAGCAACAACGCCAATGAAATCACATCCTCTCTGCTCATAACATGAATCCAAGAGTCCCAACAATCATAACATAGCATGAGGGACACCATGAACACATCGAAGAGGACCATGATGCCAACAATGGATGGTTGAAGTAAACAAGAGCAAATAATTCTCCCCTTGAATACGTGCCATCTCTACATTATCTCAAGGCTGTAATGAACCACTTCCATTGCAAACAATGCTTCCTTTTGACAAAATAGAAGCACCATATAGACCAAGACTCCACATGAACATGACTGAATGATATATAACATTATATATACATGGTTGTAGAAACGACATAAAACCTCATACATGATCAATATATGACCTCATGACTCATGGCTGAATGACCCAATCATACATACAATACAAGTGCATGGCTTCATGAGCATTTTACATGGATATATCAATAAATACATGACTGTTATGATCAACTCATATAGACCAATGACTCAAATAAATAACATATCATGATTGTTACATCAACATTATCCCATACATGTGGTTGCAAAATGGACTCATGATACTCCTCAATAACAAGCCTATCAACATAATGACACAAACCACTAATGAGTGGATGCTTTACCAAAACAAAATGATGAGTCAGTGATAAGTACATGGTTGTAATAAACTACATACAACAACCTATACATGGCTGGTCCATGTCTCAAAGCACAATATGCATGTCATTGTCACAATGCCCTCATGCTAGGGTGGCTGAAAAATGATCAATAAATGTTTCAAAAAGGCTGACATACATGTATTTAGCCACTCATAAACAATAAATACATCAATGGAAAAAATAATGAGTGAATAGAAATAAACATAAAGGAACAAGCCTTGAAAATATAGCTCCCCTTTAGCATGATATACCTCATATAAAGTGATGTGGTTGATTTTAAAATGCATGGAATAATTGGATCAATAACCCATGTTGGTAGAAATCCTCCAGCTACCAACATTCCCCTTGAGACCATGTTATTCTCATACACATTACTACATCAAAGAGATCTAACACACAAGAATGGATTGCTGTAGGGGATGATCTGGTATACTCTAAATCTGATGAGGAAGAGAACTCTCTTGGTCTCTTCTTACTTTTCACTCTTCCCTTCAACACATAGACATTATTCAATGTCTTAACTCCCTTGGAAATCACTCTCATTGATCCTTATTTCTGGATGATGTGACCTTTGGAGTTGAAAATCACTTCCTTACCTCCATAGACCATTTGGCTCACACTCAAGATATTATGATTTATGCCTTCAATGAGCCAAACATAATCTGCATTGGTCCTCTTCTCATCAAGATTGGATTTACCACTTCCCAGCACTCTTGTTGATTGATTACCTAAAAAAAAACACAACCACTCTTGGTTCTATTGAGAGAATGGAATTTTCTCCTATGCTATGACATATGGTGTGAGCATCTGCTATCAATATACCACATGTCATCCTCGTCACGTGAACGAAATGCAATGCCACATGTTCCTAGTTGTTGCTCCTTTTTCCATGTGTTCTTTGGTAGGTTCCTTGATTGTGCATTCTCTTTTGTCTGTTTCTTTTGAAATGAAAGCCTCAAGGATTTAGGCATTTTACAATCCTTGGCCATGTGCCCAAAATTATTACAAACATAGCATTCTATATGACTAAGATATGTAGCCAAAGGATCTAATATTTTTCTTCTCATACTAGACCTCCATCTTCTCATGCTAGATCTGCAATCAATGGCTTTATGCCCAAACAAGTTACATGCAAAACAATATCCATTAAATGAACTTGTATACCTGAAAGTGGATCCTCCTCTTGGCTGATCATACTACTACATATATGTGTGCATTCTCCTCTTACAAGTATCCTCCACATGGCCAAAATCATGACATTTGAAGCACTTGATCTTGTCCATCAAGGGAAAAAAGGAGTTTTTACTTCTCCTTTGAAATCCACTACCTCCAACCATAGGATAAAATGTTCTTCTAGATGTGAGAGATCCTTTTGGTTTTCTACTTTGCTGCTACTAGTAAATTTGTTTTCTCTCTCCTTTCTTATTACTATTGTTGGTCACATTATTTGTGTTGGAATTATGATATAAGTGTTATCCTTGATGGCAACTCACTCACAGGTCAGTTCAGTTTTGATGAAAGGCAACCCACAGTGTAACAGGTTCGTTCAGATGTAACAGGGCATTGGTACAGAAGAATAGGAAGATGGAACTAAATTTTACTAATCATAATGAAGAAGTTGAAGGTAAAGGATGGTGAAAAGCAGTTTAATATGTATACACAGGTCCACTTAGTCAAATCAATGTATACACGCTGGTTCACAGAAGAAAAAGAGTGTATATGTATACACACACTTTCATAAGAAGAAAAGCGCGTATATCTTGGAAAATCAAGGAAATTAAAGAGGAGACAATACCAGGGGTCAATACCATGGTATTAGCCCACAATATTGAGTAGAATAACAACTATTTGATCCTGTCGAAGAATACCATGGGTCCTAAGTGGTTTTGGTCTGAGGTATTGAGAAAGGCCTAAAACTATATAAGGAGGAGAAGATCATAACGCCAAGGTGTGAAAGTGAAAAGGATTTCTAAGGAATACTTTTATCTGAAGTATATTTTATGTTGCAGGGGCTATGTTTGTGATTTGATCTGAAATATTTTGTGCACCTTCAATTCAATGTTGGATTAGGATCATGAGACCTGAAATGGCTTATCATTGAATGATCTGATATTGGTTGGGCCAGATCTGATTGTGTACACCTTTTTTATTCTTTAAATTTCATGATCTAGGTTTGTCTGAAGTCTAGAATAGTAATGAAGTTATGAATTAATATTTGTAGATCTATACGTTGGTTTGTTTCGGTAAAATCGTGTGTACACGTAACTTCTACTCTTCGAAGTAGCGTATACAAAAGAAAATCCTATTCTTCAAGATCTGACTGATCTATCTCATCAATTTTGTTGTTTTACTGATGTCTGTGAATGAAGTCTTCCTAGATCTGAATGAATAAGGATTTTGATATCTAATTGATTAATTGTATGTGAGAAGGGTGATCTATGCTACTACCTATGTAAATCTTTGTAAATTGATAGTAGATGTTCAGTGTATTGCTGGTTGGTACAAACTTGACTCAGAAGTTTTATTTTTTAGTATTTTTAAAGGTATACGCAAGTTTGATTAAAGGAAGTAGCATATACATGCAGGTTGGGTTCAGGAAAGTAGCGTATATGTTCTGATGCATGATTTTTTAGGTTGCAGCTGGTTTTGAATGATATGTAGGTTTCTAGGTTCAGCATAGTCCTCTGGTGACAATGATTTGACTATTCAGATTAACTAATTATTGGTTGATGTAGTTTGAAAGTTCTGATGGGTCCAATATGAAAATTTGATGAAACGAGGCCTTCATGTGTAGTGTTGTGTACCAAGAGCATCCAGTCTGAAAATTTATGAAACGTGGTCCCTAGAAGAAGAGAGAAGGTCGTAGCCTTCTATATGACAACGCCTACGTACTAGTAAATGCATTGGATAGTACAAAAGCTAGGGGGTTTTAGATCCCTTCCAGTAGAAGCTGGAAAATGAAAGAAGGTTGTAGCCTTCTGCAGGTGGGTGCTTGCTTACTGGTATGAGTCTGCACCAGTACAAGATTGTAAACAAAATTTCTTATTATTAAAAGAAGACAGAGATGACAACAGCAGGTGGTTTTCACCCACATTGGTTTTCCACCTTAAATATTGGTGTTCATGTGTGTTGCTTATGTGTGATGGTTTATTCTATTTTGACTGCACTGTTTAATAAGTTATTAATGCACTGGTTAAATATCAACACATAATAAATTGACTAAATCACAAGTTCTCAGGGTATACGATAGTTTCTTGCTAGTCCACTTCACAGAAGTAGCATATATAAATCTATTTGGAAAATGAAAAATTATTGATTTGATAATACTGATTCACCCTCCCTCTTAGAATTATTTCCAACAATTGGTATCATAGTAGGTCCTTCAGAAGAAGCTTGATCGCTTGAAGGAATATCTTCCAATATGAATAATCATGAAGGCATGGGATCCATTAGAACACCAATCTTCAATGGGAGAAACTTAGTATATTGGAAAATAAGAACCAGAGCCTATCGACAATTGCTTGGAGCTGATGGTTGGGAAATTGTGGAAGGAGGATATCAATTTCTAGTAGCAATTCCTACAGACTCTACAGGTAAGAATTTATATGAAACTAATGCCAAAGTTTTCAACACATTATTGGGAAGTTTGTCAGAATCAGAATTTTTCAAAGTCATGCAACTCAAAACAGCAAAGAGATATGGTACAAAATCATTCAGAGCTACGAAGGAGACTCTCAGGTAAAACATGCTAAGCTTCAAACTCTCAGAATTCAGTATGAAACTCTTAAGATGCATAGTGATGAGAGTGTTGCTAGTTACTTTTTACATATAGATGAGATCGTTAATTGTATGAAGAAGCTGGGTGAAGAGATAAAGGAAGCTACTTTAGTTGAAAAAAATTTGTATCTTTGTCTTCTAAATTTGAGTCAAAAGTGTCTTCCATAGAAGAAAAACATGATCTTAAAACTATTACTATGACTCAACTCCATGGAATCCTAACTTCCTTTGAAATGAGAAAAGGAGGTCCATTAGATATGAGAGAAGCCACTTTTAAAGCGTCAACAAAGGGAAAAGAAAAGGAAGAGCACAATGAATCAGAACACATTTCAGAAGAAGAATATGAGGTAAATTTTGTCAAGAAGCTTCAACGGGGTTCCGAAAGATTCATAGGTAAGCTACCTTTCAAATGCTTTTCTTGTGGTAGAGTCGGCCATTATGCTGCCAAATGTCCTCATAAAGATAAATATGAAAAAGAAAGGTATATGCAAAAGGAAATAGAAAACATGTTGTGAATAGAAGGAGTTACTATACGCATGAAGATAGTGATGGCTTATCCAATAATGATGAAGATGAAACTGAACAAGATTATAGACTACTCATGGCTTATGACAATGATGAGTTTTTGGATGCCTTAGAAGAGGAAGACTTCCTTGAAGAAATCAGTAAACTCAAAACCTATTTAGAATAAAGTAATATGATCATAGATATGTTGACAGACAAACACAATGAAAATCTAGAATGTGAAATTGTGGGTCTAAGAAAAGAACTTGAGAAGACAAAATCTCTTAATCTTAGATTTGCTAAAGGATCTGAAACTTTAAATGAAATCATCAAAGTTCAACGTTCTCCTCTAATAAATACAGGTCTTGGATATACTGAAGAATCATCTCAATCACAGAAGCCATCAGCCTCCACTAGAAGCTATCTTGATGTAGCAAAGACCAGTTAATAGTATTTCAATCGTTAGAAAATGCCTAAAATTAGTCATTAGGTAAATCGTACCCAATTTAATCCAAGGACGAATATCAATAGAAGCTTCAACCAACAAGTAAACAATGCCAAAAGATTCTATGATCGTAGAAACTTCTTTAATGGGCAATGTTTTTCATGTCACAACTTTGGGCATAAGGTTGCTCAATGTGTTGCTTACAAAACCATCATGACTAGAGAAGCACAAAATCAAAGGGGTGTAACAGGAATCAATAAAAGTTCATATAATAAATTTTCTCCTCTTGAAAATGAAGTAGAATGTTCGATTTGTAACAACTTTGGTCATGAAGAATCTGAATGGAGGAGAAAATTTCAGCCATCACTTCAAAAGGATCAAACATCATTAAATCTAAAGATATGGATAAAGAAGGAATCTCGATCAGAAATATGTGGCATAGCTCTATATGTAGAAGGATAAGAATATCAGTGGTACATCAACAACGGATGCTCCAAACACGTGACAGGTGATAAAGAGAAAATTCATTCATATAATGCTTTAGAAAAATAAAAGAATGTCTCATTTAGAAATGACACTCTAGATGTCATTAAAGGTAAAGGTTTTGTCTTCTTGAAAGAAAAGGCTAAAGCTGGAAATGTCATGTATGTAGATGGTTTAAAGCATAACCTGTTGAGTGTCAGCCAAATGTGTGATCAAGGAAATGAAGTTGTGTTTTGATAAAACGGATGTGTGGTTAGTGAGCTTGATATAGGAAAGACCATGATCAAAGGAACAAGAACTCCAAATGACTTATACATACTCAAATGAGGACAACAACAATGCTATCTAAGCAAAACAGATGAAAACTGGCTATGGCATAGAAGATTGGGACATCTAAGCTTTTCTCAAATAAGAAAAGCATGCAGGCTCAAGGCAGTTCATGATCTTCCAGATATCAACATCCCAGAAAATACCATATGCAAACCATTTCAATTCGGTAAGAAAACCAGAGTTCACTTCAATGAAAAAGAAGGCTCAACAAGTAAGCCTCTTGAACTCATCCATACTGATTTATGTGGTCCAACAAGGAAAAAGTCACCTCGTGGAGAAGAATACTTTATTTTATTTATTGATGCTTTTTCCAGGATGTGTTGGATAGTACTACTAAAGCATAAAGATTAAGCATTTGAAAAATTTAAAGCCTTCAATGCTTTAGTAGAAAATGAATCAAATCGAAAAATCAAATGACTCAGATCTGATCGAGGGACAGAATTCATATCAGATGAATTCTTTGACTTTTGTGAACAACATGGAATAAAAAGGAAATTCTCCGTTGCAAGAAGTCCTCAGCAAAATGGCGTGGTGGAAAGAATGAACAGAAAAGTTCAACAAATGGCTCAAGCGATGCTTGATGAATTTGGAACTCCTACAACCTTCTGGGGTGAAGCTTCATTTTCTGCCATGACTATTCTAAACAAAGCGAATGTTCAGGTAAATAGAAATCAAACTCCATATAAACTTTGGTATGGTAAGCCTCCTACTGTAAAACACTTTAGAGTTTTTCGAAGAAAACTTTTCATCAAAAGGACTGATGAAAAGCTTGGTATGTTTGAACCCAAAGCAGACGAAGGAATTCTTCTTGGTTATTCATCCAAAAGTAAAGGATACAAATGCTATAACAAAAGACTTCCGATAATTGCTGAAAGAATTGATGTTGTAATTGATGAAGCATGCAAAAATCTAGAACAAATGAAATCAACAGAGGAATATGACAATGAGGAAGATGGGGAATCCTTTCCCACATCAAATCAAAATGATAAGCACCAGAAGAAGATACGACATACAGGGAAAAGGCTCCACCCAAGTATGTTCAGAAGAATCATCCAGAATCTCAAATTCTAGGAGAAAAGGGGTTTGGAGTACAAACAAGAAGAACTCTTACAGGGACCTCAAGTTATCTAGCATTACTATCCTCCATAGAACCTCAGAATGTAAATGAAGCCTGGAAAGATGAAAGTTGGGTCAAGGCCATGGATGAAGATCTTGACCAAATTGAAAAGAATGATACTTTGAAATTAGTTCCTAGACCTCATGATAAAAATGTTATAGGAACAAAATAGTTATTTAAGAATAAGCTGAATGAAATTGAAGTTATTAGAAATAAGGCAAGAATTGTTTGTAAAGGGTATGCTCAACAAGAAGGTATAGATTTTGAAGAAACTTTTTCACCTGTTGCCAGACTTAAAGCCATAAGGATGTTTCTTTCTCTTTATAGTTTTCAAAAATTCAAAGTATATCAAATGGATTTAAAATCAACTTTTATTAATGGAGATTTAGAAGAAGAATTTTATATTGAACAACCAGAAGGATTCATTCTTGGAAATGATGAAAAACTCATATGCAAGCTCAAAAAGGCTCTCAATGGTCTAAAACAGGCTCCAAGGGCTTGGTATTACTGCCTTGGCAAAAATCTACAACAACAAGGTTTCACGAAAGGTTCTGCAAATAGCAATTTATACACAAAGGTTGAAAATGATAAACTGCTAATTATTGTTGTTTATGTTGATGATATCATCTTTGGTAGCAATGAAGAATCCATGAGTCAGAATTTTGCTTGAGTAATGCAACATGAATTTGAAATTTCCTTACTTGGTGAATTTAGTTATTTTCTTGGTATACAAGTACAGCAAGCAAAAGATGGTATCTTTATTTCACAAACCAAATTTCTCAAGCAGATCTTGCAAAAGTACGAAATGGAAGATTCTAAACCAATATGTACTCCAATGGTAACAGGATGTAGTCTCAGTTCTAACAATGAATCACCAATAGTAAACCATCCAACTTACAGATCTATGATTGGAAGTTTGCTTTATCTAACAGGTGCCAGACCTGATATCATGCATGCAGTAAGAATTGTTGGAAGGTTCCAAGAAAATCCAAAGGAATCACATCTCTAGGCATTCAAAAGAATTTTCAAATATCTTCAAGGAACTCGGGACTTTGGACTATGGTATCCTAAAGATACAAACCTTACTCTTCATGCATATGCAGATGCGGATTGGGCAGGAAATGTTGATGATTGAAAGAGCCCTAGTGGAGGTGCATTCTATACGGGTTCTCGGTTAGTGTCATGGTTTACCAAGAAACAAAGTTCGATTGCCTTATCTACAGCTGAAGCAGAATATGTGGTTGTTGCATCTTGCTGCACACAACTACTTTGGATGATGCAAACATTGAAAGACATTCAGATCACATGTACTCCACCCATCTCCATTCTATGTGATAATACAAGTGCCATCAGTGTTTCAAAAAATCCTGTCATGCACTCCAAGACCAACCACATACCCATTAAGTACCATTTTCTACGAGAAAAATTGCTTGAACAAAAGGTTGAATTGGAGTATGTTCCCTTCAAAGAACAGGTTGTTGACATATTCACTAAATCGCTTCCCAGAGAAACATTTGAATATCTCAGACAAAAAGCTGGGAGTAGTTGCTGCATCATCCTACTGTTAAATCCAGTTTTTAGAGGAAGGTTATTATACGCGGGTTTCATGAAGTATAGTCACGTATACACGTGGGTTTCTATGGCTGAAGGAGCGTATATGTTTTTCTGACAAAAAAATAGTGGGTCAGACTCTGATATGGATGCTCTGTCTGATATTGATGATTACAGTTTGATGATATGCTTTGTTTATTGATTTTTATCTGACTGACAAAGATGCCTTGATGAATGACTTGTTGACAATGCACAGGTAGCACAAATTTAGGGGGAGAATTAGCCTTCACACACATTCAACATTGTTGGCATCATGGTTGCTAAGTTCAGCTATGGCTTCAGATACTTATATCATTTGTTGCATAAGTCATGTAAAGATCTAGGGTGTGATATGACTTCTTCTGTCATGGTCTATATTTCAATGAGTCCTATTGAACATTTGATGTAATTTGTATCCCCACTTTGCATGGGATGGATGATGTAATAATTGTTGTATTTCTATCATGTATAAACAATTGGTATATCCCCACTTGGTTGGGTGGATGAATCAAATATGGTGTATCCCCACTTGGTTGGGTGATTGATGTATGTATGAGTCATTTGTCATAGGGAGGTCATACTCACTTAGTTGAGTTATAGAGTCATGTTATTCTTTTTGAAACATATCTATGAAAACTCAACATGTACTTAGGGGGAGCATGGACAACATAATATATATCAAAGGGGGAGAATAGCTTGGTCCCCCCTTTGCCCTTGATGTCAAAGGGGGAGAGTATTTTGGTGTTGCATGTTATCTCTAATAGTTTCTACAACTTGCAGTAATCAACACCAACATGGTTCCCATCAAGTCCAAAGGGGGAGATTGTTGGCATTATGATTCAAGTGTTGTCCTTGATGGAAACGCACTCACATGTTAGTTTAGTTTTGATGAAAGGCAACCCACAATGTAACAGGCCCATTCAGATGTAATAGGGCATTGGTGTAGAATAATGGGAAGATGGAACTAAAGTCTACTAATCAAAATGAATAAGTTGAAGGTAAAGGATGGTGAAAAGCAGTCTAAGAAGTATACGCAAGTCCACTTAGTCAAAACAACATATACACGCTAGTTCAAAGAAGAAAAAGTGATCCAGGTGGATATTGGTGGCCACCTGCCAAGTCCACTTGGACCCCCACCATTGTTTCTCTCAGCATTTTCAGTTTCCTTAATTGTAGCACAACTTACTATTTTTAGCAGTTTTTTCGGGTCCTAAACTTCCGGAGCCGTTTTGAGGCCTTAAACGATGTTTTTTGGGAAATCTGGGGCAACATGGGTCCATGGACCCATGTTGCCTCCCAAAGTGGTAGTGCTCGGATAAATCTTTCTAACGAGCTATTATACGCGTCAAACGGAGATCGTATGCCAAAGTTACGACCCCGGGAAGTTGGTGTACCAATTTACCCAAACGGGGCCCACAGTTTGGCGTTTCATCTTCTAGGGTTAGGTTTTGGAATGTTAAGGGTTTTCCATTGTTTCTCAACAATAAATAGGCCTTCGAGCCTCATTGTAACACAGTTCAAAGGCATGTAGCCACCACATCTCTTAAAATACTGAAATATGCTTACAACCAAAAATGGACCCATGTTGCCCCAGATTTCCCAAAAAACGTCGTTTAGGGCCTCAAAACGGCTCTGGAAGTTCAAGACCCGAAAAACTGCTAAAAATAATAAGTTGTGCTACAATTAAGGAAACTGAAAATGCTGAGAGAAATAATGGTGGGGGTCCAGGTGGACTTGGCAGGTGGCCACCAATATCCACCTGGATCAAAAAGAGTGTAAACGTATACACGCACTTTCACAAGAAGAAAAGTGCATATATGTTGGAAAATCAAGGAAATTCAAGAGGAGACAATACCAGGGGTCAATACCATGGTATTAGCCCACAATATTGAGTGGAGTAATGACTATTTGATCCCGTCCAAGAATACCATGAGTCCTAAGTGGTTTTGGTCCGAGGTATTGAGAAAGGCCTAAAACTATATAAGGAGGAGAAGATCATAAGGCCAAGGTGTGCAAGTGAAAAGGGTTTCTAAGGAATACTTCTATCTGAAGTATATTTTATGTTGCAAGGGCTATGTTTGTGATTTGATCTAAAATATTTTGTGCACCTTGAATTCAATACTGGATCAGGACCATGAGACCTGAAATGACTTATCATTGAATGATCTAATATTGGTTGGGCCAGATCTAATTGTGTACACATGTTTTATTCTTTAAATGTCATGATTTGGGTTTGTCTGAAGTCTGGAATAGCAGTGAAGTTATGAGTTAATATTTGCATATCTATACGTTGGTTCGTCTCGGTAAAAGCATGTGTACATACAAGTTCTACTTTTCCAAGTAGATTATACAAAAGAAAAGCATATTCTTCAAGATCTGACTGATCTATTTGATCAATTCTGTTGTTTTACTGATGTATGTCAATGAAGTCTTCTTATATTTGAATGTAAAATTGAATGCATAAGGAGTTTGATATTTGATTGATTGATTGTATAAGTGAGAAGGGCGATCTCTACTACTTCATGTGTAAAGCTCTGTAAATTGACAATAGATGTTCAATATATTTCTGGTTGGTACAGACTTGATTCATAAGTTTTATGTTTCTATAGTTTTGAAGGTATACGAAGGTTTGATTAAAGGAAGTAGCGTATACATGCAGGTTGGGTTTAGTAGCGTATATGTTCTGATGCATGATTTTTGAGGTTGCAACTGGTTCTGAATGATAATGAAAGTTTCTGGGTTCAACACAGTGTTCTGGTAATAGTGATTTGACTATTCAGATTAACTGATTATTGGTTGATGCAGTTTGAAAGTTCTTATGGGTCTAGTATGAAAATTTGATGAAATGAAGCCTTCATGTGTATTATTGTGTACCAGGAGCATCGAGCCTGAAAATTTATGAAACGTGGTCCCTGGAAGAAGAGAGAAGGTCGTAGCCTTTTGTAATCTGGCGCATACATACTAGTAAACACATTGGCTAGTACAAGAGTTAGGGGGTTGTAGCTCCCTTCCAGTATAAGCTGGAAAACGATAGAAGGTTGTAGCCTTCTGCTGGTGGGTTCCTGCGTACTAGTATGAGTTTGCACCAATACAAGATTGTAAACATATTTTCTTATTACTAAAAGAAGACAAAGACGACACCAGTAGGTGGTTTTCACCCACATTCGGTTTCCACCTTAAATCTTGGTGTTCATGTGTGTTTCTTATGTGTTATGGTTTATTTTGTTTTTATTTCATTGTTTAATAAGTCACTGACGCACTCATTAAAGATAAACACATGATAAATTGACTAAATCACAAGTTCTCTAGGTATACGTTGGTTTCCCTAATAACAGTAGTGTGTACACACTAGTTCAGCTCATAGAAGTAGCATATATAAATCTATTTGGGAAATGAAAAATTATTGATCTGATAATACTGATTCACCCCCCCTCTCAGTGTTATTTCCAACACTTGGCTGTAAGAATTTTTTGTTCTTCTTTGTTATTCTTTCCTGCATGCAAGCTTGTATCAACTTTTTGAAAATTTCTACCAAATTTTTTCACTGCTATGGTGCTCTTCACTTTCTCCAGTTGTTGGTCCTTTTCTTTAATATGCTTCCTTAATTTGTCAATCACACCCTCAAGCATTTCAACATAGTCATTTCTATCCTTTTTCTTATTGCATTTGACTTCTTCGATCCTTTTTTATCCTGCCAGTTCTACCCTCAAGGTACTGATCTCTTCCTTGAGACTTTTCTCCTTTTCATCACAAACCTACAATTTCTTCTCATGCTCTTTGCATACATTTGTTAGTCTACCAATTTCACTAGAAAAATATTCAATAACAACAATGGAAGATTCATATGCATCCTTAAGGATCATACAACTGTGATCACATATTTTTCACTAGCCAAATCTAACACATTATCACCACTATTGTTAAAAATATAACTCAAAATGAAATCATTATGACTTATACCTTCATATTTTTTGTCTTCTTGCACAATTGGTTTAACTAGAGCTTCCTTCTTCATGGCCTTCTTCTTCTTCTTCTTCCTTTCACTACTCTTAACAAACTCTTCATGAATACTAATGAAACATGTTTCAAATAACATATGAAATCTATCTGAAACCTCTTCGACATATTTCAAATCTCCAACTTTGTCTAAGTCTGCACTATGGATATTTTCGAAAATAATTCTCCTTGCTTGAGAATTTTGCTTCAATGGTTTAGATGAAGGAACATATCCATCAAATCATTCACAAACCAATCTCCGCAAGCTAGATCCACAATAAAATAATTTATATTACACACTTTCTTGCCATACCTTGAAATTTACAGTAGTAAGAACAATTATTCCTTGAGAACTCATTCTGAAAAAGAATGGAATTTTTTGCCAACAAACCCTAGATCTACTCTCCAGCAATCAAGCTGCAATCGAGAGCCTTATTCTAATACCAATTGTTGGAAACCTTTGAGAACTACTGAGAGGGGGGTGTGAATTAATAGTGTGACTTATTATCAATTTTTACCAATTTAAACTTCTCTACTGAATCATTTATATCCTAACCAACAACACATTATATTATCTCATAAACATAAACCATGTATGCAACTAAAACAAGATAACCATATGAGAAGAAATAATGAACACATCAAAACATCCACAAAAACCATCACACAAGAGACACAATATATCTAGCGGAAAACCCTTCATCGAGAAAAAAACTACCCTTGGTGTTGTTGCTCTGCTTTGAATCTCTATTATGTCAAGCAATTTGTCTTTTACATAGTTGGCTGAATCTAATCGTCCTGGAGATTAGATTCTATTGATCAACTTAGAAGAATTTGTTCTCATACGAATCTATGGACTACCACCCATTGAAGGACACAATGATCAACAATCCTTTCCCAACACTAATTGGACTATCCAACTACCATTGGATTGAGAAATTAGTCCTTTTGAAATCACTACTTCACACCCATGAAGTGACTACTCCTCTACACTATGTGGACCCCATTTCATCTATTTTCATATTTGATCCAAGACTCTCTACTCAAGTCAATTCATCTATGCAGTATGATCTTCAACATTAACACTTTCTGCAAAATATCATAAAAAAACCACCAGCAATGTGCTCTTAAGACTAGCAAAATAGTGGCTCGCATCCATACATCAAAACCATAATATAATGACCATCCAATAGCATAATCTCTACTCCAATCCTTCAAAAAAAAATCAACTACAAAAGCCTGATATCTTATTTGAATAATGATTCACTACTTCAACAATCTGCTACAACACTGCCATTTATACTCAAAAACTAAAGAATCTATACTCGTGACTAGGTCTGAAGCATATTTCCTCTATTCAGCCTTCTCCAACTCACTCTCACACTCAAAAAACCATCAATATCTCCAAATTGTGTTTGGTGAAATTCACCTTAGGCATGGGATCAAGAGTGCACAAATTTGAAAAAATCAATCCCTAACACCACTACTTATGAACTAGAGGTGTTTGCATCATTGGAGGACCATTTCCAACCATTCCCTACCATTACAACCTAGTATTGAAGTCTCTAGGAATTTCCATGCCAATTTTCATTCGATTTGTGTGAGGAATGAAAAGGATTTTTTATGAGAAAACCTCAGTCGTTGGCACAAAACTAGCTTATTTTAACTAGATCCCTTCATTCGCATGCACATGCCTATCTCCCAATCACTGGAGCCTCTCAATCGCATGCATAAGCTTGCATGGGAGTGAATGGGGTAGAGAATAAGAAAAATCAATGGACCTTTAATTCAAAACCTCTACCAACTATTTGGACATCTTCTCTCTAGCATTTGTACATGCTTCCAAACCTTTTCCATGTTTTGTTGAGCCTCATAATTGCTTCTTCTTGACACCATTTTTCACTCTATCTATTTCCTTTTTACCTTCCTAATCACACATGGGGCATCAAGTTACAGAGAATATGACATGGCAGGTATACAATTGTCTTGTATTTCATAAATTGATAATGTTCTTTATTATTTAGTTTAATCTTTACTTCAGCTACCGAATTATGATGATTCCACAGCTAATACACGATTCTGTAGCCAAGTCCATGGTTTGAAAAGTTCCAAGGTGCCAACTGGGAAGCGAAATATATGGATAGGTGGAAATTGATGCACTCAATGATTTTCTCCTATCCTCATCAACCAAATCAATGGAAACAAGTCCTAGCAATGCGGTCAAAGGAAAAGTCAACCTTTGTAATTAGCAACAGGCGAGCGAGAACGAGATCTGTGCCTCATGATTTGCTCTGATAGTAGAAAATCATGAGTGAATTATGCAATATTATATTTTCAAGTTAAATTTGGTTTTTGTTGATAGGGATTATGCATATAGCTCTGAACAATTAACTTTCCACGAGCTCTATAAATATGCCTCTTGGTAGAAATGAAAACAGTGATGGTAAACACGACAATGAGACATAAGCTTTGTTATTTGATACTCTTTTTCTTTTTAAATAATCACTTCATTTTCTCAATGTGTCGTTAAAGTTCTTGATAAATAACGTAATGACTGCCTGCTTCTCATGGAGGTCCCCCTCGAGATAGTAAGGATTCTTGTTTTGTTTTAATAGTTAGTTATTATCCTTATATTCTCGTAGATTTATGTTTATTCAATAGAGCTTTTATGTTTTCAATTTTATTTCAGAGTTAAATTAAAATAATTGTGCTAATCATTCTTACTTTTTAGATTTTGAATGCAAATGGAAAAATCTTAGCATCAATGATCTAGTTTCACAAAAATTTTCATCTTAGAAAGTAGATTTATTTGTAGAATTAGTTGTTAAATTCAAGCATGTGTGATCTTTAATTCAAGTAAGTGTGAGTGTGTTTTAAGAAAAAGTTTGTTCATTTCATTTTTCATGCAAGTGTGATTCTTATTCATGCATATGTGTGATTTTCTTTAAACATGAGATTTCTTAACTGAGAGTAGTTTTTATTTATGCAACAGAGTGTGAATTTCATTTAAGAAAAGTATGGATTGATTTCCATTTATGTAAATTGTGATATTGATTTATATTTATACAAGCGTGAGATTTTTATTTTAAAGTAAAGTGTGGAACATTATAAGTAGAAGTAGTTTTTTTTGAAAGCATACAATGTGATCATCATTGTAGAGATAATATTATTTTCTAGGAATAAATAATTTGCTCATGTGCATTTCAATAACGTAATTTAATTTAGAATTTATATTTCGATAACTCAATTTAATATAGAATTTGTGTGAATAACCAAAGACTTCTAGCACATATAGTGCACTTACACTTCACCAGTTTACTAGGCCTGGTTGATAATTCATGTAAGTAATTTAAGATCAATTAAATCACTAAACATTTTGGTGTCATTGCTGGGGAAGTGTATATAGGAGTCTTTTCTTTTTACATAAAAAATAAATAAATTGGTATGCATAGGGAAAGAGATTCTAGAGGTATATTTGTAGGCAGGGGTAAAATCTTAATTCCAACATCATCACTCACCCCACCACGACCTTGTAATGCCACACCACCCACTCAAACTCATATTCCATCATTTTCAAGAAAACGTAAACTTCCAAAGGTACTCAGATCTGAAATCCAACGTAGAGATTCACCAACCTCATCAACTCTAGCAATAATAGAAGAAGATGATCCTACATCCCCAATAGAGGGAGTAATTTTCCTATCTTCAACTGGAGAGCAACTTCAAGGACAAGAGCTAGAAATCTCTACTAAAGAATAGGAGGAAGAAACTTATTTTAACTTACCATTGGTAGAAGAACCAAAAGAACTAGAAGATGAATTAGGAAACCCAATTTTGGAATGATATATTAGTTCTGAAAAATATACAATGGTTGGAGAAGGGGAAGGAGAGGTACATAATACCAATGGTGAACAACCTAGGATTGGAGGAGGAAGAGGGAGATGAGGAGGTAGAGGAGATTCAAAACCTTTTGGATTTCCTATCCTCAATGAAGATACAATAGCTACAATTAAAAACATCTCACCCTCCATCCTTCTAAATTGTCATGGATTAAGAAGTGAAGATCCTGAAACATTTCTCTTTGATTTTAGTCTTGTGTAGATCTTATGATTAGTTGCTTGTCACTCAAAAGTTGAAATTGTTTCCAACAAATCTTAAGGATGCAACATTAAAATGGTTCATGGGATTAGGAGTAAATTCTATAAGAACGTGGGAGGAAGTGAAAACTACATTCTTAAAGAAATATAAGGACCACTGTATGCCCCATAATATTAAGGATGCATTCTTTAAAATGATGCAAAAAGAATATGAAAATCTTGAAGATCTCATTGAAAGATTATATTATAATGTTAAAAGGACTAAAATGCATGAATTAGATGAAGAAACTTTGAAAGCTCTCTTATTAAAATCCATCAGAGATGAGTGGATTGATCTTATCAATTTGATGGTTAAGGGAGATATTTCTCAGTTGTCATTTGGAGAATTTTGTGAGTTATGCATACACATTTCAAGAAGGAAAGAACTAGGAAAAATCCAAGAGACCCTCTAATGTCTAGGATTAATAAATATATAGCTAGGACAATAAGTAGGGCTGAATTAGGCCATTTTCTTGACAACTTTAAAATAAACATTTTAGGGAGTTGATGATCCTCAGTATTGCAACAAGGATGTTGCAACTCCTAGGGCTACCAACTTTGCTTTATCAACCCGGGGTTTCATATAAACTTTGAGGTGACAGTGCTATATGCATAGTAGATGCAACAATCTACTCTTATCACTTTTTAACTAGGGTGATAAACCACTAGGGTTTTCAAACCAGTCTTCTATGGACTAGAAGGAGTCTAACTACTGATAGTGAATGTAAAACTATTCTTTAATGGAAAAAAGTAAATTCTTTCCTATTTAAGAAATGAAAGTGTTGAATGGAAAGTGCTATGAAATGCCATGAAATAATATAGCTAAGAAAAGACACACATTACTTGTAGAAAATAACTAATCTAACCTTGCATTCTATCATATGGCTATTTGGACTAAGTGGACAAGGGAAGTTATCTTATCACTCTATGATCAGACTACCATTTCTTCTCAAAACAGGTTTAACCAGGCTACTATAGGATATCGTGTAGCTGCTACAAGAATTGCTATAGGATGTCCTAGTTTCCTAAAAGATGTCTTGGTTTTCTACACGAAGTTAGCTGAAGGCCATAGGATGGTAGAGAAGGTGAAATGAAGTCCTAGAAAGATTTATGATGGTGAAATAGGGTTTAGGGAAGGTGCACATTACCCAAGGCTCAACCCAACACTTCAAGATGGTTGGATTTTCACAAGGTGGATACAAAACAAAAATTTGGATTAGGGTTTGGTAGGCCTTGGCAGAAGGTGGAGAAGACTTAGATGAGGTTGGTGGGATGAGTTCCTCTCTGCAGATTAACAATCCCTGCAACAAAACATGTTATTCTCTTCATTTATGCATAACTTCTTATAAATAGGGGAAATATGAGTTGAATTTGAGAAAACTAATTTATTGATGGCTAATGACTAGATCTATGAAATGAAATTCCTTCTGAAACTACAAAAAACTCATGAAACAAAATGACAACTACAGGTGCTTCTATGAATTCATAAACAATGATATATTCAACAATGAACCCTAAGTTATGCAATAACCAAAAGATAAATATGTTTTTGGGCCGGTAAGAGTGGGACCCTCAAACCATGATCCCATGAGGGGGATGAGGAAGAGGCCATTGTCACAAGATTTTCTAAAGTATTATTTCTCACTACTGTACCACTGATCTATTTATTTAAGTAATGGAAACAAGACTAAACAATCATTCAAATACTTGTTAAACTAAACAAAGAAGAAATAACTTCAGCAGCTAACTATGATTTTAATCTAAGAATACATGTACAAAAAGAGGAACCTCTGCTGCTAGGGTTGGGCCCTAACCCAAGAGCTTCAGCCCTCTGAGTCAACTTAGTGTTGGATCCAGTTAAACCTTCTCATTATCATCAAAATGTCAAATACAACATAATATTAACAATCACAATGTTTCATCTCTAAATTGCCTCTTGGATACAAAAAAAAATTGAATCCTAATGAGGCCCTTGGCATTCTTATTTATACAAACTGAAGTTACCAACAACTTCCTAAAAATTAGGACGACTTGCCTCCCAAACTCAAGAATGACTTGTCTTCACTGTCACTGACTTGGTTGCCAATAAACTCGATTGGCTTGGCTACTTGTAACTTCGAGCTAATGAGATATGGTGGAGGAATCTTCGAATCATTTGAGGAGTTAAGGAGGGAGACAAATCTCCTAAAATCATCTTACTTGTCCACTTTGAGTTCCTTCACTTAAATTATCCCAAAAATGCTTCAATTCCTGCAATTAATGCATATTAGGCCACATGACATAACATCTCACCTTTACCCTTATCACTAAGAAAAATATAATAAAATATGTAATTAAATGTGAGAAAAGTTGATTAAGCTAGATGTAGAAATTTTTGAATAATTTAACACATATTCAACAGAGATTATCCTGATCATGTACTATTGCGGAATACATACACAATACATAAGCTCCTCTACGTTGATCATCAATATAGCAGCATCAATAACAATAAAACATCAAGAGCATTCACACATTAACACAGTATGTATCCCGGGGAAAGCATCTCGCTAAGAACCCCAACTATCTGTATATTAATGATTGAGTCATGTAACATTACACAGCATAATACTTCTCACAAGTATCTCCACCTCTGTTACACATAATACAGCTCAGATCTGATCTCCAAATCTCTTCCACTGCTTGCCTGTCTCCACTGCTCAATACCTGCTCAAGAACTGATCAGAATGGCTTACCAAACTCATTTTTCACCTGCAAAATAGTCACTCACTCTTTGTTGGACGTGAGCACAAGCTATAATGTGGGAAAATACGTGAGCAAACTCATTAGCATACTCAATCCCTTGATTGTGCAAGATCTGGTGCACAACTATAGTCACAACTGATAGCAATCTGATTCTCTACCACCTATCCCTGTTGAACTGAACATGCACTGACATGCAACTGAGTTAACTGATGTATTCATTAGTTGTATTATGATTTAATAACTTGTGAATTAATTAATAACTAATTCACCCAACTCATCTCTAGTCTATTTGCCAGTTAGACTAAATACAACCAGTTTAACAAAGCTAAACTGAACACAACTCCATCAACTCCACAATCAACTCCACCAAACTCAACTGATTGAGTTCTAACTGAAGTCATGCATGCAACAACTCAACTGAATCATAAGAAAAGCGTATTTCCTTCTGACAGCTGCATGTGCCACCTCTGTAGCTCAAACTGAAGTGCTCCAAGAGAATAAGATTAAGTTTATAGTCCAAATATTATTGTGAGATAGTAATATTTGACTTTTCTATTTTTGACAGCCAGTCTAAAAATAGACTTTGATCACTCACACTGTGATCACTCACACTTTCATCAAAAATAGAAGTCCATCTATTTTTTTCCCAACTTGATCAATCATCCATAAACAGCAACCTGCAATCCATAGACATGATCCATATGTCTAAAAATAGACATAGTCTAAAAATAGACTTGAGCCAAAAATAGCCTGCGGGCCCACTTAGTGAAGGCGACTCTTTTCACTAAGCTCCATCATCTTGTTGCAATCTCAACACTCCCTCTCGACAAGATATGGATTATCAGCAACACCTATCCTGCCTCAGTGGTACTCGAATTTGCTCCTGGTGAGAGCCTTCGTCAGAATATCAGCATCCTGATCCTCTGTTGGAATGTACGAAAGTAACATGATCCTCCGTTGCACACAATCTCTGATATGATGGTACCTGATGTCAATATGTTTAGATCTATCATGAAATACAGGATTAGCCAAGAGTTTAATGCAACTCTGGTTATCACAGTAAATCACAGTAGGATCCAAATGAGAACCAAACAAACCAACTAGGATCTTCCTCATCCATATAGCCTCGCATGCAGCCAAACTTGCTGCCATATACTCGGCCTCCGCTGAACTGAGTGCCACGGATCTCTGTTTCTTGCTGTACTAAGAAACTGTTGTCGATCCAATACTGAAGACCCCTCCTGATGTGCTCTTTCTATCTGTTGGGCTCCCTGCCCAATCTGCATCCGTGAAGCCACATAGCTTCACCTCATCCTCCTGTCTGTACCACAAACCATATCCCGATGTGCCTCTCAAGTAGTGCAATACATGCTTGCCCGCCTTCCAGAAGAGCTTGGTAGGCTTAACCATAGCTTGTGAAAGCTGGTTAACTGCATAGCATATATCAGGTCGTGTATTGACCAAATACATCAGCGATCCCACCAACTGTCGATAAACAGTGGCATCCACTTCTTCTCCCGAAGTGGCATCCTCCTTCCTCCAACCTCCAGGAAGAGGAGTATCAACAAGCTTGCAGCCATGCATGTTGAACTTCTCCAGTATCTCCCGAGCATACTTGCCCTGAGAAACAAACAGTCCACCACTGCGCTGCCATATTTCCAATCCCAGGAAATAGTGAAGGAGGCCCAAATCCTTCATCTCAAACTTTGTAGCAAGATCCTTCTTGCATGACAGTATCAACAGCTCATCACCCGTTAGAATCAAATCATCAACATATAGTACAATGATAAGCAACTTACCCTCCACCACAATCTAGTATAGGTTTGGATCCGCCTCGCTCTTGGAGAATCCAAGTCCTGTGAAATAGCTGTCTATCCGTGTGTACCAAGCACGTGGTGCTTGCTTCAACCCATACAGCGCTCTCTTGAGCCTGCACACATGCGACTCGCTGCTGAAGACTTCAAAGCCTTCGGGTTGCTCAATGTACACCTCCTCCTCAATGACTCCATTGAGGAACGCAGTCTTCACATCCATCTGATGAATGTACCATCTCATCTGCGCTGAGAGAGCAAGAATTGTCCCTATGGAAGAATACCTTGCGACAGGTGCAAAGGTCTCCTCATAATCGATCCCCTCAATCTGTGAAAAGCCTCGGGCAACAAATCTTGCCTTGTACTTCTCCACACTCCTGTCAGCTGCCTGCTTAACTTTGTAGATCCATCTCGAACCCACCACTGATTTCCCTTCCGGTCTAGGAACAATCTCCCATGCACTGTTTCTGACAATAGAATCATACTCTTCCACCATGGCATCTACCCATGCGGGATCCTCCATAGCTTCCTCGAAAGAGGATGGCTCAGTCACAACACACTTGCTCATAAGAGCCATGTATCCAGTGTACCGATCAGGTGACTGTCTCTGCCTTCGTTGGGCTGTAGGTGGTCCTACAACTTTCTCTGCATCTTGAGCCAGTCGCTCAGCTTCTGTCAAGCGCTTTCGCCCTCTGATGGTTGGCGCTGCATGAGTGGTCTCTTCCACTCCATGAACCTCATCCTGTGGCTGATCCACGTCCTGAAGCTCATCCTTAGGAACTAATAGCTCCTCATCTGCATGGAAGTGTAGCTCCCTCTCAAGCGAACACTTCATGGCTTTCTCCTCCTGAAATTTTATATCCCGTCGCACAACAGTTTTACCATTGTCTGGAAAATACACACGATAGTTGTGGGGCGTATCAGTGTACCCCACAAATATCCCAACCTCTACGGTCGGCTCCAACTTCTTCCTGGCATCCTTCGTCACATGCATGTAAACGTTAGCACCAAAAATCCTCAAATGAGAAAGATCAGGCTTCTTACCAGAATAAGTCTCCTCAGGTGTACTCATGCCAAGTATCCTATGAGGACAACGGTTCTGCACATAAACTGTTGTATTGCATGCTTGCACCCACAAGTGAAGGGGTAGGCCCTGATCATGCAACATTGCCCGTGCAGCACCCACAATCATTCTGTTCTTCCGCTTAGCTACCCCGTTCTGCTGTGGGTTATGGGGAGCTATGAGCTCTCTACGAATCCCTTCTGTCTTGCAGAAATCCTTGAACTCGTCCGAGATGTATTCACCGCCATTATCGCTCCTAAGAGCCTTCACCTTCTTCCCTGACTCCTTCTCGACCAGTGCTTTGAATTCACAGAACGTTGAATATGTCTTGCTCTTCTTCTGCATGAAGAAGATCCAGCACTTACGAGAGAAATCATCAACAAAAATCACATAATACCTGTGTTTTGCTGTCGAAGCAACTGAGAAAGGTCCACACACGTCTATTTGAATTCTCTCAAGGATCGTCGTGGCGCGACTATCCTTCTCGTGAAAGGTGGCTTTCATAAACTTCCCCAAAGTACACCCCTTGCACTGATCTGACTGCGCAAGTGTGCCTTTAGGAAGCCCTGTAGTGATCTGTTGCAGTATCTTCAAGGCTCCATGGTGAAGGTGACCCAATCTCCTGTGCCACAACTCGCTATCATCCCGGCTCACCAATCCTTATGCCTTGCCTGCCATTGCTGCGCATCCATCTACATGCAACTGATAAAGGTTCCTCACTCGAACCCCTATCTTCCGGGTCTCACCAGTTATCTTGCTGCGCAGGAAGGCCTTTCCCTCGCTGAAAACAACAACATACCCCTTGTCTTCTAACATTGCCACTGAGATGAGATTCTTCTTCAATCCTGGAACATGCATGACTTCCTTCAATACAAAGGGTTTACCAGACTCCCTCTCAAAGGAAATGGTACCGCTACCGGTCGCACTGTATCTACCATCATCGCCCATCTCGATGTGCACTCCAAGATCTTTGTCCTCCAGATCAGAGAACAAATCTCTATCTCCCGTCATGTGAAAAGATGCACCACTGTCCAAGAACTACACTGATCCCATCACACTTGAAGCCAAGCATGCGATCAATGAAAAATCAAGCTCAAACTGAGAAGCTAAGGCCTCTCCCCCTCCAGATCCAGCAACTTGCTTGTTCTTCTTCTTCTGCGGACAATTTGTGGCATAGTGTCTGTGCTGGTGATAGTGAAAACACTTCACCTTGGACATGTCCTGCTTCTTGCCTTTCGCACCGGAATGAGAAGCTTTCTTGTTCTTCCCCTTCTTTGCTTTGGCAGCCAAAGCGCAATTCTCTTCATCAGATACCTTTGATGAAGATCCATTCTCACCTTTATTGTTACTGAGTTTATCCTTGAGCGCCAGGTCACTCTTGCTTTGGAATAACATTTGCAATCCGTTGAAAGACATTTCAACAACACTGCTGCAAATTTGATTTCCACCAGCTCCAAACTCAACCGCCTCCGATCTAGAATTCGTGAGAACGCAATATTTCTCGTACAGAGATTGATTGTATGGGCATTCACTGGATATCTCACCTTCCAAAAGAAGGATGAATCCAAAGGCTACCTGGCCCGATTACAGACTCTGCCTGAAGAAATAGAATGTAAACACTTCCTGAATAGTAGATCTGATGATCAACACCTCTGATACCATGTAGAACTTCTTCTGCAAATCAGCTAGCTCTGATACCATGTAGAAATTTTTGAATAATTTAACACATATTCAACAGAGATTATCCTGATCATGTACTATTGTGGAATACATACACAATACATAAGCTCCTCTACGTTGATCATCAATATAGCAGCATCAATAACAATAAAACATCAAGAGCATTCACACATTAACAAAGTATGTATCCCGAGGAAAGCATCTCGCTAAAAACCCCAACTATCTGTATATTAATGATTGAGTCATGTAACATTACACAGCATAATACTTCTCACAAGTATCTCCACCTCTGTTACACATAATACAGCTCAGATCTGATCTCCAAATCTCTTCCACTGCTTGCCTGCCTCCACTGCTCAAGAACTGATGAGAATGGCTTACCAAACTCGTTTTTCACCTGCAAAATAGTCACTCACTCTTTGTTGGATGTGAGCACAAGCTATAATGTGGGCAAATACGTGAGCAAACTCATTGGCATACTCAATCCCTTGATTGTGCAAGATCTGGTGCACAACTATAGTCACAATTGATAGCAATCTGATTCTCTACCACCTGTCCCTGTTGAACTGAACATGCACTGACATGCAACTGAGTTAACTGATGTATTCATTAGTTGTATTATGAGTTAATAACTTGTGAATTAATTAATAACTAATTCACCCAACTCATCTCTAGTCTATTTGCCAGTTAGACTAAATACAACCAGTTTAACAAAGCTAAACTGAACACAACTCCATCAACTCCACAATCAACTCCACCAAACTCAACTGATTGAGTTCTAACTGAAGTCATGCATGCAACAACTCAACTGACTCATAAGAAAAGCATATTTCCTTCTGACAGTTGCATGTGCCACCTCTGTAGCTCAAATTGAAGTGCTCCAAGAGAATAAGATTAAGTTTATAGTCCAAATATTATTGTGAGATAATAATATTTGACTTTTCTATTTTTGACAGCCAGTCTAAAAATAGACTTTGATCACTCACACTGTGACCACTCACACTTTCATCAAAAATAGAAGTCCATCTATTTTTTTCCCAACTTGATCAATCATCCATAAACAACAACCTGCAATCCATAGACATGATCCATATGTCTAAAAATAGACATAGTCTAAAAATAGACTTGCGCCAAAAATAGCCTGCAGGCCCACTTAGTGAAGGCGACTCTTTTCACTAAGCTCCATCATCTTGTTGCAATATCAACACTAGAGAGTGGCATTAAGGCCCATATATTTTACCTATTGATGAGCATCATCATCACCCCCTACTGAAGCTTTTGTTCGTCCTCTACGAAAATTAGTCTATGTCCATATCTTTCATAGCTCTTGTGGCCTCTCTAACATCCCAAGCCTCTATTGATGGAGTTTCCTCTTGAGGATAGAACCCTGCATGTTTCTCTATTTCTTCCCACTGCTTTCTTTCCTCCTCTTCCTTCCTACCTTCTAATAGACCCAACAATAAGGGTGGACTGAGTTTCAAACCAATCCAATTGATTTTTAGTCTCTGCATGGCATTCTTATATAGTGGGGTCCTTTCTAGTGTATTCCTCAACCTCTCAGGGGAATGGTACTCTCTGATCCTTATACTGTGTGGTAGGTTGCTCCATCTCCTCTAGCATTCTTGTTGGATTTCATTTACTAGCAAACTCAAGGTGTTTTCAAAGTGGTAATGGCTTATTCTTATGTAGCTAGGTATCTTGGTGCAAGTTGGGCATCATTGGAGATGATGTTGTGGTTTCTAATGACAACCATTGAATTTATCTATTCTGCTATGATGTAAAGGGGCTCCCCTTCCTCTTTTTCCAATGTTCTCTACACCTCCTTAGCCCTAACCTCCTGATGAATCATCCATGATGCAAGGGTCATTAGCTGTAAATCCCCCAACTTTGTATTTGGGTCCCACACATTCGGATCTGTCAAGGCCAAGTTGTGTAGATAAAATTAAGATATCCTGGTTTTATCTTCCAAGGTTCTCTTATCACATAGTTCAATGAACTGTCTATAGTCTTGGAAAGGCATAGTCCCCTATTGTGCTAGTGTCTTGATCTGAAATTGCAGCCATTGATCCTTGAGGTATAGTGCATATGATCTTGATGGCATCTTGCACTGAAGTGCCTCCATGGAGAGGCTTTCCATGGTGGCCAATTGGCTCTCTTTTTCTTGCAACTGCCTCCTTAGCCATGTGTTTTCTACCTGTAGTTGAGATCTCATAATTTGTTCCCTGTCTCTTATCTCACTCAACTCGATGCCTATATCTAGGAGTTTCTCTTCCATATGGCCCACATCTTCTACCTTATTTGACTTGGAAATTTGCATCCATCGATGTGTCCATCCTCTCTCTTTCTCAAGCTCAATGCAGAGAGGGATTGCAAAGTTTTGTGGTATTACTCTGCCTCCGTCAATGAACTTGTAGTAAGAGGTCAGATTTGGTTATGGGCTAAGCTCCTGCATTTCTTGGAATTCCCCCTCAAATGATTTTAGAGAAGATACCTTCTCCTGCACGTGTGGTGTTGTTTCCTTGCCTTCCCTCTACCCCTGTTGTCCTTCCTATAGCCTTTTTTGTGTTTCATGTAGGACTGGCAGAGTTTCCTGTAGAACTTCTTGAGGATCCTGTAGAAGGATTTTTCCTCTCTGTAATGGGGTCACAGGTGCATTCTCTTGCTTCTTTTATGTTGACCTGGTGACAGGCTTCCTAACATAGGTGATGGGAGACTTTCGGGTAGCTTTTTTTGATGTTCCCTCTTCAACTTTCATTTCCTTTTGACTTGATGGGTGTGCTTAGGGCAATCAAGGTAGCAACTGCTTCCTTCTTAGTGGGCTCAGGGGTCAACCTTGGAGATTTATCCCCTTCTTTGGTATGTTCCTCAGGCTTGCCGCTTCCTTCTGCTCTTCCTCTTCACATTTCTCTTCTTCTTCTTCTCATTTTCCTTCTTCCTCTTCTGCCTCCTCTTATTCTTCTTCTACTACCTCCTCTTCACCACTAGAGTTTGGGTCCCTATCATATTCAAGGGATTAGATTTCAATTACAGACTCTTTGTCCATGTCTCTAAATGTGGACCATAGAATAGGAATTCTTAATTGGCTCAAGGCATCCTCTAGTATTAGCTTAATGAGACCATGATGTGCCAATTGCTGATGTTTCCCTTCTTGTACCTTTTGGCTCATGTCTATCATTGATTGTAATAAGGAAATAAGGCACATTGATACTTTGGTTTATGGGTGGCTCCTCTCCAATGCTCAACTCATGGAGGAGTCTAAATTAGTAGCCATAGACTACACTAAGCCTACCTTCATAAGAAATGTATTTGAGAATGTGATAGCTCGCCTCATTCTAAAGATAGGGAAGGGTCTCCCTTCTGGCCCCATTTTTGTCCTTAATTGGCTCTTCATCATCTATAGAAAAAGTGTTGCTAGCCTTATCCTCCTTTCTCCATTTCACCCCTTGAGGAAGCGCGGAGACTCTACTGATCACCTTAGGGTTGATTTTAATTGACAACCCCTCACCACAGTAGTAGCACTGATTCTAGTCTGAGGGTTGAGTGTCATGGAAAATTCCTGAGTTATATCATCATCATACCCTCTGAGAAACTCAAATAATCCCAACCAATGATGCTTCCTAAATATATCTACCACAAGGGGGATGAAGGTGGATCTTGGATGTGTCAGTGGGTTCCCTTCTGTTGAATCCTACTTCCATTTCACTTCTTTGGTTAACTGACAGTAGGAGGTTTTATAGGCTAGCCTTAGTGTGAGTTCAAGGTGACAGGGAGTTAAAATTTTTGGTGGATGACTGAAATTTTTACCCTTTCCCATCTCCACACAATTTTCTTTAAACTTCACAAAACACTATCTAAACCCCAAGCCCACTGTAATTACTAGAAAATTTCAAACCTGTCCCTTTATTTCTTCCCTAGCTATCAAGTCAAAAAAACAGGAGAGATGGGCCACCTAAATTTTACTGTGATTCTCTAGATGATGATAATTGCTGACCAACTGGACCCTAGGCACCCCCTTGTATATTTCTTTTGAATTTTCGGTGTTTCCTATAGCTCCTTGAGTTTCTTGTAGTCTCCTATAGCTTTGTTTCCTATAGGGTGGCCAAAGCAAGGTTTCCTTCCTCCATGGCTCTCCAAGTTGGTCCTGGTCCCTCAAATCTCAGAATGAACAATGGGTGCATGAAAATTTGAAATTTTTTGAAATTTTTTCTATTTATGGTCGATTCCTTGGAGCGTTGTGTTGGATGGTAGTAGTACGAGATTTCCTCATTGGGACCGTTGGCCCACCGTTGGTGATCATGCAACCTCCCCTTGTAGTTATCACCCACTCTCACATAACTAAATCGACCACCTTTTTTACTAATGCTCATTGATGTGACATTCCAATGTGGCATGTTGAGTGGGAGTTTAATTTTTGTCTTCGAGCTGAGGGTGGCCAAGTTAACTAGCCACCTCCATCTTATAAAAAAAATCACATTCCTTACACTTTTAGCTTATCACACTCGGCGAAGAGTTTGGATCAGGTCATTTTTTGTTGATTTCTTCCTGTTGATGTAGTTGTCTTCTAGTTGTTTACTATGTGAAGGTGCTTGGTATATTTGTTTCTACTACTGAGATCTAGACGGGAGGCACAAGGCTTATAGAGATGGTGTATCCATCCTATTTTCATTGGTGATGAAGGAGAATGTACCAATGTCATGTTGGAGTTGTAACATAGGCTACTACAAGAGATCCTGTAGCTACTACAGGAAACAATGTAGTTGCCTTTTCTTCATAATTTTTTATTTCTTTCACTTATAGGGAGGCTGGGTGGTGGTGTAGTAGTTGAGAAATTTTGATGAAGGAGATGGAGTGATGGGTGTATGAGGCCAATGATGAAATGTCCTCTGGATTCTCCCTTTTTTCATTTTCCTACTTTTTTTTTAATGGACACAAGTGTAGCTATGGATATGATTGGATGTTGGATGAGAGATGGTGAGATGTAGGTTCCTTTTTTTTAACCTATAATAGGCCTACATCATTGTTTTCTAATTCGGACCCCTTTCCAAAAATTGGATAGTCTTATAGAGATGTAGTACTACAAGATCTTCCTATAGCAACTAGAAAATTGCTCAAAAATTGGTTTTTGATGCCTGAAAGTGGAAATGGATGATGGGGACATGGTAGGCATGCATGAGATGAAGTGGATGGAGGAAGAATTGAGGTGATGCTTGGATTATTGTCCCTAGAACTCTGAGTCCTTTGTTGTCTTTAAAAACTTGAAAAATCACATAATTTTATTAGTGGGCAAGTTTGAGGTCCCTGCCATGGCATTTTTGTTTTGTTTTTTTTTTTGAAAGACACATAGTTCGCCCCGAAGGAGGTTTTCAGCTTGTATGACTTCCCTAGGCTCCTCAAGGGAGGTTTTCACCTAGGGATCTTTTAATTTTCAATTTTTCACTCTTCAGTTGCCTTAAGGAGGTTTTCAACCCAAGAGTTGGCCTTAGGTGCCTCCTACAGGTTTTCACCTAGGCCCCTTATTGTTTTTCTTTTCTTTTTTCCCTTTTTTTTCAAAAATAAAAACAGTCTTCAAGAATTGAGTGAGATGGAAGCTGAGATACTTTTAATCACATTCACTTCCTTACTGATGGTACTGATGAACTTCTCCCTTAAGCGAGGTCTTTTATAGACTTTCAATCTGTACCCATTAACAAGCAAGGGGATACCTTCTCCATCAATGGTCCTGATTTGCACATCCCCATTATCATGGAAATTTTCTATTAGATATGGGCCCAGCCACCTGTTCATGAATTTTCCTTTGAATTCCTTGAACCTGGAGTCATATAGCATAGCCCAATATCCTTCATGAAAAATTTTGTCCTTGATGTTTTTTTCATGCCAAACCTTTCTCTGTGTTTGAATAACTTCAATGTGTAGGAGGGCCTACATCCTGAATTCATCCAAACCATTATTACTTAGTGGTTATCATTGATGTCAACCCAAGGAGCACCCAGGGCTACCCCAATCTTGCATGGGCATTTTGAATTTACAAATTCTTAGTCAAGGATCTTCTATATGGATTCTACTCGTCGATATGTTTCCATTGATATATGGCATGCCACGTAACTATTCATGGTTTGAGAGATATTTTTGTTTGAAGTTAGTAAACCCAATTAGTGGGCTAAAACCCTATAGGGTTGTGGCATGGCACTCACAATTGGTTGTGGTCATTGAATAGTCAATAATTAATAATGTTTCTTGCTCCTAAAATCCCTCCAAAGTTCACTTGTTGAGGACCCTCTCAACTCAAGACATTCATATAAATAGTGACCCTCATATCCTCCTCTAGTACGAATTTTGTGGCTTCAAACAAGTCATCATGGTATTGTCTCTATAAATTATGTTCTACGAAGCTTTAGAAGCTAAAATTAAAACCCATTTGAGAAGAAATCTTAATGAACCTTGTGAAAAAAATTCATATCTTGGTTCACTATATTTTAGGAGATATGATGTGAGTAAGTTAGGGTTTTTTCAGGCTCCCAAATTCCATGTCAAACAGGGTCAAAGGTTGCAACAGTGACACGTGGCACTTCATACAAGCTCACTATACTGAACCAGTCTATAATCAGGTCATCATGGGAGATTGGGCATAATGCTTTCTTGAAGAATGCAATATTGATGAAACGTATGGGGTTGGAAAGAGGACTCATAAGGCTACCACAAGATGAAATTTCAAACCTTGGAGATCATAAATTACATAGATAATAGATTCAATATCGAGCTCCTAGAAGGAAAGAAAAATAATGAATTCAAGAATCATTGCAATAAGGACCCCACATCAAAATTCAAGGCTAAGTCTCCTACAACAAGGTATGTATGATTAGTGTTTACATTTGAATTTTGAGTATCATCTATGACATATGTTTTTGCAAGACAACGTAAGTATATACAGGGTCTTGGTTATATCTCTATGTCTCTATATGTCACAGTTATTTTTGATACCACATTTCTGATGTCCTATTATTGATACTACACATTTGATGCTACACTAAGTCTGCTAAATCTATATGATGTTGTAAGTTCATCTTACTTGTCTTGTCATAGTTGACAAAATGGTCTTTGTTGTTGTACTTAGATCTTGGTCCATCACAAGTCTAGGGTTTTTCATCAGTTTTTATTGTATATATATCTTTAGGTCAGTTTTGGATATAGCCTTGCAAGAGTCTAGGCCTATATCAAGAGTGGGAGTCTTTGTCTACTGTTATAACGAGTCAACAAAAAAACTGACAAGCACACTTAGGTACATGTTGTAATTTTAATTTTAATTTTAAGTTATTCATTATTATGCACTTACACGTGTTTTGTAGGTAGAGGTAAGTTGAAGGGTATTTTGTTTTGTTTTGGGATTGGTTTCACCAGGAAAATTTTGAATGCAGGTAGAAGAAGATTCAAGTACAACATCAAGCAAGAATTCAAGAGCAGAAGTATCAAATCAAAGGAAGCATTGCAGCAAGACATCCTTGAAGACATGACATCCATCCAGATATCATGAAGTATTGTTAAGGCCAAGAGTCATCATTGTAAATTTGTAAAAGAGTCATCATTGTAAAAATTGTAAAAGAGTCATTCTGCCTAGAGTCAAAGAGGCAATGTTGGGATGTATAGGAGTCACAGTTGGGATGATGTCATGGTTGGGTTGCAAGATAGAGTGATTGGGTATTTGGTCAAGTACAAGAAAATCATTGTACATCTTATTTTACGATGGATTGTTGTCCTTGGTTTGGGATTCCATTGTCTTGTCTTATTTCAGTCATTATAGGGTGGCAGGGAGTACCAGGTAGGTGTCTCGAATTCACCTATAGGTTGGGTCCTATGAAAACTTTAGGGTGGTAGGGTGGTGCTAGGCGAGTCATGGCTCACTAGGGTGTTGGGGCATCCATTCATTTTATTACTGAAGAAACCAGGGCGTTGGGGCATCCTTCTAGTGGGAGTTGGATAAGAATGTTTTTCTAGAATTCTAGGAAGTTGTTGGTTTCATTTTAGTTGGGGTTGAAGATTAAAGAATTTGTTATAAAAGATTTTGGTGGTTTTTACCTGGAGGGGGTTTTCCACCTAAAATTGTTGTGCCTATTGTGCTCTTTTATTTACTATTATTTCTGCATAAACAATAATAATAATTGAAGATTAACTAATGCTCTCAAAATATTTAAAAGTTTTAATTGCTAAGGAATACTGCTTCACCCCCCCCCCCCAAAAAAAAAGTATTTCCAACAATTGGTATCAGAGCTTGGTTCCTTCATTAGCAGTCTTAAAATTGGAAGGAGATCATGGAATATACTAAGAACAAAGTTCCTTTTTTCAAAGGATATAGCTATGCACTTTGGAGTGGAAAAATGCAGGTTCATTTCCTAGTGCAAGGATACGAAGTATGGGAAATCGTTGACAAAGGATTCACACCGACCCCAGATGAACAAGGTAAGAAAAATATGATATATGATGCAAAGGTTAAATATCTTATTATCAGTGGGCTTATCGAATTTGTTTATCTTAAGGTATTGAGTTGAAAAATTGCTAAAGAGGTAACAGAAAGCTTGAAAATATATATGCAAGTGAGTCAAAGGTGAAAGAAGCAAAGCTTCAAATTTTCAGGGTAAAAATTTGAGCAACTCAATATCAGGGAAGATGAAGATATTCCTGTATTCTTTCAGCATGTTGATTAAACAATAAATACATTGGAAGGTTTGGGAGAACCTTTTGAAAAAAAAAATTATCCGAAAGATCCCCATAACCTTTCCAGCAAGATTCAACCCTAAAGTGTTGGTCTTGGAAGATAGATCGAATATGACCAATCTCAAAATAGATGAAATGCATGGAATTATTACAACATATGAAATGAGGATTGAAGAAGAGGATGGAACATATCACTTAGAAACAAAATTTGTCACATCCCAGAAGAATGGTAAGGACAAGCAGACCCAAAAAGAAAAAACTTGCAGTTGTAAGGATGAAGAAAAGGAAGAAGAACTCCCAGATAAATAATTCACCTACTTGACCCGGAAAATGAGAATAGGTACAGGAAAATTCAAAGGTAAACTTCCATTCATATATTTTGATTGTGGTGAGGTTGGGCATTTTGTAGTGAAATGTCCTCACAAAAATGAGGTTGTTACGAATGGAAAGAAAGTTCCTAGGAAGTTCAACAAGCAAAGCAAGAAGAAATGGTTTAATAAAATTTTCTTCACCAAAGAAGATAGTTCCTCATCTGAAAAAGAGAATGATAATGAAGAAGAATTAAACAGAACAATATTTTTTATGGACAAGCACAATAAGAAAGAGGTACCTAACGAAGAAGGAAACGAAGAAGAAGAAATGACTGAGGTTCAATTTCAAAATGAAGTGATCAAAGTTATCAAAGAGCTCAAAGCCAAGAAGAAGCATGTAAACACTCTTGAAGATGAATTGAAGACTGAAAGAGAACAAGTCCTCAACCTTAAAAATCAAGGTTGAAGAATACAAGCGAATTGAACAATCTCTTAGGAAAGAATTAAAGGAAGACAATAAGGAAATAGAAGCATTGGAAGCTAAAATAGTTGCTCTATAAAAGGAAGTAAAAAATGGAAAAAAATTTCAAAACTACGCCAATAGTTCAAAGACTTTGGATGAACTTATCAACAACCAACGATCATACAATGACAAGACTGGTCTTGGTTACAAAGAAAAATTCGAAAAGAAGTCGAGTCGTTCTATTCCAATTAAAGAAGATGGATATGCAAAATCTACCAAGCAAATAGATCTTTCAGCTAAATCAAGAGATCAAGATTCACAAGAAGAGCCTTGGAAGACAATTCCTCAACGAAGATTTCCTCCTAGGTACCAACCTATCTTTTATGGTCATTGTTATTCATGTGGAAGGTTTGGACATAGAGTTGCAAAATGTCGCATGTATGTTTGGAATGAATATAATTCCAGGATATCCTTCAAAAATGGATATTCTAGAATTCAGCATAATATCAACAAATTTGATAATTTGAGGGATTATGTCAAATGTTACAAATGTAACAATTTTGGACATATGGTTATGGATTCTGAAGTTCGAGATAGGTACAACTATTATTGGCAAAACCCTAGAAATGTTTTTTGCAGGATCACAAGATAGACACCAAACAGAATCTTCTATGAATAACATCAAATGTTACAAATGTCATAACTATGGACACATAGCTCGTAATTTCCGGTACAAGATGGAATCAATCATGCTTCTGGGAAAACTAGTGTCTTGTCGAATGACTAGCCCTCTAGGTTTGGCAGCTACCCTAGAAACAATAGTTTAAAGCAATCCAATGATTTCTTCTATTTGTAACAGATAAGAGAAAGATAATGAGACCAACTTGGAACTTTCGCTTAATCCCTTGCTTGATCTCTCTCCCCCTTGACAGAAATTGCAACTCCTCCCCGTACTTAACCCGCTTGGAGAGTACCTACACAAGTACAATAACAAAGAATCGTCAAAGCATTGTGATCTATTACAACATAAACATTACAGAATCAGATATATAATGAACAAATGATAACATTCACAATTGCACAATCATATGGAAGAAAACTTGAAGAACTTTATCAATAGAAGAGAGAATTATAACCCAGTTTTCCAATCCAGCATCATCCTCCCAGCTTCAATCCCTCTTCACCTCATGAAATAGCAAGATCACACCAACAATACAATGCTCTTTCCTCAATTACAAACTATCAACACTTCCTTGCAATTCACAATATTCCAGCCTCCGGATCTCTTGGATTAGGGATCCATTTATAGATATGTGCAAGGGTGTGAGTCATCCATGGGGTTTGATTAGTGTCATTCCACTTGTTACATTTGGTTCCATAAGAGAAGGGATAACTGAAGTTTAGATCCCTTATTCATCCTTGGGCGAATTTAGAGAGGCAAGTGGCATAAGAGAAGTTTCTAGAAGATTCCATGAGCATCCACTTAGAAAATTGTCCCGGATATTTGTCCATCCTCGCCCATCATGCCCTATAGAAGGCCTAAACAGTATGAATTACACCCTGGCAATGTACCACTTAGTATGCATTGCACTTTTCTAGTGGACCAGTCAGTATGGTTCAGTTTAGGCAATTTCAGGATGGTTTCTCAGATGGAACTTTTGGGGAATGATGTAATCAGATGATTAAGCTCTTTTAGGGTATGAAACAACTCTTTCAGGGGTTGATGAGCCCTAGTTTATCGACATATAAGTTTTGGGTTGATGTGCCCAAATATGTCTATAACAGTTGCCCCCTAAAGCATGAAGTCGTAAATATTGATTTCAAGTGAAATGCTTTATCATGAGGATCCGAAGTTTCGAACTGGAAGGTGACCTGCATAAGTTACAATACATCATCATACTATAAATTTCATGATCTAGCTGAGGTAGGCATTCCCATGTTCAACTTTATAAATTCATTTCATGTACATAGATCAGATACTCATATGTAGATACAGACTGGTGATTCTTCAGATATAAAGTCATCATCCATGGTTAGGATGACCATCTGTGTAGTGCCTTTATACATTTGATGTTTCTATATCCCTAAATATATCACAGCCTGGATGGGTGAAACTAGATCTGGGGTCTTCAAAATCATTCAATCTTCGCTCAATGTACAAGTCAATCCATGTGAAGAGATGTTCTGAAGTCGAACATGGAAAGACATCGCCTAATTACCAACCAATAATGTAAGTTGTTAACAGACGCGAGAGGAATCACCGATAGTGATAATGACCCTCAAGGTAATACAGTACAATTCACGTGGTGTGAATATATGATCTGACATTGAACACCATGCAAAATCTTTCGGTCGAAGGCCATTGATTTCAACCTATTGCCAGAAGCGAGAAACTTGCCATTGATGCATGCAAGCTTCAAAGCACTGAAAGGGTTATTTCTAAGTCAACTTCTTGGATAATGAGCTGATGTCGACAAGAAGTGGCTCGTCGTAGGAGGGCCTTAATGTATCCAACATCTACGACATGAAACGAAGCAAATGATTTATGGAGGTGAGGATGAACTGACGACACAAGGTTCAAGAATGGCAGTCATGAAAAAAATGAAGGTTGGAGGTATTGTAGTGGATGAGACATTAACTGGATGGTGGTTTCTCAACTGAATGACTTCTCTTGAACATGTCAGTGACGCTGAGATGAATTGGTATCGTTAACCCCAAAATATGGATGATATGAAAGACCAATGGTGAGATGACTGGTGAACGAAATAACCCAACCCAACTCAATAATGGAGATGAAGTGAAAGTGTCATGTTCAAGAGCGACTTGCTACCATAAATTATTCAAGTTTTCTTCCCTTTTTCCCCAGTTATTTCTTACCAATACCTCTTTATTTTTGTTAAGCTTGAGGAGGATAACATATGCTTGTTCTATAATTTTCCCTTCGGGCAAACCTGTCGCTATGTTTTAACGAGTCTAGCGACATTGAAACTCAGTCTTGTCTAGAATGGACAAGTTTGTCGCTATTGTTTTAACGAGTTTAACGATAAGGATAACTCGGTCCTTTTCATGTTTATATAGTTTGAAAAGGGACGAAAAGAAAACTCCATAAGTTCTTTTTCATAAAATAATCCCTCAGGTCCGAAAAAGGATAAAATAATACAAAAAGGATGACTTTTCCAATCACTTTAACGAGCTGAAAAAGACAAGCACTCGACTTTTTCGTAAGATAATCCCTCGGGTCATAAAAAGCATAAAATCATATAGGAGGGATGACATTCCAATCACTTTAACGAGCTTGAAAGGTCGACGCTCAACAATCTTTTCATATTTAATGAGTCTGAAAAGGGTTTAAAGGAGACTCGGTTTTGAGGAACGAGTGGTGTCTAGGGTAGCAACTGGTTCCGGTGAATTTAGAACTTCTCAAAACATGTTGAATTTTGTGAAGAGGCTGGCTAATAAGACCACTCATCGCAACTATTCCTCAAAAAGGGTAAAACAACCAATTGAGAGCATATGATCGGCCAAAGGGATGGTGGTGATGGGATGTACACAACCAAGGTTCAAAAGGCTGATAGAATGGCAATCACAAAGGTTAATTTTTGAAGGTGGGTTCATTTTTTGACAATCTTGAATCAAGGGGGAACTATGCTTGGATTTAGTTTCATGTTTACATAAGCTCGAAATGAAAAAACTAACAAACTGAAAACTAACCAACTGAAAACTAGAATGGCAATCACAAGGGTTAAAAATTGAAAATGGGATTGAAAAATTGAAATGAAAATGGTTTTCATGCCCCCAGCATGATGAAAAGGAGAGTCTCTTGTAACCAGATGGAAATCACTAGGGTTAGGCAGGACGGTTTCATCCATAATAGACAAAACACCTCATTGGATTCGTCTAGAATAGACAAAGGTGAATGGTGTGTCAAACCAACACATAACCTATAGGGAAACTTATCTTTACAACTAGGTGCGTCTAGAATAGACAAGGGTGCATGCCCCCTAAGCTTCGTTACATTCACTAGATTACTCGTGGTTATCAGGTGGATGGAATGAAGATTCAAGTGATATCATTGATGTAAATGGACCATTTAGGGATGATGATTGACTTGGAGCTATGTTTGTACCAGGAAATGAAAGTTGGTCAATGGTGACTATCTTGCCTTCATGCAGGAAACACATCACTCGGAAGAGTGTTGAAACAATAGCTTCCATGTTATAAACATAGTCATGTCCAAGGAGTAAATTGTAATCTAACGGTCCTGGGACTACCATCACATTCAGATGAATGGTTTTCCCTCCCAAAGTGATCGGTAACTTAGGAAGGATCCCTAACGGTCGACTTGTTCCTTTGTTAAAGCCTAATAGATTCTGTGTAACAGGCATAAGCGATGGTGATCCAAGCGCTTTCCAAGCAGTTGAGGAAAGGATACTCACTGATGCCCCTTCATCTATAATAGTGCCAGACATGATCATTTTACGAATTTGTACTATGATCCAGAAAGGTACATAAGAAGGAAGGCGGGATCTTTCTAGTCGATTCCAATCGAAGGAAGTGACTAGACTACTTGGAGGGGGTATCGAAAAACAGGAGAATTAACCCCTTGAGTTACGAGGAGCTGGAGGGTTTTCCTCTTGTCAAGATGGAACAGGTGGATTTCCCCCAAGTTCATCGGTATCTGAAGTAACAAAAATAATTTGAACAATATCATTTCCACTCTCTTCGGGAAAGTTATGATTAGCTGAAGGTGAAATTGGGTCAACTGTTACCTCGACATGTTGACTTTGTTCGGGTATAGACTCATAAGATTCACTTTCAAAGAGAGTGGTTTCGGCCGACGGTTGATTTAAGTCAGTCAGTTTTTCAACTAGTAAAGGACTTGGGGAGAGTTTCCTGTAGCTAGATGGAAGTCGTTGCGGTGAATCAGGATGGTTATCCAACACTCTTTTGGCTTCATCCAAAAAGGGACAAAGGTGAAGGGCATGGTTCCCTTCACATAACCTACATGGAAACCTAACCTTTCTCGTTTGTCCATGAAATTTACTATCCCTAGTTGAAGGTGTGTTATCAACATGATTTCCAGAGGTGATGACACATGAAGTTGTGAACGGGGAGACCATTCTTTCAAGATCCGAGGAAAGCAAGGATAGTCTCGAGAAAAATGGTCACCCGCACAAATTATGCATGGAAATTTGGCTTTGAAAAGTTTAATCTGTAGATTTTCACCAGATGATGCATCCAAAGCAACGGTTGCTTGGTTTGATTCCTTGCTGAATTGGCTTCTTCTTCTTCTCCTTCCCTTTCTTCTTCTTCTCAGCCACCCGGTTACTAGTATCACTATTTTCACCAAGCGAAGAGGAAGAAGGGGAGGGAGAAACAAATGAGGAAGAAGGTGAAGGGTCAACTTCAGGATCAACTGGAGGTGTACTTGATTACAGAGGAATCACGACATTTTGAACCACAGAGGTTGAGAATAACCATACCGGCAAGCCAATGGTAATTCCTGGAAGGGACAATGTGGCCATATAAGGAGCACCAATATTTCCCCAAGAGGAAAAAGGACTAGGATTCCCCTCAAAAGAGATTCCTTGATTAGTGGACTCCGAATTTGTCACCATATGTCTCAACCTAAGATCAACTAAGGAACATGGATGTTATTCTGAATTCAATTAATTTTAAAGATGCTTGGACATAACTTTGCTTTTTTAGTTTTTAAGAGTCGAGAAAAAGCTAAAGATGAATCTAGTCTCCTTCGATTTTTAATGAGCCTGAAGTGACAAGTGCTCAGATGGACCTTTTATTTTAAAGAGTTGAAAAGGAACAAAAGTGACTACTCTGGAAAATCTAGACAAAGGGATTACCAAACCAATCACAAAACTGCAATATACACCTTGGTGATAAATTAAAGAGAAATTACCAAGGACTTATGTACGGCAATCAATCTTCTCGAATGTTGTGTTCAGTGCATTGCAATCTTATGGATACACTTCCTAGACTCAGCTTCCTATGGATAAAGGATATAAGCGTATTGTGGTCTCCCAATATATACGCGACGGTACGGGGATCACAAGTCCATGCTAGCACTTGTCGTATCAAGGAGAAGGAATCACCCAACCTTCAATGAAGATGATAGTTACTAGTTTTAATGACGTCGGAACATGTCTCTATCCTAGACCTATAGATATGTTGCGTTAAGTTCCAAAGCGTTGTTATGTTCATTGAAATTTATTTTAAAGTTGATCTTGTTTAAATTTTTCCTTTCAAGGGTTCATTGCATGATGATGATTTGAAATTCCTAAAATGCAATCTACAATGATAAACAATCTTTGTTTATTTTGATCAATGAAAATCCTAGCTACTAGGGAAAGAAAATTACAATTCTTTCAACAAAGAGCAAAGAGCACACACTAGTGCATTTTCCTAAATCATTTTTTGCACACAAACCAAAAATTCTAAATGCAAATGCATGTATTTTTTTTCGTTCTCCTTAATGTGAAAAATGCCAAAAAGGAAAACTAAATGCAAATATTTGAAATATTTCTTTCAAAATGACATTTTCGATAATTTTTTCTTCAAAAGAGAAAGGAAGACTCAACAACACTTTTCAATTTTGAATAAAAATGCTTTCGACACTTCAAATAAAAATAAATCAAATCAAATACATGAAGAAAATTTCAATCGACTGTCAAAGGAAGGAAGAATTCACAACACTTCTCTTTTCGACACAAAACAACAATTACGACACTTTTTGTACCAAAGTGACAAATCGATTTAAACAACTTTTCGACAAAGGATTGTAAATGATGAACAAATACACAAAAAACATTCACTAATCCTAATATAATGGAGGCTGATCTATGTGATGCAAGTAGGCTTCAGTAAGGAGGCACTGTTCATAAGCAGCAAAACAACTAAACAAAACTGAAAACAAGGTCAAAAACCCTCAATTTCTAGAATGGAAAAAGAGTTCACTCAGTCATCACACCTGGGCTTCATAGAAATTGAGATGCATTGGCTGCACTCGGGAGGTTCTATGCATACTGAGTCACAGTGGGAGACAGTGCGATGGTCCAGGGAGCGCAATTGAAATGGGTTTTGGATCAGATGTGCAGTTGTTTTCAATGATTTAAGGTGGGTTTTGATGAACAGTAAAGAGAAAATTATGAAGGAATGTCTTGAGAGGTTACTAAGCTACCAAAAGGGCTTCTAGATGTGCTTGCAAATCAAAATTTTAATTTATAAACTAAACCAGAGATTGACTGAAGCAACATTCATCTACTATGCAATTACAAAGCAAGAGCAGTTTGAAGGCTACCTGGCTGACTTCAGGCTCTATCTATAGTTTATAAAACAAACAACAACAACCAACAAACATCTATTCGGTCCCCAGTGGAGTTGCCAATTTGTTTCTAGGAAAACTAGTGTCTTGACAAACGACTAGCCCTCTAGGTTTGGCAGCTACCCTAGAAACAACAGTTTAAAGCAATCCAACGAATTCTTCTAACAATGTAAACTTTGAAACGGGAACTATAAACTCAAAACGAGAACTCTGGCCCAAAAACCCCAAAAAAACCACAAAAACAGTGCTCAAAACGAAAAGTGTGTATACTGGAACGATGTTTTTTTTTTTTAGGTGTCAATTTTGCGGTTGTTTTAAAAATGGCGGCGACTACGAAATTTTCTACGAAATTTTCCTGCAAAATATAGCTTCAGAAAAAAAGTGTTGATACTGGAATAATGATTTTTTTTTTTAGGGTCAATTTTCATACTTTTTAAACAATGCTAATAAAACCAATTTTTTATGTCTCAAACAAAGTTAACTTTTAAGGAAAAAAACATTAATGTTTCTGGTAGAATATCATTTTTCTTTCTTAAGTATAAATTTAACATGTTTTCAACCACAAAACTAAAAAAACATGACATTATGAACAAATTATTTCACTGAATGAATTCAAAATTCTTTATTTGTACACTGAATAAAAGAGACATTATATCTCTAATTTGATATTGCATTGTAGATATTTAAACAATAAGATTTATCATACTTAAGACATAATCCAACAACATAAAAATGCTTCATAACTTCTCATTTAACAAAATATGGAAAACATCCATTTTATTTGAAGATACGATGCATACATCAGTTATATAAACTGTCTTAAATAATTATTCAAAATCACTCATATTTTCTTGCACACCATCAGAATTCACATCTTCAGATGAGTGACTGGATGCTGACGAAGATGTTCCATATTCTTCTCTGTCATCAACTAGTGCCCCATCTGAGTCCACATGCATGCCCAAGATTCCAGGTTTCAAAAGTCTTCTAGATCTACGACTGGTTTCAGCAAAGTCCCATGTCAACACTGTTCCTTCTGGTAACAACCTTTTCAGAATCTCTGTCGTCTTGAAGCGAAGAGTTCCTCTCTTTGTTAAATTGAAGTCATAAACAAGTATGTCAACATCCTTCAATTGTAATATGTCTGTGCGGCGGCGATTTATATTTGTACCCTTTCTTTTTCTTTTTCCACCATTGTTTTTGTCAACTACCATCTCTGGCTTATACACACCATTGAATGGGTGTGTATTTGTGGCATACCAATGTACTTCAACACCTGTAACATCCTCATTTTCTGTAAAGACCTTTAAAACTTTAGCAACCCAAAATGGATAGCCATTGGGATCTCCATCTGCTAGCACTGCAATCATGCAACCCTCCTTAATATCCTGTACTGAACCCCTATAAAGGTCTTCCATGGCTTCACGTTGTGCACGAGATCTTCTGGAACCTATATACATCTCTCTTTCCTCTGCCTGTGAAGAATTAATAATACCCTGAGATTGTTGTTGTTCAACAATGTTTACTTCCTCATGTTCATTCGACACATTTTGTGGCCAAATAAATGGATTTTTCAAAGGTATATCTTCATTTATTGTTGTCGAAATGAGATCACTTTGATTATTGAAAAACGACTCCCACCAAACTGAATCAGCAATGTCAAAGTACTCATATGTATATCTAATACATTTTTTAATTTCTTCCAGGCAATCAGAATAATTTATAGCCCTGTTCTGTCTACGTGCATTCTGAACTTCACCAAATGATTGTAATGACAATATTTTTGATGCAAATATTGGATGATCTGGAATGAACTTCAAAAATTGCAATCCTGATGACGGTGCCCACTCTGTAGTAGTTGAATACTTCTTGCCCCATATTAGTGTTTTCCCATCAATTTTTTTGATACGAAATTGATGTTGGAAGCTAATGTCATTAAGTTGTTCAATGCATTTCCCCTCACCATATGATCCCAGAATAAACCTTCGCATGTCAACAGTTTCTTCCAACACTTCAAAAGCAGGCTCTGGCATGTATGATTTCTTAATACATTCAATTAGTGATGGCAAGCTCCCAACTTCCTTCCTCCTCAATGTGACTGAAAAACGACTGAACATCTGATCAATATGGTCATGAGTGTGCCCAACAAGAAGGAAACCAACCTTTACCTTTTGAAAAATTCTCAATTCAACAAGCATGTTCAGATACCCAAAAACAATCTGATTTTTGTTTTCACGGCAAGTGTTGTCCAATTGTAGATACAAAACTTCAGGAAGATTACCAGACCAATGAGAAATGACATCATGAATTATGGTTATGGTCAGATTTGCATCATTATGAATATTTGGAGCTGTGAAGTACACCCTTGGCAACATTTTCCCATTGAAGACCATACAACCGACCAAGTGAAACTGAATAAAATTTTCCTCTTGTAGATTTTTGGGTGTGCGAACAAAATGTGGTAAAAGTGTTTTCTTCTGGTCCATACCATCAATTATCAAACCCAAATATTTATTTGGATTATCATAACACTTCTTTCGATGCTTGTACAACTTCTTCCTTTCATTTGTTTGTTGTTCGCGATGCTCCTGAAGTTCTTTGACAATTAAATCTACACAACATAAAAGAAATTCATTAAGAAATATGTTTTCATAGTTGATGACTATACAATTTTAAAAGTAAAAGTTATGAACACTTACCTTTTTCTGAGCCTTCACATTTGTCCCTTTTTGATGTAAGAGAAGCACATGTACTGCAAATCCCCATCCTTGTCTTCTTAGGAATACGAACATTATTGAATTCTTTCTTCCATAGCTTCGCAAAATATTGATATGTAATAAAGTGGCCCTGTCCCTCAGCACTTTCTGCATATTCTTTGTATAAGTTGTAGATTTCTCGTCTTGAAAAATTATCTGGAATATGTATTGTCTCTCTATTTGGCATACACTCTCCATGCTTTGAAAAGAAATCTTTCATCCATGACATTGCAGTATTTGATAATGGCCCAAACTGTCTTTTATAACGTACTTCTGAATAAAATGTGGGATCCTTTTCCAAATTTTCTTTTATTCTCGAGAGACGAAAATTCCCAAGTGAATGAAACATTTTGAAAGCTTTTCTACACAATAAAAAATTCCTAATATGATAATCATAACCTGACAATGTAGATTGCATGCAGCCAACTAAATATGAGTTTTGCATGCTTTTATTCATTGACAAATATCTCTTCCTGCTTTCTAATGCAAATGTGAAATCCATACGTTTCAAGCAATTTTTTTGGCAACATTCACTTGAAATGAGAGCGCTGATAGAACTTCTTCTCGTCAGATATTCTGCTCTACCCCTTGTATAACTAGAATAGCTTGCATTGATATGAAAAGGTCTACTCCTACTCCTTGATACAATATTTCTTGGCAACATCTCCATCATTGGATCTTCATTTTTATAAGGACTTTCATCATTAAGAGGAACGTTATCCACACTATGATCTGCTCTGATTTTCAAATTTTGACTGAGAGGATACCCTTCATCTTCCCCTTCTTCAGTGCTACTATCATAGTCCTTAGAATTCAGACTAAATGGAAAATCTGACTCGATGTTTAATGGATATTCTTCCTCATGTACATTGTCAGTGCTGCTCTCATAGTCCATAGAATTAGGACTATGTTGAAAATGTGGCTGTTTACTTATTGAAGATGCTACATCCTGTCCTTTGTCACTGCTACCTTTATACTGATTAGAATTAGGACAAACTACATCATCCTGTTCTTCATCACTGTTGCTCTCATAGTCCTTAGAATCAGGACTAAGAGGACATTGTGATACTCCAATGTTTTGAGAATCATCATCCTACGCTTCATCACCGCTGCTCTCATAGTCCTTAGAATCAGGACTAAGAGGACATTGTGATACTCCAATCTTTTGAAAATCATCATCCCGTGCTTCATCACTGCTGCTCTCATAGTCCTTAGAATTAGGACTAAGAGGACATTGTGATAATCCAATCTTTTGAAAATCATCATCCCGCGCTTCATCACCGCTACTCTCATAGTCCTTAGAATTAGGAGTAAGAGGACATTGTGATACTCCAATCTTTTGAAAATCATCATCCCACGCTTCATCACCGCTGCTCTCATAGTCCATAGAATTAGGACTAAGAGGACATTGTGATACTCCAATCTTTTGAAAATTATCATCCCGCGCTTCATCACCACTGCTCTCATAGTCCTTAGAATCAGGACTAACTAGACACTGTGACAATCCATACTTTTGAAATTCATCATCATGCTCATCATCATTGTTGCTCTCATAGTCCTTAGAATTAGGACTAAGTGGACACTTTGACACTCCATTATTTTGAAATTTTCCATCATGCACGTCAAAACTGCTGCTCTCATAGTCTTCAGAATTAGGACTAAGTGGACATCGTGACCCTCCATTCTTTTGAACTTCACCATCACATTCTTCAAAACTGCTACTCTCATAGTCCTCAGAATTAGGACTAAGTGGACATTGTGACACCCCATTCTTTTGAACTTCACCATCATGCTCCTCATCACCGCTGCTTTCATAGTCCTTAGAATTTGGACTAAGTGGAATCTGTGACTCTTTAAATTCTCCATCCCCTCTTTCATCAGTGTTGCTCTCGTAGTCCTTAGAATCGGGACTAAGTGGAAGAATTGACTTTCTATTCATAGTGGAAGGATTCCCACTATATTCATCAATATGAATAGAGTTGTTACGCGATGAAGATGTTGATGGTGTATAAACCGAAACTTCACCATCAGAGCAATCCATCACTTTCAAATAGAAAATGTTGAATGACACAAATGGAGTCTCCTGAGAGTATTATATAGCTTAAAGAATGAAATATTCCCTCCAAAGTTATTCCCTCCAAAAATTTTCGCGAAAATATTTCCCTCCAAAAGTTTGTTAGATTTATTTACCTTTATTATTTTATTCTACAATTGATTGAAAAACATAAACTAATTTATTTTTATGAAATAAATCACTAAAATTCAAATTGTAAATCACAACTTGTACATTAATTATTCTAATAGTTAAAGTATATCATATTTACTTAACAATTTCTTTTTTTTCTAATTTTTATAATATATTCTCAAACATATTAATCCCACATTCAATCCGTTGTAAAACAACTCTACAATATTCTCTCTATAATAATGTAAAACAAATTATCCCACATTAATCGTATGGAAAAACATCTTCGTAATTTCACTTATATAATAAATTTCGCTATCACTATTACTCGCCTCACATCTAGGTTTTCTGAAATTCCTTGAAAGACTCGTGAATTTGTGGAGCAGCGATATTGCTATCAACAATATATACAACGAGGAATTGTCGCAATTGAAAGGCAAGTACAATTATTTTTCCGAAATTTTCATATTAAATTACGTTAATGAAAAATATATTTTTTTTTAAATTAAAAAATTTTCCAAGCCAAATATTTTTTTTTATACCACATGGTGAATCGGTAACTGTCTAGCCTAATCTTGCTATTTACCCCACCCCGCCCGCCACACCTCCCCCCTTCTCCAACCCCTGCCCCCCTAACTCCCTCCCCCCCCCGCATTTTTTAATTTTAAAAAAAAAAAAATTTCCAACCCCACACGGCACCCGCCCCCACCCCGGCCAAAAAAAATTTCCAACCCCACCCCACCCCGGCCCCCTGCCCATCCCACACCCCACCCCGGGCCCACTCGGCACCGGGCCGACCCCTAGGTCCCCCGCCCGAGCCGCCACGCCCCCCTCCCCCTCCGGCCCCACGGGTCGCCCCGACCCCCCTCCCCCCGCCCGGCACAACCCCCCACCCCTGCCCCTCCGACCCCGGGCCGCCCCACCCTCTCCCTCCCACCGGGCCGCCCCACCCTCTCCCCCGCACGGGCCGCCGCACCCCCGCCCCCTCCCCCCTCCCCATCACCCTCCCTCCCCCGCCCGGCCATCCCCCCTCCCCCTCCCCCCTCCCCCCCTCTCCCGCCCCTCCCCCCTCCCCATCCCCCTCTCCCGCTCTCCCGCCCCTCCCCCCTCCCCATCCCCCTCCCCCTCACCCACCCCGCCCAGCCCACCCGCCTACCCGCCCGCCCCGCCCAGCCCACCCGCCCACCCCGCCCAGCCCACCGAGCCCACCCGCCCACCCCACCCAGCCCGCCCACCCCGCCCGGCCCACCCGCCCAGCCCACCCGCCCCGCCCACCCGCCCACCCCGCCCCGCCCACCCAGCCCACCCGCCCACCCCGCCCGGCCCACCCGCCCAGCCCACCCCACCTAGCCCACCCGGCCCACCCACCCAGCCCACCACGCCCAGCCCACCCGGCCCAGCCCACCCCGCCCGCCCCGCCCAACCCACCCACCCCGCCCAGCCCACCCACCCGGCCCGCCCCGCCCAGCCCACCCCGCCCAGCCCACCCGCCCGCCCCGCCAGCCCACCTGCCCGGCCCACCCAGCCCACCCGCCCACCCCGCCCAGCCCACCCGCCCACCCCGCCCGCACAGGGCCACCCCTGGGCCGCCCCGCCCCGCCCGAGGGCGGAGCGTCGATTCCGGGAATCGACGCTCCGCCCGAGGGCGGGGCGGGGCGGCCCGGGGGTGGCCCTGTGCGGGCGGGTGGGCTGGGCAGGTGGGCGGGGTGGGCTGGGCAGGGTGGGCGGGGCGGGGTGGGCGGGTGGGCTGGGCGGGCTGGGCGGGGCGGGCTGGGCGGGTGGGCTGGGCGGGCTGGGCGGGGCGGGCGGGGTAGGCTGGGCGGGGCGGGCGGGTGGGCTGGGCGGGGCGGGGTGGGCGGGTGGGCTGGGCGGGGTGGGCGGGGCGGGCGGGGTAGGCTGGGCGGGGTGGGCGGGTGGGCTGGGCGGGGTGGGCTGGGCGGGGCGGGCGGGCCGGGTGGGCTGGGCGGGGTGGGCGGGTGGGCTGGGCGGGGCGGGCGGGGTGGGCTGGCCCACCCCGCCCGCCCCGCCCAGCCCACCCGCCCACCCCGCCCAGCCCACCCGGCCCGCCCCGCCCACCCGCCCCGCCCAGCCCACCCGCCCAGCCCCCCCCGCCCACCCGCCTAGCCCACCCGCCCCGCCCAGCCCACCCGCCCGCCCCGCCCAGCCCACCCCGCCCACCCGCCCAGCCCACCCGCCCACCCCGCCCAGCCCACCCGCCTAGCCCACCCCGCCCGCCCCGCCCAGCCCACCCGGCCCACCCGCCCGCCCAGCCCACCCGCCCGCCCAGCCCACCCCGCCCACCCCTCCCAGCCCACCCCGCCCAGCCCACCCGCCCACCCCGCCCAGCCCACCCGGCCCGCCCCGCCCAGCCCAGCCCACCCGCCCACCCCGCCCAGCCCACCCGCCCCGCCCCGCCCAGCCCAGCCCACCCGCCCACCCCGCCCAGCCCACCCGCCCCGCCCCGCCCAGCCCACCCGCCCACCCCGCCCAGCCCACCCGGCCCGCCCCGCCCAGCCCACCCGCCCACCCCGCCCAGCCCGCCCCACCCAGCCCACCCGCCCCGCCCAGCCCACCCGCCCACCCCGCCCACCCCGCCCAGCCCACCCGCCCCACCCCGCCCAGCCCACCCCGCCCACCCGCCCAGCCCACCCGCCCACCCCGCCCAGCCCACCCGGCCCGCCCCGCCCAGCCCACCCCGCCCACCCGCCCACCCCGCCCAGCCCACCCGCCCCGCCCACCCGCCCAGCCCACCCCGCCCGCCCCGCCCAGCCCAGCCCAGCCCACCCCGCCCGCCCCGCCCAGCCCCGCCCAGCAATTTTTTTATTTACTAATTTATGTGTTTTTTTTTTAGGAAAATGGCATCAAGAAAAATTTCTGTGAATCTTTCTGGAGCAAGGAGTCTTAAAGGTGTATCTTCAAAAAACGTTGGTGAACGAACTCCACCTGAGCTCATACCTACAAATATGTCAACTGCTTTAAGTGATAAGAAGCTAATCTCAGATTGGAAAAGTTCAAAAGAGGTGAAATTTCCATCAAGAGCCTGGTATGTGAAAGAAAGAGAGAGCACAACTGTGAATATATATCTATACATTGATACACGCAATAATAATGAAAATTTGGAGGTGATGGGAAAAGTCATAGATATGTGTTCGGTACCAAACACTGAAGTTGTTTACGTACTTACAAAAACTGCCAAGTCACATGAAAGGATTAAATACCGACTATCATATTCATTATATGATAGGAGAGAGGTATCTACAAAGTTGTGTAAACAAATCGTAAATGATATGACACAAAACACGGTAAGTATTGTTATTTGTATTTTTATTTTGCGTTTTGAAAATGTCTCGCTATATTTTTTAACTTTGATTATATTAACATATGATATTTTGTTTGGCAGAATTTTGTTGAAAGCTGTTCAATTATGGTGGGAGGCATTCATTACATAGAGAATGATATCATGAACGTTGTCAGCCATTTTTACTCAGTGTCAGAGGAAGATATGCAAAACATGGAAAATGTAGTAATTGATGATGCTACAAAACTACATCCAAAGAATCAGAAAAAAAGGCCTCTGGTGGATAAATCTAGCAAGGGTAAACAAGTTACTTTTGAGGACGATGAAGTTGACAATGAAGCATATGTTGCCATTACTGAAGATGACATTGAAATTGTGGAAGGTCGTAAAAGACCAAAAGTAACAATGGCCAAGAATAGATCTCTTCAGAATGTTAAGACGAAAAAAAGTAGAGTTGAAGATCTTGAAGTAGTCATTACCAGCAGTCAAGAACCTAGTGAAACTTCAAAAGAAAGCAGAGAAATCATTACACCAGGAGCTGATTTAGGTGATGGCATTATCAAAACAAAACAAAATGCCATTCGACAGAATTTGACAAAGATAAACTTAGTTGATGGTGGTCGTACATTTCAGTTAAATGTGACACAAACCTATAAGGCAAGTGAAGGACAATGCCAATATCAAGTCAGAAAGCCGCATCATCTGCATGTTCACAACTTGAAGACATTGATGAGGTACAATCCATATGCTCATGTGGTTAGTTATGTGCTTCTTGTTGATCCACTTCAAGTTCCCAACAAAGAAGCATTTGATAAGTCAAAATGTTTTGAATACAATTATTATGTGCTTGGGGGGAACCATTCTGTTGAAGCTCAAAGACAATTGATGGAGGAATATCCTAATAACCCACGTTTTGAAACGATGAAATGTATCATTTATGCTGGTTTAAATGAAACAGAAGCAAAGCTAGTGGCATGGGATCATAATTCAGATAATGAATATAGGATGTCTATGACTTTGGTCCAAAAGGTTAGATTTATTCATAGTGAATTCCTAGAAAAATGTGGTGGGGATAAGATCAATATTACTACAGATTTCCGAAAGGAATGCTGTATGGAAATAGGCTATCAAATTGAAGATAAAGGCAATTCAAAAAATGGAAAAGACAACAGATCTAGCGATTTATTCAGAGGTGTTGATAACATTTTCCAATTGGCATTTAGAACTGGAGATATTTGGAATTTGATTGATGACATTTTTAGCATGTGGGAAGACATTGGCATTAAAAACCAGAAGGTCAGAAAGTCTAAGCCATTGATATGTAGCAACAATAAATCAGCGCCTGAACTGAAGCAACTTCCAGATGATATGTCCATCACGCCTTGGAGGGCGATGCAAGGAGTGAAAGATGAAAAAATTGTCAAAACAATATTATCTCGTGTGAAGTCGGGGGAATTATCATTGGAAGAAATGTCTGAAGAATTTCAAAAGTAAGTTTGCTGAATTATTTTTACTTATTTCCAGGATTATAGTTATCTTTTAACTAAAACATGTTGTTATTGGTAGTATTTGTTATACATATCAGTATATTAACTTTTTCTTACTTTATCTATGCAGTCACAAAGTTTACATGAAAATTCAGGAACAAATGGTTAAATTGTTGAATGAAGATAGTTGGGATGATGTTGTACGCAACTATCCAGATTCAAGTTCTACATCAACATTGAAAGCTTTTTATCTTGCATTTAAAAAGGTAACTTGATTTATACATTCAGTTTTAATCATCTGTGTACTATTTTTAATTTAAATTAAAACTTACACATACATTTGTTTGTTTGGTAAAAGATGAAGAAAGAAGATAATGGAGCACCAGACAATTTCAAGACTTTTATTGAAAAAATAAAGATTGAAAGACTGAGAAAGCAACGTATTAAGAATGTTGAACTTGATCCAACTCTTAATCATTTCATTTGGAATGGGCTAGACACTATTCAATATCAAGTAATACAAGGCGACTGTGAAGACATTGCGAAACTCATACCAAAAACAGATTATGCCCTCGTTATTGCAGATATTCCCCATGGTTTCAATATTCCAAACATTTGCTATGATAATGACCCTTATACTTATCAAGCTTTTAATAAAGTGGTGGCGGGATTTAAGGAAGTGACGTCATCACCATTATGGAGATTTGTGACATTTCATTCAGACACACAGTTGGCAATGTTATTGTCAAGCTTCAAGGGGAAAACAAATTCAAGGATGCAGCTTACATGGTAAGATGTTTAAAGGTATATTTGATTAATGTTGAAAAATTAATTTATGTACAAGTTAATTGAACTTTTACTATTTTATGTTACAGGCAAAAGTCAAATCTTCTTGACAATGAAGATCAACAATTTATAAATGACTGTGAGTTCATTCATATTGATAGTTGGGCAAAAGATGATAGCCATATGTCTATGATTTTTAATCGGGTGGACAAAAAGAGTCATAGCCAAATACTGACTTATGATGCTGTTGTGAGAAAACTAACATATGAAGACAAAGAAATGAAAGGAGAGATAGTTAACATTTATCAGAAACCACAATTATTGATTAACTATCTTATAGACATATGTTCAAATGAAGGAGATTGGGTTCTGGATTTATTTTCTGGCTCAGGTACGTTTTGCCACATGGAATTGAATTTCAATATGTTCTTTTTTTTAATTAATATGTCATTGTACTAATTTACTTCATTATTTTTTTGTGCTTGATAATTAGGTACAACACTAGCATGCTGCCTTCAAAAAGGAAGAAATTGCATTGCAATTGAGAAAGATCCATTACAATGCAATTTCATTCAGCAAAGAATTAATGCTCTTCAATTTCTTCCAGATGCAATGCAAGAAATTGGGTTGAAGAAAGGGGACTTTAGTGAATCACGTGTGGCAAAAAAGGCAAAGGAACCCCAACCACTATTACATGGAATGTATGGAAAGACACATATTGGGGGATTTGCAGACATGAAAGACCCATTAGAAGAGGAAAATGAGCAAAATGAGCAAAATGAAACAGAAAATATTGTGGAAGAGGACAATGATGAAACTCTAGAGGACGAAGAGTTTGGATTACGTGACATTCTTGATTAAATTTAAGTTATGCTTGTAACTCAAGCTTTGCAATGTTTTGACTTTGACATTTTATGAGAAGAATAAACACTCAATTAGGGTTGTTATACGTTCAATATTGGTAATATGTGATTTTTGCATTGATTTTTAAGTTAATCATTTTTTTTTGAAAAAAAAGTAGTTATTATTATCTTTTTGACATGAAATTCATAAAAAAAACTATTATTTGACCATTTTTAGTTAATATTTTTGTATAAAAATTGTGATTTTGACATGTTAATTCTAGCAAAAAATTATCAAAACGTTTAGTTTTTTTGTTATATTTATGTTAAAAATGGTTATTTTTTATGTCCATTGTTAAAAAATGTTGTTTTTTAGAAACAATTATTTCATGTGGATTGAAAAATTAATTAAGGGGGTTGAAAAGATGTCTAAATATGTAGATTATCTAAAATTCAAACTATCGACTTTATAATTTAAAAACGCAAAACAATAAAAAGCCCACTAAAAAAAAAAAAAAATTAAGATAGAGAACAAGAAAATATGAATACAATGACGACTTCAAAAACTATCAAATTTAGAAAATAATTTTTTACATTTCACACACTAGAAAATTTAAAGTCAAAAAATAGGTCTTTTAAAAAAAGGGTGTGATGCAGAATACACATTTTTAAAAATCAGGATGAAAATCACTACCATTCACCGAGCCTCACCCACTTAATGCACATGAAAAAAATTAAAGTTCCAAAAAGCATGTTCTTAAAAAAACATGTGTATTCTGCATCAACACTTTTGAAAATCGGGTCATTTTTTTTCCACCTCTACAAAACGGGTAACAGTATCAGTTCCCGTTTCAAAGTTTACATTGTTTTCTATGTGTAACAGATAAGAGAAATATAATGGGACTAAACTGGAACTTCTACTTAATCCCTTTCTTGATTTCTCTCCCCCTTGACAGAACTTGCAACTCCTCCCTGTACTTAACCCGCTTGGAGAGTACCTACACAAGTACAGCAACAAAGAACCGTCAAAGCATAGTGATCTATTACAACATAAACATTACAGAATCAGATATATAATGAACAAATGATAGCATTCACAAATGATAACATTCACAATTGCAAAATCATATGGAAGAAAACTTGAAGAACTTTATTAATAGAAGGGAAAATTAAAACCCAGTTGTTTGATCCAGCATCATCCTCCCAGCTTCAATCCCCCTTCACCTCATGAAATAGCAAGATCACACCAGCAATACAATGCTCTTTCCTCAATTACAAACTATCAGCACTTCCTTGCAATTCACAATATTCCAGCCTCTGGATCTCTCGAATAAGGGATCCATTTATAGATATGTGCAAGGGTGTGAGTCATCCATGGGGTTTGATTAGTGTCATTCCACTTGTTACATTTGGTTCCATAAGAGAAGGGATAACTAAATTTTATATCCCTTATTCATCCTTGGGCGAATTCAGAGAGGCAAGTGGCATAGGAGAAGTTTCTAGAAGATTCCATGAGCATCCACTTAGCAAACTATCATGAACATTTGTCCATCCTCACCCATCACACCCTATAGAAGGTCTAAACAGTATGCATTGCACCCTGGCAGTGTACCACTTAATATGCATTGAACTTTGCCAGTGGAGCAGTTAGTATGGTTCAGTTAAGGCAATTTCAAGATGGTTTCTCAGATGGAACTTTTGGGGAATGATGTCATCAGATGACTAAGCTCTTTTAGGGTATGAAACAACTCTTTTAGGGTTTGATGAGCCCTAGTTTATTGACATATAATTTTGGGGTTGATGTGCCCAAATATGTCTATAACAAACCATGAATGAAAATCTTTACGACGAGAGTAAGAAGGTTTGGAAAGGAAAATAGGTATAGGATGAACAAGTACAAGATGAGCAAGAAAATAACAAAGGCAATAAGGTCCCAACAATTATGCTTTCATGATTCGTAACGACTTTTGAGGAATCAATAGTTGCTTCGGTTGATGACTCGATTCAAGATGCTCCATTAAATGACATACTATTCTGAATAATTCAGCGTGTTGACTCCTATAAATTTGAAGATGAGGAGTCGATGAAACAGTATATGACACAATCGTACGATTGAAAAATAGGTAGTTTGAACAAGATGGAAGTTTCATTACATGTTCACGGGGAGAATAATAGTTGAAGTATTACAGATTCAAGAAAGGAAGTGCTGACAAGAAATCTCTATGTGAAAGAGGATCAAGACAATCTAACGTTTATCGAGATATCTCAGCAGGATAAAGGAATATTCATATATCAAATCAACTACATCAGGAAAATGCTCAAGAAATTCAAGATGGAAGATTGCAAGCCTATCCCTACCCCCATGGTATAGGTTACAAGAAGATTCGTCAATAGATGTGGACCAAAAGTTGTATAGATCCAAGATTGGTAGTCTCCTGTATGTGTCAGTCTCCCTCCCATATGTGATGCAGGCAGTTTGACAAGTAGCATGATTCCAAGCAGCACCAAAAGAATCTCATATTGTTGGCGTCAAAATAATTCTTTGATACCTTAAAGGTACAGTGGAATATGGTCTATGCTATCCCAAATGAAATGATTTGGCTATCCAAGCTTATACAGATGCAGAATCGACAGGAAGTGTTGATGATCGTAAGAGTACCAGTGGAGCAGTGTTCTATCTAGGTGGTTTCCTTGTCTCATGGTTAAGTAAAAATCAGTCTTCAATCTCGTTATCCACAGCGGAAGTAGAATACATCACGGAAACAACTTGTTATACTCAAGTTCTCTAGATGAAGAAAACCTCGCAAAATATTCAAGTTAAGTTTGATGAACCTATTCCCATATTTTACGATAACACTACTGCCATCAGTATCTCCAAAAATCCTATGATGCATTCCAAAAAAAGGCACATTCTGATCACATATCCTTTTGTTAGAGATTTGGTCACCATAAAGAATATCAAGCGTGAATATGTTGGCACAAAGGAACAAATTGTTGACATATTTACCAAACCATTACCTCGTGAAGAATTTGAGTATCTTTGCGAAAATCTTGGGATTCTCCCAAGTTCTCATTATAATATTTCTCCTATCTAACTAAGTATAAAGGGGGAGTGGAGGTGTGTACAGGTCTGTAGGATGACAGTTTGTCAAGGGTAGTTACCCATTGCTATTGATGACAAAGGGGGAGAGAAGGTAGTAGTTTTGTCTAGGTAAATCCTCTCTGCGGACAGAGATGATCCCTCTAGCCCAATGAGTGGAACTAGCAACCTACGTGACAATATACAAGACACTTTCCTAAATTACAATCGAAATAAGAGAAGAGGAAGATAGCCTACCTCGTTCTGATGCTATAACACACTCCTTTGTTGAAGACCTCGAGTCGATTTCTCCTAAGGTTCAGCTCTACCGCTCACAACACTTGGATACGTGCACAAGAGATCAAAGACAAAACAAATAATAAAACTACAACAAGAATAATCGAAAGTAATCCACTTAACAGATCAAGGAGCACTAAGATAAATGATAAATTAACAAAAAAAAATTATGTAAAGTTAACCAGAAGTTGTGTATATTAATGAAATAAATGAGGAAGCATGCAACCAAGCCTTGATGTCAATAAGCTCTCCTTGAGTGAATGTCCAAGTCCAAGCTCAAGCTCTCCAAACACTCCTTCTCCAAGCCAAATGAGTAGCATGTAAGCATTATCTTAGCATAAGGGTGCAAATAACCAAAGACCAACCATTCGAGAATGGGAGAGGATGAATATATAGGTAGGGAAAGGGAGTTAGGATCTCTCCAAAGATAGGAGAAGGGCATCATCTCAAGGAGGTATCTCATAGGGATAAGATCAAAGGGAAATATTGGGAGAATTCGACCACATCCACACCGAACAACCTCCAGCTCGTCGTTCTGGAAGCCTCTAGATCATGAAGCTTCTTGTCCTATTTGGAAAACTTGCCTGTTAGGGATTAGTGCAAGTATCAAAGTAAAACATGTGCTGGCAGTGCAAGGCCAATATAGTGCAACTCACCATCAGCACTAGTTGCTAGTGTCAAGGTCGCACTAGTCTTGAAATTAGGGTTTTAGAGCTTACTTCCTTAGGGAAGGCCTAATGCATGTTTCCATCAGTGTTTTAGTGAGGAACTGAATTGTATATCAGGATGGGTACACTGCATGATTGCCAAGTTTCAGGCACTTTAAGGTATGACACAGGGAAGTGCAAGAGGCGTGAAAAAATACTATGTAATAGATGCCCCCTAAAGCATGAAGGAAGAATAGGGAGTGATGGCTGAGATGATTTTTGATCTTTTACAAGGATGAGAAAAAACACTACTAGGAGACATGAAAATCAAGGACGCATATACATAAACATATTTGATATCAAAACATGAATCCACGGTATGGACACAACCACCCAGATAGAGAGGACAATGTGAAAAGATCCACATATGGGCGCAACCATCTGAATGAAAAGGATCATCTGTAAGTCTAATATCCAAGGTATGGACGTAGCCACCTGATGTAGAAGGATCATCATCATGACAAATATAAAGTCCCACAATATGGTCACACCCATTCATATAGAAGAAACATGTGTACAATCATGAACAATAGATAACTCCACATGACCTGAGTCATATCAGACAAAACTCATGGCCTTGCGCTCCATCCCAACCCAATCAAAGTACAGATTCTAACATGTGAATGAATGTATCAAAGTCGAACATGCTAGAAAACCACATGATTACCGTCTAATGATGTGGACCATTAACAGGCACGAGAGAAACCACCAATAATGACAATGGTCCTCAACATACGACACTACAATCAGTGAATGTGAAAATGAAGCTGAAGTCGAACACTCGATGAATCATCTGATCGAAGGCCAAAGATGAAAGCCTATCGTCGGATGCGAAGAACTTGACATTAAGGCATGCAAGCTCTAAGGTACTGAAAGGGAGTTTCTAAGTCATCTTCTTGGATAATGAGCTGAATTCGACAGGAAGTGACCCATCGAAGGAGGGCCATAGTGATTCCCTCATCATTGACACGAAACAAGGAATAATGTTGAATAAATGAGTATGATCCAAGACTGTGTAAAAATGTCAGACAATGTATAGGTCGTAAACTGCAGATAGGACTTCTCTTGAACATATTGGCGACACGACTCTAAAGTGTGGTAGCATTTGACTCAACATAAGACCAAGGGTCATGATGATGAAGTGGAATCATCAAATTAGAAATGGATCACCCAAACACGGAAGGACAGGTGACTGATGAGGATATCCCAAATCTAACACGAGAAACATATGAATGTCATGTTCAAGAGTGACATGCTGCCTATACAAGAGATTTTTCACTTTCATTTTTCCCCACTATTTTTAGAGAGTACCCCAATTATTTTTAATCACAAGCTTGAAGGGGATATCATATTCTTTTCATATAAGTTCATTCTTTGAATGAATCCATTCTAGTAAGTTTTACGAGTCTTAGGAAGGAGAAACTCAGTCTCATCATTGTGACAAGTCTTTCACTCTTTAATTTTTACAAGTCTGACAAAAGAAAAAATTGGTGGCATTTTAGCGAAAAAGAAAACTCCATCATCTCCCTTTTCGTAATTTGTCTCTCGAACCCGAAAAGGTAGAAAACAATACGGAGAGAACCTCTTGACCATATAGACCAAGGTGTTCCTTTTTCGTAAATAGTTAATCCCAGCCTGAAAAAGGGGTAAATGTATACTAAGATGATGTCAATTCATTTAATTTAACAAGTTCGAAAAGACAAGTACTTGGCAATCTTTTCATTTTTCAAGAGTCAAAAAAGAGCTGAAAGATGACTCCACCTGGAAGAACGAGTGGTATAAAAAGATAGAAACAAGTTCCGGTGATGATGGAACTACTCAAAACATGTAAAGGTCAAGAGACTGGCTAATAAGACCACTCATTTCATATGTTCCTCAAGAAAGGGTAAGAAAACCAAGTGAAAGAATATGATCAGCCAAAGAGATGGTGACCAAGGCTCATCTAGCAAAAATCAGTTGATAAGAACCACAATCACGAGATGTAAAAAGGGAAATGGTTTCATTTTTACACAAGATTGAAACATGAGAAAATATGCTTGACTATACTTGAGGATGGTTTCATTTTTTTCACAATCTTGAAACATGGGAAAAACCCATGCTTGGATTTGGTTTCATTTTTACATAATATTGAAGCAAATATAAACTATGCTTAAGATAAGTTTCCATGCCCCCAGCATAATGACTCAATTTGAGGTACATGCCCACCCCAAGCTTCATTTCATTCATCTAAGTAGACTACCAGTCACTAATAGGTGGATGGAATGAAGGTTCACTTACGAGATCAAGTGAAAGACTCGACTGGGATTTTACGAGATATAATCAAACACTCAAATTGGAAGGGGATTTGTTTCATTTTTTAATGAGCTTGACACAGGAAAAGAACCATGATCATGACACCTATTTCATTTTTTAACGAGGTTGACATAGTAAAAGAACTATCCTCATGGCCATTGTTTCATTTTTTAATGAGCTTGACACAAGACAAGGAACTCTACTCCAAAGGACCTGATCACGGAAAAAAATAGGTCATGGCTTCCAAATGGTTCTCATTAGATGGGAAAATAACACTATGGAAGGAATACATGTCCAGGGATCCAAATGAAAAGTCGGGCTCCAATGTCCCTAGTACATGATGTACAACATCACCTACTAGATCATCAGTAGATGTGGGCATAGAACAAGTGGCCATGTAATTAACCTACGGCAGGGGTGATACCGCTTGTATATAAAAACCATTTAGGGATGATGGTTATTTGGGAGTTGATTCAGGACCAATGAATGTAATTTGACTAATAATCACAATGCTTCCTTCATGCGGGAAACACATCACTCAAAAGAGGGAAGAAACAAGAGATCCCATGATGTAAACATAGTCACAGCCAAGGAGTAGATTAAAATCTAAAGGGCCTTGGACAACCATCGTGTCTATATAGACAGTCTTCCTTCCCAAAGTAATAGGTAACTTAGGAAGGATCCCTAATGGTTGACTGGTTCCTTTGTTAAAGGCTAACAGATTCTAGGTGACGGGTACAAGCTAAGGAGAACCTAAAGCTCTCCAAGCAATTGAGGATAGGATGCTAACAGATGCGCCCTCGTTTATGACTATGCTAGGTACAACCATATGGTAAGCTTGTACTGTAATCTAGAATGGCACATAATATGGAAGACGATATCCTGTCAGTCGACTCAAATCAAAAGAAGTGGCCAAACTACTTGGAGGGGGTGTCATAGGAACGTGAGAGCTCCTCTCTTTCTCTATGGGAACATGAGAACCACTCCCATGCACCTCAGGAATGGGAACATTTCCCTCAAATTCATTTGAAACTAAAGAAACCAGAAGAACTTGAGTAGTATGAGGTTCACTCTCGACCAAAAAGGTACTTTTAACTAAAGGTGGAGTCAAGTTTACCATTTTCTCAACCAATGGTTTGTCAAGAACAGACTCATGAGAATCACTTTCAAAGAGAGCAAGGTTGACCAAATATGACTTTTGATCAATCACTAGATCAACTAGTGAAGGATCAGGGGAAAGCTTTTGATACCCAAATGGAAGACAAGGTTGAGAAGTTGTAAGCTTTTACAAATCTTTGGAAGCTTCATCCATAAGAGGAAAAAGGTGAATGGGATGAGTACCTTCACACAACATACAAGGAAATTTAACTTTTCCCCTTTTTTCCCTAGGCCTTATTATTACTAGTTGAGGGTTTGTCACCAACATGATCTCAAGAGGCTGATGAAAAAGGTTTATGTGAACCTGTGGACCACACTTCTAAGACTTTGGGAATACCAGGACAATTTTGAAGAAGGTGGTCATCCTTACATAACATGCAAGGGAATTTTACTTTCCAGTGCTGGTTGGAAGATTTTTCTACATCAATTGCATCAGTAACAATAATTGTTTGGTTGCCCCCTTGCTTATTTTGCTTCTTCTTAATCATCCTCTTCTTATTATTCTTAGCTTCCTGATTACTAGAATCCAGACTTTCACCAAGTGAAGAGGAAGAGCGTGGTGAAGAAATAGACGAATAAGGCGAGGGGTCAACTTTAGTATCAACATGATGTTGATGTTCTTTAGGTGGAGGAGAAATCGGTTGAAAAGAAATTTGGACACTCAAAATCACCGAGGCTAAAAATAACCAAACTAGCAAGCCAATGGTCAATCTAGGAAGGGACAACATTTCCATATAGGGAGAACCAACATTTCCAAAAGAAGGAAGAGGACTAGGATTCCCATTACGGGAGTTTCCTTGGTTGGTAGACTCAGGAAATGTTGTCATTGATATCAACCTAAGATCTACTAAGGAGTATTTCCACAAGAAGGATGTTTTTCCATGGTCAATTAATTGATTTTAGAAATTAACAAAACAAAATAAAAAAGGGGTAATCTAAGCAAAAGGGTTTTCCAAGTATCCGTGAACCGCTATATACACCTTAGCCTGAACCAAGGACTTAACATACGGTGGCCAATCTTCCCGAATATTATGTTAGGTGTATCACGTTTACAAGGTGGTTGATTCAATTACCTGTGGATAAAGGATAGCAACCTAGTGGGGTCTCCCAATATATTCTCGATGGTATGGGAAGCACAAGTCTGTGTTAGCAATGTCTAATACATAACCATTTGGTGAGAACGTTCCCATATACTTGTCATACTAAAGTGCCTTCGATATACCCAAAAGTATGGGATAACCTTCGATATACGTTCGTACTGGAACAAGATTTCACCCCCATGATACAATGCGGGTAGTTAACGATAGCCACTATGTTTAAAGACGTCCAAACACGTCTCTAGCCTATACCTCTAAATGTTTGCATTAAATTCCAAATTCTCCTTAACTTAATTGAGGTAAATTTTAGGTTTATCTTGAATTAGGTTTCAATTTGATGGCTCAACGATGTCATAGGAATTCCAATTATGCAACTAAATGATAAAAGTGAAATATTTTCATTCGATGAAGGCTAAACTAATGAAGAAAGAGAGACAACTAAATAATTCATCAAACAAGCACAATGCATCAAAACAAAACTCTTTATCGTCCAATGAAAAATGAAAAAACAAAATCTAATCTTCCATTTTCACTAACAAATGCAATTCCAAAATGAAATCCTATGACAAACGAAAATCACTTTCCTTTCGCTAAGATGCACTATTATTTTATGCTTTCCTTTTCACTTTTATTCAACAATGCAAACTAATGCAATGAGAAAAGGAGAAAATACAATCCAAAACAACTAAAATGAAACTTTCATTCACTTATGGTTTCGAATGCAAACTGTTTCAAAAATACTTAAATGAGGAAATCATTCACTTTTCTTTTTGAAACATAGATATCAAAAAAGAATTTACTTTCAGTCCTCCCAATGCATGGAACTGTAATCTATGCTTGACAATGGAACAAAATCAATCTTCAAAGCATCAAAATGACTCAATAGTAATGAAAATTACTTCATAATCACGAACCGAAAGAAACTCGAGAACGAAGTCCTGACTACAGTAAGACTCCTAAATGGAAATAATCAATATCAAAGAGGAAAACTCCTAAAGTGAAGTGTTAGCCTCCTGTTGCAACAGGGTATCATCTTTCATGATTGACATTTTTACATGGCAAATATGTCATACTTTGCAAGCTGCAGTATTCCATATTTCCAGAAGAGACCAAAGAAGAAGCCATGAAGTGTGCTGATCCAAATGCCACTGTTGCATCCCATTTTGATGAGTTGTTCCAATTTTGAAGAATTTCTTAAAGGGAGGTCCAAACAGTCTAATCCTGGTCTCCCTAGGTTTCAATTTCGTGTTGTAGAATATAGAGAATGATATCTGTCCAAACAGTCTAAGCTTGGCAGATTTGTAGATAGGTAGAGAAACTAAGGGACCCAACTGTTTAATCTGGGCCCTGGCAGAAATAAGTGTAGATTTAGATAGAAAAAAGAAAAAAAGAAAAAAGAAAAATTGCAAACATGGGTCTGCAAGTCTAAGTGCACCCAAAACAAAAAGAAGAAAAAATGTTAGGACAGTAGGCTGGGTAGGTAGCTGTTTGGTGGCAGAATGATAATTGATGATCAGTTTTGTATCTCACAATGTCTTATCCTTTCAGATCATAGTTATCAGGCAGTTTTGCATTCAAAGGAGGTACTCAAGCTAGAACTCACTAACCTCCCCTTCTTCTCATTTCCCCCAAGTCACTTACTAACATCCCCCAAGGGGTCAAGGTCTGCTTGAGCCTCTCAGTTTCATCATTTCCATGACATTCGCCTTCGTGAGGATCTGCTTCACTCAAGGACTGCTCACTCATCATATGTGAGCCTTCTTTTCCCCAACAAAGCCTAAGGTCTCATACCTTAGCGCCCTCTTTTCATCTCCATATTAACTATTAACTTTATTATATAACTCCCTAACAATTTTCCCCTTCCTCTATTAAAATCATGTATATAAAACTCCCCTATGTAAATACCCCTCCCTGGAAATATAGCCATATTTCCTATAAGTCCGGGAAATCACAGTCCATCTGGGGCTATCTTTAGCCCATTCGAGTCATTAAGGAGCTAGTCTGACATCAGGTCAGCTAGTAACCGCTTCCCTAGCCCTAAAACCCCTCTAAAACCCTCAAAACTCCCTATTTCGTACCCAAACCAATGTTTTGTACATAAAATCCTAAACCCGCGCACTTTCAACCCATATTTTACCCCTTACCCTAAGTCCCAACTGTAAATATTGATCGCGCCCGTTTTAAAAAACCCCAAAACCCACTTTCCCTAAGTCATAACCCACCGCGCGCATTATTAAAAAAGGTATATTCTTGGAATATTACCCCGCCATTATCCCCGCCGTATTTCCTTTACCGCCAGCCGTCTGATCCACAGCCCCGCAGATCTACGACTGGCGGGCCGTCCCACCTACAAAGCGCCCGAGCTTTAGCGTCCGGGAGATGGGCGGTATTCCCGCCATACTCCCGCCACGCGTCAGGCGTTGGGCTGTGGCGGAGACCCCTCCCCCGAGACCGCCTTTGCCCATAAGCGGTGCGCCACAAAACCGCTTACCACCCGTGACGTCACATCCCACGTCACCCCCCTGCACAATCCCTGCTTACGTCACCCCTTCGTCCAGTCACCCGATGAGTCACCTGCCTGCGTGGCCTTCCTGCCACGTCACTGCCACGTGTCCTTGCCACTGTACTTGCCACGTCATCATCTGTACGTGATGACGTCATCCCACCATGTCGCCCTGCTGACATCATGCTTACGTCACCCGCCGTACAATGTCACATCATGGTGACGTCATCAGCACTTTTTGGGCGCAAAGGCGCGAAAGTCGCACTTCGGAGCCTCGGAATCCAATTCTGAGGCAGTTTTTGATGAGCGATTTGCGCCTAGCGCAACTAGCGCAAACTGCTCATTGCAGGATTTTTTAGGCCGAAATGGAGAATCTTCAGGGAATCTTTAGGGAATCTTCTCATCATGCAGCCCCAGGAAGCCCGAAAAGGCGCAAAAATGATCTGTTTTCTTCACACAGCATATCAAAAGGAGCAGAAGACAATTCCAGATGATATAGAGGTCGAACAGGGGCCATTTACTGGTGATTAGACCCGCAGCACATCAGATCATCAGTCCAGATTTTGTCAAAGAGTATCAGTGGAAGAAAAGGCACCAAAGAGTATCAGCAAAGATTTGTTTAGGGACTCGAAGCACCTGAACATTGATGAAGCCCCCAGAAAGTCAAATCAATAAGCATCAGCCCATCCTTGCCTTCAAATCACCATTAAGGCATTCAAAGCACCAGGACAGCAAGGAAGCAGAAACCCATGCATATTTATTTCAGAATATGCATAAAGAAAGATCCATTGCACATACTAGCTGAATATGACACAATTAAACGAGGTCCTCAAGAGACCGTTTTAGAATATTGTGCAAGATTCAACAATGTATATAATGTGATACCACAGAATTTTAGGCCTCCACCCGACCTTGCCTTGTACAAATTTCCTGATGGTTTTGACCCTGATATGGCATATCAGTTGAAAGAAAGAGCTCCTGAAACCCTTGAAGACGCGCAAAAGGTTGCTGTCACGATAGAAGCCAACTTAATTGCCAAAAGAAATAGAGCCCGAATGGAAAAGAGAACCACCTTTAAGGAAGAACCCTCAGCCTTCGACCAGAAGCTTGATGCTATCATCAATGGCCTGCAAAGACTAGGAGAGAGGGTAGAAAATGTGGAGAGAAAGACATCATGGGAAGCACAGCAGTCTAATCCCATAAAAAATCCCAATTTTAGGAGAACGCAGAACATAAATGCTGGTAGGTCTAACCAATACCATGATATAAGACCCCCTTTTCAAGACAACTATGTAGAAGAATCCACTTCTAGTCAACCCATAGAAGACGATCATATGAATTTAATGGATCTAAAGGGTGAGCATCAAAATTTCGTGACACAAGAAGACCAAAATGAGCATGACTGCAATCAATTTCAGACTAAATCTAGTGAGTCTTTTGATTTTAAACAAGGGTATGATACTGCTGTGTATGAAGTACACAAACAGTATAAGCTCAGAACTAGGACCATTGACATCTCTGAGCATAGCAAGACAAAGGAAAGTAAACAGCCCAACAAGATTAAAAACAAAGCTGTTATAACAGAACCAGCTGATATGACTGTCCCAAACCCACATCAAGTGACTGTAGAAGATATAACAGAAATACAGCCTTCCAAAGATCAGCCTTTGCCTTCTCTTTTCTCAAAAGAAAATTCAAACAACATCCCAAAAAGTACTCCTGAAGTTTCCAAACCACAAGCAAATACTTCCCATAGCACTGATAAACAAGAGAAAGTCACTGAAAATTCAAATGAAAAGGAAAAAACTGCCAATTCCAATACTAAGACTCCATTGGAGAAGCCTTTTAGTTTAGAAACAGAGATTGGAAAACTGAAGATAGCCATTCCTCTTTCAGAATTGGCTAAACACGATGTATATAGGCAACAAATTCAAAGGTCACTTCAACTCCCAGAAAACAAAGATGATGTAAATGTTTTGGATGATTCCCCTGAACTATTGTTTGGACCAAAAGTTAATGGAAAGTCAACACAAGGACCTGTCCCACCCTTTTATGTCAGTCTACATATACATGACAAAGTTTTACAAAACGCTATGTTTGACTCAGGGGCATCGCACAATCTTATGCCCAAAGCAGTTATGGAAAAACTGAATCTCGACATCACAAGACCTTACAAAGATTTATACTCATTTGACTCAAGTCAAGTGAAATGTTTAGGCCTCATTAAAGATCTATGTGTCTCCTTAGTCCAATATCCCAACAAGACCATCCTCATGGATGTAGTAGTGGTTGACATCCCACCAAAGTATGGTATGCTCCTCTCGAGATCATGGGGAGCAAAGCTCCAAGGATCCCTTTAATTAGACCTTTCCTACGCTACCATTTCAGTCTTTGGGCAACCAAAGAGACTGTACAGAGAAACGCTGATGAAATATGTAGTAAGTAGTGAAAGCAAGCCTGAAAATTTTCCCATTTATTCAATTCATTCAGATATGGATTCTTTCATTTTATTCAATGATGATTCAAATCTGCTCACTAATAAGGAGCCTTTGGCTCTAGATCAACAAGTGCACATCAATGAAGAAACGGTTGCCCACAATAGAGAAATTGTTAAAACAGTAAATGCAACCAGCATGTTACAAGAACCTCCCCAAACAGAAATTTTAAATCTGCCCAACCCTGATTCGGATGACACTCCTAGCATTGTCAACAAGCAAGAAATCACATGGTTCTTAGAGTTTGATGGTTCTGTCAACAAGTTAGGAGCAGGGGCAGGTGTCTAGATTCACAGTACACATGATAATCATGCAGAAGGACATGCCTATAGACTGAATTTTAAATGCACAAATAACATGGCAGAGTATGAGGCTCTGTTGTTAGGCCTTAAACTGCTGAAAACTCTAGGTGCTGTAAAAGTGTCTATCTTAGGTGACTCTGATCTAGTTATACAATAGATGAAAGGTAATTTTGTTACCAATGACAACAGAATGAGAGCCTACAGAACTGCTGCTACTAACATACTACAGGCATTCATTGAATTCAAGCTTGACAAGATTTCCAGAAATCACAACATTCATGCACACAGCCTAGCCACCTTCGCGAGTACATGCAAGCTCCCATTTGACCCGAATCATCACTTCACAGCCGAAATAAAACATAGGCCCACCGTCCCAAATAATGTCAGAGATTGGCAAGTATTCGAGAAGGATGCCCAGATTAATAATTTCCTTACCCTCGAGCATGAATTTTCAAATATTCACATTGACATGGATGCCATGACAGATTCTGAACAGCAGAGAAATGAAAGTCAGCAAGTTCTAACCACTGCAACAGCCAAACAGATTCTGAAGCCAACCATTTTTGAAAATGAAAACATTGAACAGCTGAAACAAACACAGGCAGAAGAAGTAGACAGAACAGAGGCAGAGGTCATTGACTTGAAAGATAATTTTTTGCCTGCTGGACTAACTCCGCTAGAAGACATGTTTGACTCTAATGACATTCCTAGAAAACCAAAACTGCAACCAATAAACACGGAAATTGAAGAACACAACATTGGGACACCAGAGAACCCAAAAATGATCAAATTGTCCAAAAATTTGCCACTTGATCAAAAGCCCAAGTACATTGACTTATTCAAAGAATTTCAAGATGTATTTTCTTGGAGCTATGAGGATTTGAAATCCTATGATACATCAGTGATTCAGCACACGATCCCATTGAAGCCCAATCAGAAGCCCTTCAAACAGAAATTGAGAAGAATCAACCCTGTGTTGCTTCCCCCGATTGAAAAATAAGTAAAAAGGATGTGGGAAGTAGGCATTATAGCCCCTATCAGATTCTCTGAGTGGGTGTCCAACCTAGTGCCTAGAAGAAAAAAGACAGGTGAAATCAGACTTTGCGTAGATCTCAGAAATTTAAATCAAGTCTCCTTAAAAGACCACTATCCCCTGCCCAAAATGGACCACATACTGCAGAGAGTAGTGGGAGCATCTAGAATTTCCCTGCTAGATGGTTTTTCAGGTTTTAACCAGATACTTGTTCACCCAGACGACCAAGACAAAACTGCCTTTACCACACCCTGGGGAACATTTAAATATGTAAAGATGCCATTTGGACTTAAAAACGTTGGTTCTACCTTTCAACGAGCAATGGACATTGCATTCACAAAAGAATTACATGACTTCCTAGTTGTGTACCTTGATGATTTAACCCCATTTTCCAAATCTGATGAAGAACATCTCAAGCATCTCAAACAAATTTTCATGACATGCAGGAAATATGGCATTTCCTTGAATCCAAAGAAGTCCTTATTTGGCCTGGAAGAAGGTAAATTACTTGGCCACATTATATCAAAGGATGGGATCAGAATTGATCCTGAAAGAATACAGGCCATCCTCCAAATTCCACATCCGAGAAACATAAAAGAGCTACAAGCGTTCCTTGGTAAAATTAACTTTTTGAGAAGATTTATTCCAAATTTACTGAAGTAATAAGACTATTAAGCAACATGCTAAAGAAGGATGCCAAGGTAAGATGGTCCCTTGAGGCCAAGCAAGCATTCGAGAGTATCAAAACTGCATTAGCCCAAACTCCTGTTCTAACCAGTCCACAGTTTGACAAGGATTCTATCATATTTTCGTTCGCATCAGACCACACAATCGTTGTTGTCCTGTTGCAAAAGGATGAGCCGGGAGCTAAAAATCCAATTGCTTTTTTCAGCCGAGCCTTAAGAGACGCCCCTCTGAAGTACCCAATAATGCAAAAACAGGCCTACGCACTTGTTAAGGCCATCAAGGATTTCAGAGTGTACATTTTATATTCACACGTGACTGCCTATGTCCCACACGCTGCTGTTAAAGATATATTGACTCAAGACGGATTAGAAGGCAAAAGAGGTAAGTGGATTGCAAGTATCCTCGAATATGACATTGAAATAAAACCAACCAAGTTGATAAAGGGACAAGGTTTAGCCAAGATGATGTCCGAAACAAACTTTCAGGCCTTAGACATTAACCAGCTGGACAATGAACCGGAGCTGGCGACTCCACAGATCAGTGAAATATTTCTGCAATGCCCCTGGTACACTGATATTTGCTTTGTATTGTTAAACCTGTGTGCTCCCCCAGGATTGTCCAGAACAAAGAAAAGATTTTTACAAATGAAGGCTTTGAGATTTTGTGTTATAGATGGTGCATTATTTTGGAGAAATCATGAAGGTATATTGTTAAATTGTTTAACCATGAATGAAACTAACAATGTCATGAAAGAATTCCATGTAGGTGATTGTGGAGGACATCTCTACTGGAAGTCCACAGCAGACAAAATCCTGAGGGCTGGTTTCTACTGGCCCACTCTTTTTGCAGATGTAAAAAAGTTTTCCACGACATGTCACAAGTGCCAAATTTTTGAAGGCAAGAGAAAATTGTTGCCCCTGCCCCTTAAACCCATCTCCACCGAAAAACCTTTTCAACAATGGGGTCTTGACTTCATTGGAGAAATTCATCCCTCTTCCTCAGGCCAGCACAAATGGATCCTAACAGCCACCGATTATTTCACCAAGTGGGTTGAAGCCATTCCCTGTAGACAAGCCAATGATACCATCATTATCCAATTCCTTGAATGCAACATCCTTTCCAGATTTGGCTGCCCTGAGAAAATCATCACTGACAATGCCACTGCCTTTAAGTCCAAAAAGATGATCAGTTTCTGCCATAAGTTTCATATCACCCTGGGCCACTCTGCAGCATATTACCCTCAAGGTAATGGATTGGTCGAATCATCTAACAAGAGCCTCATCAACATCATAAAGAAAATGCTAGAAGAAAACAAGAAAAACTGGCATAAAAAGCTGGTGAACGCCCTATGGGCAGACAGACTTTCAAGCAAAAGATCAATTGGAATGAGCCCTTATGAGCTGGTATATGGCATGGAGGCTAGATTTCCTTCATCCCTGGGCATTCCTACTATCAAACTATTACAGGAAATTCAGGCTCAACCAAATGACATTCAAAGAAGAATTAATCAGACAATTCACCTTCAGCAAACCAGAGAAAAAGTCTATGACAGAGCACAAATCTTACAAGAAAAGCTCAAAAAGATGTTTGATAAGAGAGCTAAAGCTGAAGATTTCAGTATTGGTGACAAAGTTTTGAAGTGGGACTCAAGAAGAGAAGACAAGGGCAAACATGCCAAGTTTGACTTTCTATGGAAAGGTCCATTTGTAATTTCTGTTGTTCAAGGAAACAACACCTATTTTCTCAGATCTATGGAGGACAACACTGTTGAAGAAGGCCCTGTGAATGGCAGGATGTTGAAACATTATCACGATCCTTGTTGTTGAAACAATGCAAGTTCTGTAAATATCTTTGTACAATATTATTTGTATATATCAGCACTCAGTTTAAATTTTTGTAAACAGGCCGATTGTTAAGGAATAGCAGTAAATTTGGAAAGGACGCAGCCGATGCAAATTCTTCAATCTCAAAGGCATCAAAACAGAGCAAGAACTTTCATTTTATATCAACATAGTTTCTCAAGCATTGTACATAAAGATCAAGCGCGCAGAAGAAAGCAGGCGCTGCTGTACATCTCACAGAAAGCTCTGTTGAGGAGGAGTGGTTCATAGTTCAAAGTTTCATATCTAAAACAGCCAGAACAAAGAAGAAATTCACAGTTAACAGCAACAAACAAAAGATCAAGGCAGTCTGACCTGCTGTTCTTGACTTTTCACAAGGAAAAGCCATCCCCAAGTGGAGCCACTGTTAGCCTCCTGTTGCAACAGGGTATCATCTTTCATGATTGACATTTTTACATGCCAAATATGTCATACTTTGCAAGCTGCAGTATTCCACATTTCCAGAAGAGACCAAAGAAGAATCCATGAAGTGTGCTGATCCAAATGCCACTGCTGCATTCCATTTTGATGAGTTGTTCCAATTTTGAATAATTTCTTAAAGGGAGGTCCAAACAGTCTAATCCTGGTCTCCCTAGGTTTCAATTTCGTGTTGTAGAATATAGAGAATGATATCTGTCCAAACACTCTAAGCTTGGCAGATTTGTAGATAGGTAGAGAAACTAAGGGACCCAACTATTTAATCTGGGCCCTGGCATAACTAAGTGTAGATTTAGATAGAAAAAAGAAAAAAGAAAAAAAATTGCAAACATGGGTCTGCAAGTCTAAGTGCACCCAAAACAAAAAGAAGAAAAAATGTTAGGACAGTAGGTTGGGTAGGTAGCTGTTTGGTGGCAGAATGATAATTGATGATCAGTTTTGTATCTCACAATGTCTTATCCTTTCAGATCATAGTTATCAGGCAGTTTTGCATTCAAAGGAGGTACTCAAGCTAGAACTCACTAACCTCCCCTTCTTCTCATTTCCCCCAAGTCACTTACTAAAATCCCCCAAGGGGTCAAGGTCTGCTTGAGCCTCTCAGTTTCATCATTTCCATGACATTCACCTTGGTGAGGATCTGCTTCACTCAAGGACTGCTCACTCATCATCTGTGAGCCTTCTTTTCCCCAACAAAGCCTAAGGTCTCATACCTTAGCGCCCTCTTTTCATCTCCATATTAACTATTAACTTTATTATATAACTCCCTAACAATTTTCCCCTTCCCCTATTAAAATCATGTATATAAAACTCCCCTATGTAAATACCCCTCCCTGGCAATATAGCCATATTTCCTATAAGTCCGAGAAATCACAGTCCATTTGGGGCTGTCTTTAGCCCATCCGAGTCATTAAGGAGCTAGTCTGACATCAGGTCAGCTAGTAACCGCTTCCCTAGCCCTAAAACCCCTCTAAAACCCTCAAAATTCCCTATTTCGTACCCAAACCAAAGTTTTGTGCATAAAATCCTAAACCCGCGCACTTTCAACCCATATTTTACCCCTTACCCTAAGTCCCAACTGTAAATATTGATCGTGCCCGTTTTAAAAAACCCCAAAACCCGCTTTCCCTAAGTCATAACCCACTGCGCGCATTATTAAAAAAGGAATATTCTTGGAATATTCCCCCGCCGTATTTCCTTTACCGCCAGCCGTCCGATCCACAGCCCCGCAGATCTACGACTGGCGGGCCGTCCCACCTCCAAAGCGCCCGAGCTTTAGCGTCCGGGAGATGGGCAGTATTCCCGTCGTACTCCCACCACGCGTCAAGCGTTGGGCTGTGGCGGAGCCCCCTCCCCCGAGACTGCCTTTGCCCAGAAGCGGTGTGCCACAAAACTGCTTACCACCCGTGACGTCACATCCCACGTCACCCCCCTGTACTGTCCCTGCTTACGTCACCCCTTTGTCCAGTCACCCGATGAGTCACCTGCCTGCGTGGCCTTTCTGCCACGTCATTGCCATGTGTCCTTCCACCGTACCTGCCACGTCATCGTCCGTACGTGATGACGTCATGCTAACGTCATCCCGCCACGTCGCCCTGCTGATGTCATGCTGACATCACCTGCCGTACAATGTCACATCATGCTGACGTCATCAGCACTTTTTGGGCGCAAAGGCGCGAAAGTCGCACTTCGGAGCCCTGGAATCCAATTCTGAGGCAGTTTTTGATGAGCGATTTGCGCCTATCGCAGGATTTTTTAGGCCAAAATGGAGAATCTTCAGGGAATCTTTAGGGAATCTTCTCATCATGCTGCCCCAGGAAGCCCGAAAAGGCGCAAAAATGATCTGTTTTCTTCACAGAGCATATCGAAAGGAGCAGAAGACAATTCCAGATGATACAGAGGCCGAACAGCGGCCATTTACTGGTGATTAGACCCGCAGCACATCAGATCAGCAGTCCAGATTTTGTCAAAGAGTATCAGTGGAAGAAAAGACGCCAAAGAGTATCAGCAAAGATTTGTTTAGGGGCTCGAAGCACCTGAACATTGATGAAGCCCCCAGAAAGTCAAATCAATAAGCATCAGCCCATCCTTGCCTTCAAATCACCATTAAGGCATTCAAAGCACCAGGACAGCAAGGAAGCAGAAACCCATGCATATTTATTTCAGAAGACATTGCACCAAGGCACCCAGGACTACATCATTTATTCATTTTTTTTTACGGCCGCCCCCAGCGCAGCCTGAGAATTTTCATGCATTTATTTCAGATAGGAGTAGGTCAATAAATTATTTTTTATGACCTGATTAGGTCAAGATGTAATAAAAGCAGTAGATAGAAAGTTTTGCCCTATATATACCACCCTCTGTATAGTTTTAAGGGTTGGTAAATTGAGAATTCTTCACTAGAGACTCGTTGTGTATACCTGAATTTTTCTGTAATCAAAGATTGCCGAAAGCTTGGAGAGCGAACTGTCTGTTGTTGATAAATGCTTTGGAGACTGAAGATGGAATTCTTGTGCTACGGCCTGAAGCAATAAGTGCCTCTTATCTTTGTTTATGTGTTTGCCATTATCTAAATAGCAGGGAAAAAGAATAGCCTAGAATTAGTTTAAATACTCTCTATGCTCAATTTCTGCTGTTCTTGATGTTTTCCTCTGAATGAATTGGTTATGAATATTGAATTCCTTCTGGCTCATGTTTACCCCAATTCACCTGTTTTGGCCAATTATCTAGGGATTCTTAACTTCCCCTAGGTAGCGCCCTGTTACTTTCTCTGCTAATCTGTTGGAGAGATTCTTAATTGCCTCTCTTTCTTTAGCATTCATTTCATCCTTTAAACCCGAAAATTGCTTCAAGCTCAGCTATCTTGCTCCGTGTTCCCTCACTGTTATTAAGGAAACGCACCAGCAGTTCCCCTCCTCGACTCCACGCCCAATGGTTTGAAACATTCAGACTATACTCTGCCTCTCTACCTGAAAGTGTGAATTTTCCCACCAAAACAAAACAAAAACCCTCTGAACCCAAGACCTAGCCTAAAATCCTTTCAAACAAAGCTAAATCTAAAAGAGAGAGCCCTCTCTAATTGCAGGTTGGCTAGAACCTGCAGTCCAAAGTTGGTTTGTGGTTACCTCGGCCGTATCCCTTTCTTAACCTTCAGGGACAACCTGAGTAATAACATGAAGGATGACCTAGATAACCTAGAAACCCTAGAAATCACTCAAGATTCAAAAAACACTTCAGCAAAGCCAAGAGATAAATTTCAATCACACAAGGATGTCAATCAAGACAAATACACTATAGTCACACTAGAAAATCATAAATAGAGGTCAAAAACATTGAAAACAGGAAGAAACAATAATTTTAGTCTATCCTCTAGGATCAACGTGACCGTTAAAGGAAAAAGGGCAATGAAAAGCATATCAATGCATCTGTAAATTTAAAATCAATGCTGATAGCGCTTTTGTCAAAGAAGAAAACACGTTGGGTGAGAAAACTAAGGAAAAAATAAAAAATCTCCAAGATCAAAGCACACTAAACATTCTCAGGAAATAACCAGTGATTGAAAATAGCTATAGTGATAGACACAAGCCAAGAAATTTACAGTTGGTCAAACTCATCAGAGAATCTAATTGAAGGAATGGATGGAAAGGGTTATAGCTTCCCCAGTGGAATCACCACTTGTTTTCTAGGTAAATCCTCTTTGCGGACAGAGACAATTCCTCTAGCCAAATGAGTGGGACTAGAAACCTACGTGACAATCTACAAGACGCTTCCTAAATTTCAATCAAAATGAGAGAAGAGGAAGATGGCCTACCTTGTTCGGATGTTATAACGCACTCCTTTGTTGAAGATTTCGAATCGCTTTCTCCGAAGGTTCATCTCTACTGTTCACAATGTTTGGATACCTACACAAGAGATCAAAGACACAACAAAGCATACAAGTACAACAAGCATAATATAAAGTAATCCTAACAGATCAAGGAACATTAAGATAAATGATTCATTAACACAAAGATTTATGGAATGTGAACCAATAGTTGTATATATTAATGAAATAAAGGAGGAAGCATACAACCAAGCCTTGATGTCAATAAGCTCTCCTTGAGTGAATGTCCAAGTCCAAGCTCAAGCTCTCCAAACACCCCTTCTCCAAGCTAAATGAGTAGCATGTAGGCACTATCTTAGCATAAGGGTGAAAATATCCAAAGACCAACCATTTGGGAATGGGAGAGGATGAATATATAGGCAGGGAAAGGGAGCTAGGATCTCTCCAAATATAGGAGAAGGCCCTCATCTCAAGGAGGTATCTCATAGGGATAATATAAAAGGGAAATATTGGGAGAATTTGACCACATACACACCGAACAACCTCCAGCTCGTAGTTCTGGAAGCCTCTAGATCACAAAGCTTCGTTTACTCTTTGGGAAAGCTTACCTTTTAGGTATCAATGCAAGTATCCAAGTAAAAAGTGCACTGGCAGCGTGAGGCAAGTATAGTGCAACTCGCCATCAGAAGTAGTTGTCAGTGTCAGGGTCACACTGGTTTTATATCTTACTTCTTCAGGGAAGGCCCAAGGCATGGTTCCATCAGTGTTTCAGAGAGGATCTAAACTGCATATTGGGATGGGTAGACTGCATGATTGCCAAGTTTTGGGCAATTCATGGTATGATACAGGGAACTGCAGGAGGTGTGACAAAATATTGTGTAACAAGTAGGAATAGGTGTCATGGTCGCAGAGAGATTACTTGTGTTTCCATCAATTCCAAAGGGGGAGATTGTTTATCAGTGGTTGTCATTGATGTCAACCCAAGCAACACCAAGGGCCAACCTGATCTTTCATGGGAATTTTTCCTTGATAACTTACTCTATTTTTAGTCAAGGATCTTCTATATGGATTCTACTCATCGAGATATTTTTGTTTATATATTTCTTGCCACGTAATTCTTCACGGTTTGAGAGATATTCGTGTTTTAAGTTAGTAACCCTAGTTAGTGGGCTAAAACCCTATGGGGTTGTGGCATCACACTCATAATTGGTTGTGGTCATTGAATAGCCAATAATTAATAATGTTTTTTTTCTCCTAAAATCCCTCCAACGTTCACTTGTTGAGGACCCTCTCAACTCAAGACATTCATATAAATAGTGACCCTCATATCCTCCTCTAGTATGTATTTTTTGTCTTCAAACAAGTCATCATGGTATTTTCGTTATAACTTGTTATATGTGAATCTTCAGAAGCTGAAATTAAAACCCATTTGAGACGAAATCTTAATGAACCTCATGACCAAATTTCATATCTTGGTACACTATATTTTAGGAGTTATGATCTGAGGAAGTTAGGGTTTTTGCAGGCTCCCGAATTCCATGTCAAAGAGGGTCGAAGGTCGCAATAGTGACACGTGGCACTTCGTACAAGTACACTCTACTGAACCAGTCTATAATCAGGTCAGCATGGGAGATTGGGAAAAACTCTTTCTTGAAGAATCCAATATTGATCAAACCTATGGAGTTGGAAAGAGGACTCATAGAGCTGCCACAATGCGAAATTTTAGACCCTGGAGATCAGAAATTACAAAGATACAATAGATTCAATATCGAGCTCCTAGAAGCCAAGAAAAAGCATGCATTCAAGGATCATTGGAGTAAGGGCCACACATAAACATTAAAGGGTAAGTATCCTATAACAAGGTATTTATGATTAGTGTTTACATTTGAATTTTGAGTATCATCTCTGACATATGTTTTTGCAAGACAATGTAAGTATACACACGGTCTCGAGTATATCTCTATGTCTCTATATGTCACAGTTAGTTTTGATACCACATTTCAGATGTCCTATTCTTGATACTACACATTTGATGCTACATATTCTTGATGCTACACCAAGTCTACTAAATCTATATGATGTTGTAAGTTCATGTTACTTGTCTTATCATCGTTGATAGAATCGTATCTGTTGTTGTACTTAGAACTTGGTCCATCACAAGTCTAGGGTTTGTCATCAATTTTTATTGTATATATATTTAGGTTGGTTTTGGATATAGTCTTGCATAGATTCCAGGCCTATATCAAGAGTGGGATCCTTTTTCTACTACTACAAAAAGTCAACAACAAAAGTGACAAGCACATTTCAGGTATGCATTGTAATTTTAATTTGTATTTATTCATTATTATGCACTTACATGTGTTTTATGAGGAGAGGTAAGTTGAAGGGTATCTTTTTTTGTTTTGGGATTGGTTTCGCCATGAAAATTTTACATGAAGGTAAAAGAAGATTCAAGTACAACATCAAACAATAATTCAAGAGCAAAAGTATCAAATCAAAGGAAGCATTGCAGAGATACATCCTTTAAGACATGCCAACCATGTAGATATCATGAAGTATTGTTAAGGCCAAGAGTCATCATTGTAAAGTTGTAAAAGAGTCCTTTTTAAAAGAGTCATCATTGTAAAGTTGTAAAAGAGTCATTTGTAAAAGATTCATCATTGTAAAGATTGTGAAAGAGTCATTTGTGAAAGAGTCATTCTTCCTAGAGTCGAAGAGGTAGCGTTGGGAGGTATAGGAGTCATTGTTGGGATAATATCATGGTTGGGTTGTAGATGATAGAGTGATTGGGTATTTGTTCAAGTACACAAAAATCATTGTACATATTATTGTATTGTGGATTATTGTCCTTGGTTTGGGAATCCACAGTCTTGTCTTATTTCAATCATTATACAGTGTCAGGGAGGTGATAGGCAGGTGTATGAAGTCACCTACAGGTTGGGGCCTGTGAACACTTCAGGGTGGTTGGGTGGTTGTATGGCGAGTTGTGACTCGCTAGGGTCTTGGGGCATCCATTCAGTTGATTACTGAAGAAACCAGGGCATTGGGGCGTCCTTCTAGTGGGAGATGGAGAAGAATTATTTTCTAGAACTCTAGGAAGTTGTTTATTTTGTTTCAGTTGGGGATGAAGATTAAAAAATTTATTAGAAAAACATTCGGTGGTTTTTGACCCAGAGGGGGTTTTCCACCTAAAATGTTTGTGCCTATTATGTTATTTTATTTACTTTTATTACTACATAACCATTAATAATAATTGAATATTAACTAATGCTTTGAAAATATTTAAAAGTGCTAATTGCTAAGGAACGTTGATTCCCCACCCCTCTCAATATTTCCAACAACCATTGAGTTGGAGAAGCCTCTCATGATGTGCCTTTGTAACATCCAAATCCAACTTTGCTCCCATTCTCAAAGTGTTGTACTCAAACTAAATGGAGAGGAGAGCCTTCTTTCCATAGACCAAGTCATAAGGGGTGAAGCTAGTGGTTGTCTTCCAAGTTTTATTATAAGCCCAAGTGGCCTCCACTAGTCTGTCAGCCCAATATTTTCTTCTTCTACTCACAACCTTGGTCAGGATTCTTTCCAATGCTCTGTTAGTAACCTCTACTTGTCCATTGGCATGAGAATGATAAGAAGTTGACTTCCTGTGTTTGATATTATGTTTCCTCAACAAATTCTCAATCAATTGTGATGTGAATTGAGCTCCCTAATCAGTGACTAGTTCTCTAGGGTACCCAAACTTGTAAAATACATTCTCCCTTAAGAACTCAACCACTTTCTCTTATGTTGCTACCTTGACAGCCTTGGTCTCAGCCCACTTTGTCAAATAATCAGTGCATACAATTATGTACTTTTTATGCCCTAATGGTGGATCAATGGGCCCAATGAAATCCATGCCCCACTTGTCAAATGGTTGTAGAGTCACCTGAGGTTGCAAATTCATTTCATCCTTGGGAGTAGGTTTCCCCATTCTTTGGTACTAATCACATCGACTAGTGTATCTTCTTGCATCTTGGTGTAGAGTGGGCCAGTAGTAGCCAACTTGCAACACGTAGAAGGTCATCCTCTTGGATGCAAAGTGACCTCCACAAGGCCCATCATGACAGGCGATAAGGATGTCAAAGACTTCCTCCTCCCTAACACATATCCTCAAAATTTGATCTGGGCCTAGATTGAAGAGATTTCCCCCAATCCAAGTGAATGGGGTGCTCTTCCTTACAGTTCTACCTTTTTCCTTGGAGGATAGATTTGGAGGGAATTGTGTAGCCACTAGTGGTTGGCTATGTCAGTAAACCATGGAGAGAGAACTAAAATAGAAAACAAATTATCATCTGGCAACTGATCATCAACCATTCCTTCCTCTCCTGCAGGTAAATAAATTCTAGACAAAAAATATGCAACTACATTTTCTCTACTAGGCTTATCAATGTTAATTAGATCAAATTGTTGTAATAAAAGCAACCATCTAATAATTCTATCATTCACATCAAGCTTGTTCATTAAATATTTGATAGCATCATGGTCAGTATGTACAAAGGTCTGGTAACCAATGATGTAGTGTCTAAATTTGTTCAAGGAATGGACAACAACTAGGAGCTATTTTTCAGTCACAATATAGTTCAATTCAGCCTTGGACAGATTTTTGCTAATGAAGTAAATGGCATAAGGAAACTTGTCATCTATCTGGCCTAGAGATGCTCCTATAGCTTTGTCAGAGGCATCAGCATGGATGTGGAAAGGAAGAGCCCAATTTGGGCCTCAGAGTATGGGTGCAATAGTCAACTTGTCCTTTAAGGTTTCTAGAGCCTCTTGGTAGCTTTCTGACCAGCAAAATTCAAATTCCTTGGCCAATTGTCCAAACAATGGTGAGGCTATATTGCTGAAGTCCTTTATGAATATCCTATAGTATCTAGCTAAGCCCAAGAAACTTTAGACATCTATCTACTTCTGAGGAGTAGGGACCCTCTTTATGATAGCAATTTTATTTGGGTCAACTTGCAGTGCTTCTTGGGATATTGAGCGACCGAGAACAGTCCCTACATTAATCAAGAACTCAAACTTCACAAGGCTAAGGAATAGGTTCGTCTCAATGCATTTCTTTAGTACTTTACCCAAGTTGGAGAGGGCCTCTGGGAAGTCACCCACATATGGAGTGAATTCATCCATATAGATTCCTACAAAGCCATGGATTAACTCAACAAAGATTCTCAGGACTTCCCTTTGAAAAGTGGTAGGGGCATTACATAATCCAAAAGGTAGGACCCTATAAGAAAAGGTACCCCAAGGAAAAGTGAAGGTGGTTTTATCTTGGTCCTCTAGGCTGATCTGGATCTGATTATAACCACTGAATCCATCCAGGAAAGAGAAGAGCTTCTTTCCTGTAAGACCATCCAAGACTTGATCAATGAAAGGTAGAGGGAAATGGTCTTTTTTAGTGGCTTTGTTTAACTCTCTATAGTCCACACAGATCCTCCATTTTCCATTATTCTTTGGGACCAGAACTAGAGGATATTCCCACTCACTATTTGAGATGGGGTAAATGAACCCTGCATCAAACAAATCCTGCAGTTCTTCTTTAACTATGTCTTTGAAGGCTAGGTTCATTCTCCTCTAGGGTTGGTGCACTAGCTTGTTATGCGACATGCTAAGAGGTGCTCTCTTAGCATGTCGCATAACTCCTTTTTCCTCATGTGCAGAGAGAGGGGTTAATTTTAAATGTTTTAGATGGACCAAATTCTATCATTTTGACATGAGTAGGACTTGATTCAGCTAGGCACAAATCATTCCAAGGGTTATCTTCATATTTCTTTACTAACTCCTTAAGGGACATGGTGTTGGGGGATTGATTTTTGAGGATTTGATCAATCAGGTCGTCTTCATCAGGTTTCCCCCCTCCTATAATAACATCTAGGGTACATATTGGGTAAGATATGGCATGGTATACTTCATCTTCCTCCTCCTCATTAGACCATAAGGGTAAGTCATGCTCTAGAGATGGTTGAGTAGGAGGGTATAAGACCAATTGTTTGGACAAATTCCAATTCTTAATGGTCATATTCACAACCCTGCAACTTATGTAAGCATCAATAGTGGCTAGCCATGGCCTTCCAAGGATGAGAGGATAACCATTGAATTTGGTCTTAGGTTGGAGAACTAAGAAGTCAACAAGGTATTCCCAGGAATCAATGGAGACCATCACATCCTCAACAACTCCCTTAAGAGCTACTGTGAATCTGTTTGCAATCTCAAAGACTATTGTGGTCTTCCTTAATGATCCTTAGAGATTCAGTTTAAGCATGGTCTGCTTAGTCATCACATTGATGGAAGCCCCAAGATCAATCAAGGTATGGGGGAAAATGATGCCATCAACGCACACATCACCACAGGACTTCAAGGCTCTAGATACAATGGGAAAATCACTCTCCCAACATTAAGTCAAATAGTTGTCCAATGACATTAATGGTAGAGGTGTGTTTCTTTCTCCCCCCAAGATGTTTGAAGCATTTATCCTTAATTAACTTTCTATCGATGGGGACATCCTTGATAGCTTGGAGGAGTGGAATTTTAACACACAAGTTTTTCAATTCACCCAAAAGTTCGGTCTCTTCTGGGTGTACTAGCTAGGATGGATTAGTCTCTTAAGAAAAGGAGGTGTATTGGCTTGAGGAACACTCTCTTCATTTTCCTCTTTAAGCTCCTCGGGTGGAGATGGATTTTGGTTATCTGGAAGTGCTCTTTTAGACCTGAGGTTGATTTCTTAAATTTCCATAGCATAGGCAAGGTAGGATGTCTCTCCACGATAGACCTGTTATGCCTACTTGTTGTTCGGGTTCGGATTTGGCTGAGCAGGCATCTCAAGTTGCTTAGGTGGAGCAGGGTGAAGGGGTCATGGTTGAGATTGAGGTGGAGGCAGTAAAGCTAGAGATTGGTTGAATGGGGGCCTCCACTCCTATGAACAAGTATTCCACTAAGGTTGTGGGGGAGAATATGGACGAAATGATTGATTGGTAGTTTGGGAATGGTATTGAGGTGCATAAGACCAGGGAGAAGGTGTGGACCATGAAGGATGAGCAGGAGGACACCAAGGAGGAATGGATGCATTTTGATTGGGGTTTTAATATGAATAGGATGCCCCTTGCATACCATGTTGGTATGGTATAGGTCCTTGAGGCCTCCTTTGGTTGATATAGCAGAGTTATTTAGTCACACCTTCAGTTCATTGATACACAACTTTAAATTATGGAAGAGAAGGGAACCTGTTTGTGGAGTGGATTTCCTCACAAACCGAGCAAATCTCGATGATATTTAATGGACATTCATTTCTAGGGTTCATCCTGGTGCATCTAGGGCAAAAGAAAACTAAGGCTCTTTCTTCTTCCTCCTAATTCTTCTTGATCTGCATGGTGTCCATTTGTAGAGCAAGGGTATGCAAGATTTCACTCTTAAAGTCCTCCAACATGTTCCCAGTTTCACTTTTGATGGATGTGTTGGAGGAGGTTGAACTGGCCAAAGCTTGATTAGCCCTACCCTTCTTTCTGGCTACCCTAGAATGATTTTTAAATACTTTATTGGTATCATCATAAGATAGCTGGTAGATGTCTCCTCTTGTCATGCGGAAAGAGTCAATTTTGTGGGCAAAACCGACCTCCCTAGAAGCTAAGGCTTTCTAGTGACAAACAAGACAAATAAACACTACCTTTCTCTAAATATGCATTTAGAATACAAGTAATCAGGTGTTTATAACATACCTTTAGTCCAACGCTTTGTAGTAGTCCAGCCTCGCCGATCCGGATGAGCTCCTCCTTCTCTTTGAAACCTGCATTCACTAACAAGCCAAAAGGTTACATAGCACCTGATAAACTTATAAAATAACACATATTCATCATACAGACCAAGGAATATATGAAACAAATCATGTATAACAATCTGTTGAGAAAAGTGAGCTTAATTGTATTAAGTGGAAACAAAAGAAACCATTACAACCTGAGCCTTGGTGTTGTGAAGGTCCCTCCTAGGGTCCAGCAACAGTTCTCCTTTACTCTGATCAGCTCACCCACTTCCAAATAAGGCTAGGAAAGGATGGGAATCTCTCCTCTCAAGCTCTATAAGGGAGTCCTAATTCCAGCAGCATCTACCCTTAGGAATGTTCAGCTTTCAACCTCCCCTCCCTCTGGCCCAATGCCTGTATTTATAATGCTTTGGAGGAAGTTAATCAGGTCCACCATCAATGGGATAAGCCCCTCTTTGAATGGGATAGCTCCCCTCTTGATGGGATAAGTTCCTCTTTCATAGGGATACATGAACCATCTGGAGGCGCTCAATACACGTCAAACAAACTTCTAGAATGCTCTAGAAATAACCACAAGTAACTTTTTTGAAGTGAAACTTGCGCCTTTTGACCTTTACAGGAGTACGCACCCACCCCTTTACAGACAGAGCGTACAAGTACGCAGGTATTGTGAACTTGGGGTGCGTACACGCAGGTAAGGCTAAGAGAAACTGCGTAACCAGAGTTATTTGACTTTTTAAGAACTTTCTCTCTTTTTTGGAGTTTGATATGAGGAGCAGAGGTATGAGACTTGCCAAGGAGGACAGTATGACAGTTGATGGAGCCATACTGACTGCAAATAGTCATGGTGACAAATTTTAGTGTAACAGAATGCCCCCTAAAGTGTGAAGCCTGTCGTAGATTAGGGTTTCATATCATCTAGGAAGGGTGAAGTACTTTATCATTTCAAGGATTATCTTGTGGAGAGCCCAGTCGGAACCTGCAAATATTCAACACAAAATACATATATAAGATCATATCATCGCTGAGGTAGGCATTCCCATACTCAGATTGAAAACTTTAACTAACAAACTAACTACTGATCTGATACAGGAATGATTTTGCAGTACATCATAATCATAGACTTGTGTAGACACAGTATGGACGCAACCATCTATTTATAGTTGGTCTACTATACAATGAATACAAAACTCCTCGCAGCCTGGATGGTGGAAACTAGATCCAGGGTCTTCATTTCTACTTCCCGAAATAGTACGATTCTATCCATGCGAATAAATGAGTTGATGTCGAACATGGTAGAAACCACTTGATTACCAGTCAATGATGTAAACTGTTAACAAGTGTGAGAGAGACCACCAGTGATGTCAATGGTTCTCAAAGTACCCAGTACAATCCATGAGATGTGAATGAATGAGTTGATGTCGAACATTTCACGGAATCCTTTGATCAAAAGTCAATGATGTAAACCGTCGTCAAAGGCGAGAAACCTGCCATTGATGCATGCAGATTTCAAGGTACTTACGATTTCTAGGTCATCTTTCTAGATAATGTGCTGATGTCGATAGAAAGCGACTCGTTGCAGGCAAGCCCACAACACGAAATCATAGATCAAGTTGAAGAAATGTAGCTGTAAGGACTAACTCAGGGATGGTCGAGATGGATGACGGGTATTTTGCAGATGAATGGTTTATTTGCAGTGACCTCTTGAACACATAACGACACAACAGATGGCTTGGTGACATTTGACCCAAAGTTAATACCCGGCTGAAGACCTTCAATGTGGTTTGATCAGCTGTGAGGCAAAGGATTTCCCAACCCAGGTGAATGAAAATTTTCGTGTTCAAGAGTGGTGATAAGGCTTCTTCTGAGACAAAGGATAACAAATAGGCTCATTTTTCTCTCTTTTCCCCCACCATTTCTGGCATGTACCTCTTTATTTTTTACAAGCTTGAGGAGGATAACATGTGCTTGATTATAAGCTCATCCTTCGGATGAGTCCAACTTAGTTTTGATTCGAACCCTAAGAAGGAGTGGTCCGTTCCTGTTTGTAATCGAACAGGTCCTTTACTGTGAAATTTTAACGAGTCTAGTATAGGAGAAACTTGACGTTTTTCAATTTTATAGAGTCTGAAAAAACATAAGACTCCAGGGTTGAACTTTTTCGTAAATTTGTGTCTCCCAAGCCCGAAAAAGTATAAAATAATACTTGAGAGAACCGCTTGATCTTGCGACCAAGGAGTACTTTCATGATTAGTGTCTTTGACCTGAAAAGTAAAAAGTGATCAAGGACACGTCATTTTATTTCCAGTATCGAATTTGAAACGACAAAAATCCGGCAATCTTTTCCTGTTTTTACGGTCAGAAAAGGGCTATAAGGGGACCGTCTTTTAATTATGTTTTAACGAGTGTAAAAGAAACGCTCGACAATATTTTCATGTTTTATGAGTCAGAAAAGGGCTTAAAAGATGACTCTGAGGTTTCACTTTTTCGTAAGTTTTAACGAGTTCGAGAAAATGATAAAAATGTACTCATATGGCCAACTTTCAATTTAATTTACAAGCAGGAAAAGACGGAAAGAACTCGGCATTTTCATTTGTTTTACGAGAATGAAAGTTAGCAAAATAATCTCGGGATTTTCATGAGTTTAACGAGTCTTGAAAATAACTGAAATTGACTCAAGATAGGTTTCATTTTTACAAAAGCTTGAAACAGAGAAAAACTATGCTTCAGAGTAGTTTCATTTTTACACAAGCTTGAAACAGAGAGAAAACTGTGCTTGATGCCCCCTAAGCGTAACTGCTAGAGCGCATGCCCCCCAGCTTCATTTCATTCAACCAGTTGGATGAAATGAAGGTTCAATTACGAGATCATTTGAAAGACTCGACCTGAAACTGTAAGAAAATTATGCAAAAATTGAAATAACTAACCTAAATATACAACTTAACATTTATGAGATCTAGTCAAACTCTCGACTCAAGTAGAGGAGGATTTGTTTCATTTTTTAGCGAGCTTGACACAAGAAAAGAACTATGCTCGGTTTCGGTTTCATGTTTACGCAAGCTTGAAATGAAAAACTATGCTTGTTATAAGTTCACATGCCCCCAGCATAATGACGCAAAACGAGGTACATGCCCCCCAAGCTTCATTGCATTCAATGAGGTGGATGGAATGAAGCTTTACTTTCAAGATCTTGGAAAGACTTGTGGGAGTTGTTTCATTTTTTAGTGAGGTTGACACAGGAAAAGAACTATCCTCAAAACCCTTGTTTCATTTTTTAAACGAGCTTGACACAAGATAAGGAACTATGCTCATAACTACTCTCTACAATCTACCTAACAAAAAACTTTACTCTAAAAACCTTGATTCATTTTTTAACGAGCTTGACACAAGACAAGGAACTATGCTCTAAAATCCTTGTTTCATTTTTTAATGAGCTTGACACAAGACAAGGAACTATGCTCATGACTACTCTCTACAATCTACCTACTTAACCTACCCTTGTTTCATTTTTTAACGAGCTTGACACAAGACAAGGAACTATGCTCAAAAAGTTCGCATGCCCCCAGTATAATGATGCAAAGCGAGGTACATGCCCCCCAGGCTTCATTGTATTCAACCAGATGGATGGAATGAAGGTTTACTTTCAATATTTAACTTGAAAAGGGAGTTGTTTCATTTTTAAGGAGGTTGACACAAGAAAAGAACTATCCTCATACCTGATTCATTTTTTAACGAGGTTGACTCAGTAACAGGAACTATCCTCAAAAACCTACTTTCTACAATCTACCTACATATCCTAAAATCTACCTGATTCATTTTTTAATGAGGTTGACTCAGTAAAAGAACTATCCTCATGCTAGCTTGTTTCATTTTTTAACGAGGTTGATACAGGAAAAAACTATCCTCGTACACATTGATTCATTTTTTAACGAGGTTGACACAGTAAAAGGAACTTTCCTCGTAACCAACTGATTCATTTTTTAACGAGGTCGACAGAGTAAAAGGAACTTTCCTCACTACATCCAGTTCCATTTTTTAACGAGGTTGAGACGGGAACAAACTATCCTCGCTCCTGATCATGGCTTCCAACTGGAAGAAAGACATGTCAATGGACACACCTTGATCATGGCTTCCAAGAGGTCTTCATCAGAAGGAAGAATAGTTCTCTGGAAGGAACACATGTCAAGGGACTCAAAAGGGATAAGAACATCATGTTCAAGTAATCCCATAGAGTTTTCCATGTCAATTACCGGATCTAAATCAAAGGAAGATGAGCAAACAGCGAGAGGCTCACTTACATCGGTAACTGAAAACATGGGACCAGTTGCCACATAATTAACCCGTGGCGGGGTAGATACCACTTTAGAATCAGGAACATTTAGGGGTGTCATATTATTTTTAGTTGAAACAAGACTAGGGAACGAAAGCTAGTCTACAGTCACAATACTGCCATTGTGAGGGAAAGACATCACGCGAAAGAGTGTCGATACGACAGCTTTCATTGCATAAACATAGTCTCGCCCAAGGAGTAAATTGAAATCCAAGGGACCTCGAACTACCATAAGATCAATACAGACAGTTTTACCTTCCAAGGTAATAGAAAACTTAGGAAGGATCCCTAAAGGTTCACTAATGGTTCTGTTAAAAGCTTTCAGATTCTGCGTAATAGGCGCAAGCTGAGGGGAACCCAAAGCTTTCCAAACAGTTGAGGATAAAATACTAATAGAAGCACCTTCATCTACCTGAGTACGATGTATGTCCCTACCACCAGCCTTGACAATGATTTGGAAAGGGATGGAGGAAGGAAGACGAGGTTTTGTCAGTCTATTCCAATCAAAGGAAAAGACCTCAGTGCTTGGAGGGGGTTCTGTAGAAACAGGTGAAATGCCCCCGGCATAGAAGAATCTGATGTAACAAGAAGAACCTCAGCGGTATGAAGTTCACTCTCTAAAGGGAAAGTGGGATCGACTCTTTGTGAAATTGAATTGACCACTTGATCAACTAACGGATCATCAACCTGAGTGACATGAGTTTCACTCTCCAATGGAAGAGTGTGATCGACTGTATTTGAATTTAGATCAATCACTCCATCAGTTGACGGTAGGTTGGGAGAAAGTTTACGGTAACCAGTTGGAAATTCTTGCTGTGGAACAGTAAGGTTTTCCAACAATTTTGAGGCTTCAACCATGTGAGGGCAAATGTGAGTTTGATGACTCCCTTTGCATAACTTACAAGGAAACCTAACTTTACCCTTTTTCCCAGGAACATGACTATGACTAGTTGATGGATCAATGGAAAGTTGATGTGATTTTTCTGACCATACTTCCAAGACCTTTGGAATACCAGGACAATTGATAAGGAAGTGGTCACCCTTACAAAGCCTGCAAGGGTATTTGGGTTTACGATGCATGTCGGAGTTTTCCTCAACACAACTAACACTTACAGTCTTGGTTGGTTGGTTGACTTCTTTCTTATCTTTCTTCTTCTTCTTCTTCTTCTTCTTCTTCCCCTTCTTCTTCTTCTTAGCCACCTGGTTACTAGCATCAAGGCTTTTACCAAGCGAAGAGGAAGAAATGGAGGAAGAAAAATTAGGCGAAGAAGGTAAAGGGTCAACAGAAGGTTGGTGATGTTGAGATGGTGAACTCTGTTGAGGTGAAGCATCCGGTTGAGATGGAACAATTGGAGTATTTTGGGCCAACGAAGTTGAAAATAACCATATCAGTAAACCTATTGTAAATCCAGGTAATGACAAAGTAGCCATATAAGGAGGACCAACATTTCCAAAGTAAGGAAAAGTACTAGGATTCTCGTTAGGAGGGGTTCCTAGGTTGGAAAATTCCGGCACATTTGCCATTATATTCAACTTCAGTGAATTTTATTAACAATTTTTAAAACTAAAATTAACAATTCACAATGCACACCTAACAATTAAAATTCACGATTCACACCTATGGTCTCTAAAAGTGAAAACAAACAAATTAACACGCGCTATCAAATCTAGGAGTCAAACCACACACAAATAGTAACCTTCCGGACCGAAAACACTAGTTGGTGATGAAATCCAACATCGCAGAATTCAGTACAGAAGTGGCGGGTGGAACAGTTACCTCGGCAACCTGCTTAATTAATAGACTGGACCAAGTTCCTCCACTTTAACCGTCTCGAGTGAAGTGAACCCCCCAGAAAATCCAAGTGAGTCTAGCCGACGTCTGCTCCAGATACAGTGGGATCTTCCCTCCACCGTCACCTTGGGTAGAACCCTAAAGATAATGGTCACTAAGGTCACCAACAGCAACAAATATACCTGGGGGAACAGTCTACGATTCGATAGCACGCAAGGGCAGAGTATCAAGCTCAATCCCCTTGCTGGCTCCTTGACAATAATCCAAGGTTTACCGACAAGTGACCCCAGGCTCCTCGACAATGGTTAATCTGAGGTTTACCGTTTGTAGTACGTGCATATCTGGCGTCGTTCCCAATGAAGGAGGATTGATCCCCTCACTGGTTCGGACACGATCTCGTGCTTCTCCTTTAAGAGGAGCTTTCCCAGAGCATAAATGTAACTATTGGATTTATCCTACTGCAAGATAAGCTACTTGTTTGGTTTTGTTGTCTTGGAGAGTTAATTACTCTCCTACTCCAAGACACTAGTCTAAGCTATGTTGGTGTATCAGAGCCCTAGAAATGTAAAAATTACTAGATGAATTTTAATTAAGCGCTGTGTTATTAAGGCTGTTTTTACTCAAATGGGTAAATGGATACGAAACCAATGGTGTTATGACCCGACTCAAAACTGAATGCAATCGAATATGATAATGTAATCCTTTCAATTCGATGAATCCTAACTAAAGTAAGGAGAGAGTTTCCATTCACTTCCAACAATGCAAAAAATTGATCACGAAGAGAAAATATAACAAATTCTCTAATGCACTAATTTCATCAAGAAAAACTAATGCAAATCAATTCCCAAACAATTTTTTTTATTTTTATTTTTGTGTAAATTCAAATCAAAGAAAACTAATCTAAATCTACGATTGATTTTTCAGAATGTAAACTATGCAATTGTAATCTATGCACAATTCACTTGAAAAGTATGCAAATGTAATCTATGCACATTTTTCATTCATATTCTGAAAATGAGAATTCTAATTATGCAAATGTGATCTATGCAAGAGAATTCTCAAACACAAGATGATTCTAATGTAATCTAAGAACCAATCAAGTGCAAGTCGAGAAAATTGGGTGAGAGTTCCAAAGATCAAAAAATAAAAACACTCAAAGGCGATTAATACTCATACACAATTTAGCCCCCCCCCGGCGAATGAGGGGGAAATTTTTTTGCGAAAACGAGAGCAAAAAGATGCAAAATTGTGAAAAGACTGAGACAAACCTCCAAGTAATGACTAAAGGAAATCAAATTTAGAATTTCTCAAAAAAAAAGACTCAAAACACCCAATTGATAAAAGCTTAAAGCAGGAATGCCAATGAAATTTGCCAAGATGAAAGCTTCTGACAGGTGAACAGTGGATCTTGGCAGCAAAAACAAGCTATAAACAAAATCTAATAGGAGAAAAAGGAAAAAATGGAAATTTTCTAAGCTTTTGATAGGGGTACGCAGGCAGCCTGTTTGCACAGGTGCGGCCACGCTCTGTGTACATAGCAAAAGTGCATACAAGTACGCACTGTGCTTAACTCAAAGGGTGCGTACAGCTAGCAAAACCAAGAAAAACTAAAATCTAATTTAACCCTAAGCTATCCCACCCAAATACACAGTCAAACAGCCAAAAACCAGAAAACAAATGACTTTTCTCAAATCAAAGTTTCACACAAAGGAAAAATCATTCACATCAATGGATTCCCCAGTGGAGTCGCCATTTTTTCATGCGGAAAGAGTCAATTTTGCGGACAAAACCAACCTCCCTAGAAGCTAAGGCTTTCTAGTGACAAACAAGACAAATAAACACTACCTTTCTCTAAATATGCAATTAGAATACAAGTAATCAGGTGTTTATAACATACCTTTAGTCCAACGCTTTGTAGTAGTCCAGCCTCGCCGATCCGGATGAGCTCCTCCTTCTCTTCGAAACCTGCATTCACTAACAAGCCAAAAGATTACATAGCACCTGATAAACTTATAAAATAACACATATTCATCATGCAGACCAAGGAATATATGAAACAAATCATGTATAACAATCTGTTGAGAAAAGTGAGCTTAATTGTATTAAGTGGAAACAAAAGAAACCATTACAACCTGAGCCTTGGTGTTGTGCAGGTCCCTCCTAGGGTCCAGCAAGAGTTCTCCTTTACTCTGATCAGCTCACCCACTTCCAAATAAGGCTAGGAAAGGATGGGAATCTCTCCTCTCAAGCTCTATAAGGGAGTCCTAAGTCCAGCAGCATCTACCCTTAGGAATGTTCAGCTTTCAACCTCCCCTCCCTCTGGCCCAATGCCTGTATTTATAATGCTTTGGAGGAAGTTAATCAGGTCCACCATCCATGGGATAAGCCCCTCTTTGAATGGGATAGCTCCCCTCTTGATGGGATAAGTTCCTCTTTCATAGGGATACATGAACCATCTGGAGGCGCTCAATACACGTCAAACAAACTTCTAGAATGCTCTAGAAATAACCACAAGTAACTTTTTTGAAGTGAAACTTGCGCCTTTTGACCTTTACAGGAGTACGCACCCACCCCTTTACAGACATAGCGTACAAGTACGCAGGTATTGTGAAATTGGGGTGCGTACACGCAAGTAAGGCTAAGAGAAACTGCATAACCAGAGTTATTTGACTTTTTAAGAACTTTCTCTCTTTTTTGGAGTTTGATATGAGGAGCAGAGGTATGAGACTTGCCAAGGAGGATAGTATGACAATTGATGGAGCCATACTGACTGCAAATAGTCATGGTGACAAATTTTAGTGTAACACCTCTAGACAACATGTTTATGGTTTATAGGATATATTCCTTGATCCCTCTAAGAAGGAATAACTTGAGTGATTCAGGATCGAGGGTGCATATGGCCCTTTTGTAGCTGAGTTTGAACCTTTACTCATAATATTCCAAGGATTCATAATTTCCCATGGTCATTCTGAAGATTTATTCTTTGGTATCCTTGGACCTATAGTAGTACCTATACTTGTCATTGAAAGATTACTACATCTGAGCCTAGGTAGTGATGTTGTCCCCAGGTAAACCCATGAACCAACGCATGGATGCATCCTTAAGGGTGGATGGGAACAATTTTAGCTTCTAGTCATTAGAGGTATAGTCATAGGTTTTGCAGATGACAACAAACTCAAACAAAAAGGTATCAAGGTATTCTGAGGTTAAGCCATGGAAGTGAGGAAGGGTAGAGGGGCTTATTTTTTTCATCCTAGCATGTCCATTGGTTTCGTTGATGGGGAAAGCACCTTCATTTCTATTTTCAAACATGTTTTAAGTGTGTGGAATGGTTTCTTCTTCTTATACCCCAATAGGTTCTTCAAATATCTCCTTTGGATCACCTAATGGGTCCTCCAACTCCCTGTAGTCAGAGAGGGAAGATGACAGCCACCGAAGAAGAGGGAAGGTTGGTTGTCTAATGGTGTGGTGGTATTTGGAAAAATGTTTCCTAAATTGTCTCTACTCCTAGGAGGCATGAAAGTTTTTTTTTTTATTTTTTTTTAGGTTTTTCTAGAATTACTTGTAAAATATAAAGAAAGTAGAAATTTCAACTATCTATTGAATGAAAAATAGAAAGAAAGAAGAAATTGCAACTATTTACTGAATGCCAAATATAAAGGAAAGAAGAAATTACATCTACCTAGACACCTCCCCAACAGTGGCGCCAAAAAGTGATGAGCCTCAGTATTGCAGCAAGGATGCTGCAACTCCTAGGGCTACCAACTTTACTTTATCAACCTAGGGTTTCATACAAACTTGGAGGTGACAGTGCTATATGCACAATAGATGCAACAGTCTACTCTTGTCACTTTTCAACTAGGGCGATAGACCACTAGGGTTTTCAAACCAGTCTTCTAAGGACTAAAAGGAGTCTAACTACTAAAAATGAATGTACAACTGATATTTAATGCAATAAAGTAAATACTTGCCTATTTAAGAAATGAAAGTGATGAATGGAAAGTGTTATGAAATGCCATGAAATAATCTAGCTAAGAAATGACACACATTACTTGCAGAAAATAAATAATCTAACCTTGCATTCTCTCATCTCGTTATTTGAAATAAGTGGGCATCAGAAGTTATCCTATCACTCTATGACTGATGTATGCATGCACTAGATATCTCATGTTGAAATGGCAGAAAAAGAGTCGTTTGTTTCATTTAGAAATGTAAATGCTAAGTTAAACAATCTGATCTTTGCAGGGGAGAAAGGCATGGAAGAGCTGGTCTAAAATGGCACTCTGAGGCATGGATGTCAAGTGGAGGACCTATCTTATGCTCAAACTATCATTTCTTTTGAAAACATGTTTAAACGGGTTGCTACAGGAGATCTTGTAGCTACTACAGGAGATCTTGTAGCTAGTAGAGGAAGTGCTATAGGATGTCCTAGTTTCCTACAAGATGTCTTGGTTTTCTACAGGAAGTTGGCCAGGCCATAGGAAGGTAGGGAAGGTGAAATGAAGTGTTGGAAAAAATTATGATGGTGATATAGGGTGTAGGGAATGTGCACATTACCCAAGGCTCAGCGCAACACTTCAAGATGGTTGGAATTTCCGAAGGTGGCTACAAAATAGAAATTTGGATTAGGGGTTGGTAGGCCTTGACAGAAGGTGGAGAAGACATACATGAGGTTGGTGGGATGATGATGTAGGAGCATCCGGACTTAGCTAGCAATGTGATTCTATGTTCACATGTTGTGGCTAACATGAGATGAATTTCATTGACCTAAGTGGTCAAAGTCAGTTTTAGTAGAGAGGTTTGGATCTCTCAAAAATTATCTTTACTTAATTATTGTAATAATTAGAATATTGTATTATATTTAGAATAGGAGATAAGTTGTTAGTATAGGTGTCTATCAGAGCTTGAGAATAGAGATTTAATTGTTAGACTGATAAAAATAGAGGTCAAGTTGCCAATGCAATTAGGATAGGATTTGATTCATAAAAGAGAAAACAAATGTAATAGCAGAGATTAGTTTTAGATGATTGAGAACAGAGTGAGTAAGCGTGAGGTGTGACAAAGATAGGTTTTGAGATTGAAACAGAGGTTAGACAAACTATTGTAATTGAGCTGAGAGGGCCAAGACTCTGTAATTTCCATTTTGTTGAATAAATGATTAAGTGTGGTGTTGTGTGTTAATCGTGGTGCAAAAATTCATTGTATCTGTGTATCGGCGTTTTGGGCCCTAATAGGCTATTTTTCTCTGTTTAAACACTTTATTTATAAATTTCAGTCAATTAGCATTAAGGGTTAATATTGTGTTTAAGCGTCTTTCTTAAAGTATGAATTAAGCACATGGGTTGTATTCGAAAAGTGGGAAGCGGTATCTCGCGTGCCCAAAAGGTCGTAAATGGTATTTGGAAAATTCACGTGATCAACCTTAGTTGTCGACACGTAGCATGAGAAAACCACTTTTCTCGCATGCTCTAACCTGATATCATTCGTGCAAGAATCCATGTGAGATTTCACGATAACCATTCAATTAGACTAGTCACATTGATGGTGGAGATCGTCCAGGTTAGTTGGTGAGTGGACAATGGGATATCCATTGGATTTGGAGAAGTGAGATCAACAGTGAAGATTGAAGCGCTCTTCTAAGGAAAATTCAAAGTGGGACCGGTGGTGATTGGGATGTACAAAAACTGCTTGCGCGCAACTAATTGGTTACCAAGTTAACCAGTATTCCAATAATAGACTACCACCTCATTTTCGTCAATCTCCTGTGTCGTTTTGGTGTTGGCTTGATGGGGCCTGACCTAGGTTCAGAGTTAATTAGCCAAAAATATCCTTGTACTACTGGCCCTTTCGGCAATAGCCCACGGAGCGTGGACTGAGGTCTCACCCAAAGCAGTATGGGGGGATGCTGGAACCAAGTTTCTGCACCCTTGAGATGTCTGAGGTGTCACTTTAGTCCAACTATGAATCAGCTTCACGCAGGTCCCTTTGCACTCTCTCCTGACCTGTGGTATCTTCGTGATTGGTTACAATTATCTTCGTGTAGCCCTAGCTAGGGACTGTGGTGCTTTTGCATTGCTAAGGCAACGATCTGTGCTACTTCCCTAAGTTATACCGCGGATCTTACTTATCTTCCTTATAAGAGTTAGTTAACTTCACATAAATAGATACTTATCTTATGTTCATTTATTCAACACATTCATATAAGTTCACACAACATATAAATAGTAAACTTGCAATTCATACCCACTTTAATGCACAAAATAGGAAAAGATACATAGAATGATAAGAAACTTCTCTTTACTAATTCTCCAATCGGTTACAGACTCGACTCACCCTGCCCAATCAACTGCAGGGGTCCGTGCACTCAGCTGTGGACTACTAGGCCTCTGCTCACTTAACTGTAGAGCCTTCTCCTACTCTACGACCCAAAGACACGACTTTACACTTAGACTTCTATTCCACCCAGATCATTTGTCCATTCTATTCTATTCTATTATTCTCTCTCTCTGTTTATATAATCCCATGGTCCATGGACCATGGGTAGCTCCCTCAAGCCAACATTACATTACAAAAGTAAGGGTGGACAACCCTATGGCTCAATTACAATCTTCGAGCTCTGTGCCCATAAATCACAGAGTTTTTACATTGGACTTAGTCAAAACTTGGGTGCTTAGCCCCAAAACCTGCCTTGGGAGATCCCGAGCCCAATAGGCCCCTAACACAAACATCGTGACTCACCCTCGAGTCACTGGGTCGGTTCGAAGATCTTCACACAGAGACCTCCCAATTCTGCTCGAACCGCTGCAAGGTTGGCGACGCACTGAGCGACTACCTGCTGTATCTCCTGGACGCGCTGTTCAGAAATTACAGAACTGCTTTCCTGCATTTGCACCTATGTCCCCTACATCTGCACGAGCTTGCCTTCAATTGTTGTTGTGATGACGAAGGCCTCATCAATCCATGGTTGGACATGCACCTTCAAAACAACTTCTTTGTGCCACACCGCGTCTACCTTCTCCTTAAGTGCCTTGGCCTGCTACAATTGTGCGAGCCTCTGTGTAAGGGCCACTGTCTGTGCAGGCTCTTTTATGTCGTCATACTGTTGCTACAACTCACGCGCCTCTGTCTCCAAGCACTGTATGTTTGGGTCCTCCTGCAGAGCGGTGAGAACCTTGAATGACTCTTCCAACATTTTGGTGCAGTCCTTCACTGCACTGCTGATCTCTTCGATGCCCACTGTGATGGCGCTGGTGCGCTGTTCCCTCACCTCTGGAGGAGTTGAAGGTTGCACCTTCAACCGCAGCTCTGCTATCTGGAGGTTCAACTCTAGCTGAACCTTGGCCATCTGTTGTCGTGCTTCGCGCACCCCCGTTGCTAAGCTCTGGATGCATGCCTCTGTTGATGCCTCAACTGGGATGGCCAACTCAAGGACCATCTGGCAGGCTTCTTCAAGTACCTGCACCATTTTCCTATTCTAGGACACAACCTCATCGCACTACAAGCTCAACTACTCCATGTTGATCCTTTGTTCACTCAACACCTGCAGCAAGTGGCTCTCCCTAGCCTGCAGTTCTGCAGGAATCCCATCCTGCAGAACATAGAGCATCTCCCAAGGGAGCGCAGCCATGTTGATCCCTATTCCCTTCAACATAATGACCGTGGGCTAGTCAGTCTACTTTTCTCTAACTAGTACCCCCTCTGGCAACACTATTGTGTTGGTTGTGTGAGCACACATCATCTCCTTGGCTACAGTCGTTCCTACTACGAGGCTGGTCGAGAGAGTGCCATCCTGAGGAGTGCGCACCTGCAACTTCTGAACCTGTGCTTGGAGGGTCCCCAACACAGTTTGATTCTCCTTAGTGAACTACTAGAGGGCCTCTATGGTGACAACGCACATTGTTTCCCCTATGTCATGCAGATCTCCCTCAGTGAAGGTGATCGGGTCGAAAGAAGTCTTAGATGCTTTTGACTTCTTTCGCAGCCCTACCTTCTCTCTCAGGCACTGGCGCTTTAACTTTGTCGACGTTGTTTGCCGGTCTGCACCACCCTCCTTTGTCTCTGTTTCCGTCTCCTGTTGCTGCTCAGGTGAAGGTGACTTCCGACCCTCGCGCTCTTTTTCTGCTACCTTCTGCACTTCTGCTGCGACCTTCTACTATTATGATGTTGTATTCGTAGTGTCTCGTGCCTCTTGTGCCTTTGTTGCTGCCACCTGTTTCCTTCTTTTCTCTACCAACTATGCCACTTGCAGTTTGTCTTCGTCCTTCTTTTTCTGTGCAACAGACTTGTCTGCGTCCAACGCAGAGATGTCTAGAGCACGCCACTCTAGCGGCCACGCCTCAAGTACATTGAATATAATATCATCCGTGGCTATGTATGGTAGTTCATTCCACTTCTTCGCGGGGTCCTTGCACGCCCTAATGTAGATATGATGGAAGTCCACCTTGAACTCCGCGAAGCTTTGTAAGCTGTTATAGACAGTGGGTGATCGCCACGACTTGCAGTTAATCCCCATTCTAAGATTCATCTCCATGAACACCCAGAATATTTTACTATCTCAGATCCTGTGTGCATCTTTAGTGGCCCACAGTGAAGTGTACTTTGCAGCCTCTAGGAGATCCCGCTTAATTGTGGGGAACTGGCTGTCCTCTGAAAATTATCCCACCACCAACACTATGGACAACAGAAGCCATGGATAGTGGAAGGTTTTCCTATTCCTTTGCCTCGCGGTAATTCTCTAGGAACTCCTTGCACAAGTATGCAAACCAGTTAAACTGGATCCCCTCTACGCACTCCTCGGCAAGTGAAACCACTAGCATGGGCACCTCATTCACGTGGTACTTCCGCATGACCTTACCCGCTAGTATCTGAGTCGCAACTCTGAATGCCTTGTTGTTGATACTGGAGATCACGTAGCCCCTCTTTTTCTTCTCTAGTTTATACTTCTTTTTCATGGCCTCTGCAATGGCCAAATCACTACTTTTTCCTTCCGAAATGTTTGCTGGGTCTTCTCCTTTACAAGGGAGATGGTTAATTCTATGGATCAAGTGGTCCATGATGGGGATGGGCTCCTCCAGCCACAAACACCCATCATGCACTAGGAAGAGCAACTCCTGATGACAAAGATAGTCATTGGGGCGCGATGGTAGTACGAAACCTAGAGCAGGTTCAACAAACCTTCCTTTTCAACTCCACACAACCACTTGCGCAGCTCCAACTCTATGACTCCCACTACAGTGTGTTTCTTTGGCTTCATGAGGTGTGCGGTCACCAAGTGAGGAAATTTCTCATGGTTAGCGAGATCCCAGTCTTTGAATTTTAAACTCAGCACCCTTCCCAAGTGTGCTCCTTTGAAAATGATATCATCGGGTAATAACAGAGTCTGTAGAGGGCTTTTACTGTCATCCAAGTCCTTGGGCACCTTTTCCTTCCCTTTCTACGGAGGGACATAAATGGGTAGCCTGGTTAGAGGGGCCTCACCCTCAATTTCTTCCTCCATGCCCTCGTTTTCATCCTCTTCTATCATGATGTCCTCAAGGTCTTCTTCCTCTTCATCGGTTTCCAGGTTAACCTCTTTCTCTTTTTCTTCCATGGTCAATTGAGTTTGTAGCAGGTTTCAAGGGGACACGCACACCAGAATCATGGGTTTTTTATATTTCTTCGGTCTCGGCATGCAATGGCGATTTAGGGATCTCTACAACTATCTCAACACTTTCAGGGGCATCTGCTATTGTCATGGCCTACGCAGCTTCTTCGGTGGTTATTTCTGCGATTTCCCTGGCTTCTTTAGACACTGCCATTATGTTTGTCTAGAATTTTATCAACTGCTAGACCAGGTGCTCAAACAACATTCACAACAAGTTAAACAGGTCTGGGTTTAGAATACTCGATAATACAATTCTCAAATGACCAAGTGTTGTTTGCTAGGAAGCCCTTTGTAATTTTTAGTGCCTTTTGAATTTGAATTCGACCGTTCCCCCCAAATCTGGTCCATTAACGCTCCCTTGGTGGCAGATTTTCCAAAATCTTACCCATAAAGTTCACCTTAAATGCCTATCGCCTGCTCCATTTGGTCTCAAACCAAGCATCAAGTCATGAATAGTGACTATAACAGTCACTTTCCAGCCAACCCGCGTGGCAGCACAACTACCCCTGCGCTATCGTAGACCCTGTGACACTTCGCTTCTACGTGCAACCCTGCACAACTCCTGGGCAAAGTAGTTTATAGTCCCGCGCCTCCTTTCAACTACCTCAAGCGATAAGATTGTGTTTCCCACGGCTAGTCAAGCGGCTGGGCTACCAGTATATCCCTTCGACCGACTATCATTTACTCTTCCTGGAAAGAGTTCGTCTTTTAACTTCGATACCTGTATCACGCATTTTGTTGTCTGCATCGCACCATCTTCCATGTTTCTTTTAGTAGTACGCAATCCAATCCAAGGCATCAAAATGATTAATTCTCGGTGGTAGTCTCTAAATTTATCAACGTAATCGTGTGCATCCTGTTTTATCACCACAGTATTCTTATCAAAAAATCCTTTCTCATCCCTTCCTCCAGCTTCTTGACTTCTTCTTCCGCCATGGCGCTTTTCTCCCTTAAACGAGATTTTTCATTCATGAGTCCTTGGAGCCTAAGACTACCTTGCTGGATCTCTTCATCAGGTCCCAAGCGTTCTTCTTCCTCCAATTGCACGATCCTTTCTTCCAAGGCTTCACTATCCGTCCTATCCACGGGCGCTGCTATGCACGGACTAGGCATGATATACTCCATCGATAAGTCATCGTTTGCTCCGTAAACTAGCCTAGAAGGAGTCTGTCCTATCAATTTCTTCCACATCGCCCTATAATCCCATAGGACTACTGGTACGTGCAGGTCCCAATCACTTCACTGTGCATTACATACCTTGTTCAGTGCTTTGCATACTTTGTTAAAGGCTTCCATGTGATACTTGTTTGTGCAATTATTCTTTTCATGCTCTGTCGTTCCAACTTGAGGAGCCGGTCGCGTAGTTGGCCCCCCAACACATATTCATTGACTGTATTTCCCCTCACAAATTTCATGTACATCCATGTAGGTTGTTTACCATATGCCTGTACCCACCTAGACATATGCACGCGCAGACCATCCTGGTCATGGTATCTATCAGCCGACCACCCTATACGTTTCCCAAACCATGTGCACATCATCCTTCTACATGCGCGCCAGTCATCAAAGTTTCCTTTGTGTGTACCCCACCATCTCACGGGCGTAGTGCACAGTACCCAATTCAAGGCTTCGAAACGCTACTTCTCTAGTACTTCTCCCTCAAATATATCCAAGAAAGCATCTACCTCACCTAATCCATCATAAGTAGGCAAATACCTCATTTCCATTGATACGCATCGCAGCGATCTTGTCATCATATTACAGTTAAGTGTGGTTACCTCATGCAACCTATTCTGCCATCGCTCTATCTCCTCATTTGAATCTGAAGTATAGGAGCTTTCGCGCTCCCATGAAATTCATCCGTCTACTGTGGGATTTACCCAGTCTTGTTCTCGCGCAGTTATCTTGTAGATACAGTCTAAGTCATCGTCACTTTCACAATCATGCATTGGCTCAGTGTAGCATGATCTCTCAACAGGGTCCAGAGGTATCACTACGCGTAGGGACTTCTTCTCAAAAATCATCTTGTGCTTCTTCAAGTTAATCACCCCATTCATGTCAGTGGCCCAATCGACTCCTAAGAGCGCGGGATAGGGATTGTTTCCATCAACAATCTCTATCACCTCAAAGTCAGCTAGTGCGCTCGCTCCTTCAATATTCGTTGTGATTCCTTGCAATCGCCCCAGCGATACTATCTTCTATTAGTTCGCCATGCGCAATTGGATAGGAGACCACTGCAATGTTGGCCTCCCCATGTGCTCCCACATCCGCTTCGACAGGACATTCGCGTCTGATCCTAAATCCATAATTACTTGGTCCATCTCGTATTCCCCAATTTGTGTGGTTAACGTCATTTCCCTTCCTGTTATGTTATTATGCTTTCCTATCTTCTGGACTACATGTAGTTCCCCTATCGTAGTCCCAATGCATCAGTTAATTAGTTCCTGTAATCCCCTTACCGCCTTACTATCGCGCAGTAGCTTCATACATGTTTCTAGGAATATCGTGAGCATCGATGGGTCCATTTCCGGCTCTGGTCTATCTTTGCTTTCGAAAGTGGAGGCACCAGTGAATCTCTTCTTAGCTTCCATAAATGTTTCTTGAGTGCGCTCCAAATCAAACTTCGTTTCCTTTGTTAGAGTCTTTTGAACCCAAGTACCTTCTTCAGGCTGTTTTCCTTTATCATCTCCCATCATGATTCCACTTCGGAGCACAATATTCACATTTGGTTCTTCCTTGCGCGGCTTAGACCTCATTATTTATAGGTTACGAGTCGGGGGAGGTTTTAGCCCTCCTTTGTCATGTATCCTAGCTATCAGCATAGGACAATCTTCCATCTCATGATCAAATAAGGTACCGTACAAACATGATGGATGCATCGGATTTGTACAATCGCAGGCACAATGCCCTGGACCTCCATAATTGTAACATATCAGTTTTCCATGACCTCTCTTAGGTCCTCCTCCACCTTGGCCTCGTTCGCGCCCTTGGAATCCAGTTCGTGCTATCCCTGCGCCCTATTCTAGGGGTCATGTTTTGACCTGAACCCTATAGGTAAGAGTTCTATCCATCATTATCTCATAACTTCTACATGTGTGCTCATCATGTCCCACCAATCTACAGAAATTACAGAACAACTGTTGTGAATTTTGTGTGTACTTCTGCAATAGATGATAGTTGTCCGTAGCATGTTTTCCTCTTATTTGACAAATCATGCACCACAGAGCAGGCACCGTGTTTGGTCCTATTTGTGCTTCCGGTCTTAACGGCATCGGTCCTCCTCCCACAAGGTAATTTGCAAATGTTGAGCAGTTCTATTTATTATGACCCTCACCTTTTAATTTCACACGCCATACCTCTTCGCGTGCATCTGGTCGAACTGTTCTGTCCTGTTTAAGACTCTCCATCTCGAGGCATAAGTTTTTCAACTGTGCATGGATTTGCTAAAATCCTAGGTTAGGATCCTGTATTGGGGTCTCATGCAACTTCATCACAATCTCTAAAGCTTTTGCCTGAGTTCTCAACCTTTGCTACGACAACGCGCTCCTCAAATGCGGCGATAGCAATGCTACAAACCATTCGCGGTGTTGTCCATCTGTCAGAGTCATGTTAGCTTTGTGAATTGTGCACTCTAGCCTCTGATCCAACTCCCAAGGAGTCTCGCCATGTAGCATCATGATATCTTTGAAACCAATGATTGACTGTGCTTCTGACTTCGACCTGCTAAACTCCCTAGTTAGTGCAACTTGGATAACCGCAATTCTTGCATTCGGATTATGACTTGACTGCTTGATGTACCAGGTCACCGCATGATCCTACAAAGTGCTAACCAATGTTTCCTTCTCGATGGTATCATTTGTAACTCCCTGCACTTCCCATATATATTTTACGACGAACCAAAACTGGTCCAAGTCTTCATTTCCCACTCCCTTGAACATAGGAAACTTTATTGAGCTCGCCATATTAAAATGCGGTGGTGGTGGAGGTGGTATGGGCGAAGACGGAGGCGATGACGGTGAAACTAGTGGTGGTGTGGGTGGGGGTGGTATGCATGGAATCCTTTGCCCTATCAAATGGATCGCACTTCATGGAGATACTTTCGTGAGCTCTTCCTTGTCCCCTCGCGGAGGTGAAATCAATGGGTTAGTCTCTAGTTCCGCACTTCCTTCGTTTCTATAAATTCTCCCACTTCGCGTAGCCCTGAACATCAATGTAACTTCATAATACACTTTTAGCACAATAGAATTTTAATCCAAGTGTTCAAAGACTTTACATACTTACCTCGTAGTCCTTTGAGAAAGCGTTGATCTGCTTTGCTATATCTCACCAACGTATCTACTGCGAACTCAGTAATGAATCCTCCTATAATCCGGTCGATCTAGTGATCAATAGCACGTGCGATCTTATCCTCTGATGCTTCCAATCTCTGCACCATCTTTGGGGTCCACACAATAGGTCCGTTGAGCTTCCACCTTCCTTGGCTATTTGTTAGCTTCATATCCACTCGTACAGCTTAGTAGGGAACGACACGAAGAACATTTTGTGGATCTCTGTGTACAGGAAGCACTCTAACCACTTTTCTTTCGATTCTCCTACGCCACGAATTCATGAATTTTCCTGTCCAACCACCCTTCAATCTCCTTAGTTGGATTCCACTAATGCGACATCAGACATCTCTATGCAGATTCCAGTCCCGACAACAGAACCATTTGTTGGCTTGATGGGGCCCGACCCAGGTTCAGAGTTAATTAGCCAAACAAATCCCTATACTACTGGTCCTTTCAGCAACAGCCCGCGGAGCGCCAACTGAGGTCTCACCCAAAGCAGTATGGGGGGATGCTGGAACCAAGTTTCCACACCCTTGAGATGTCTGAGGTGTCACTTTAGTCCAATTGTGAATCAACTTCACATAGGTCCCTTCGCACTCTCTCCTAACCTATGGTATCTTCGTGATTGGTTACAATTATCTTCGTGCAGCCCTAGCTAGGGATTGTGGTGCTTTTGTGCTACTAAGGCAATGATCTGTGCTACTTCCCTAAGTTATACCACGGATCTTACTTATCTTCCTTATAAGAGTTAGTTAACTTCGCATAAATAGATACTTATCTTATGTTCCCTTATTCAACACATTCATATAAGTTCGTGCAACATATAAACAGTAAACTTGCAATTCATACCCAATTTACTTTAATGCACAAAACAGGAAAAGATACACAGAATGATAAGAAACTTCTCTTTATTAATTCTCCAATTGGTTACAGACTCGACTCACCCTGCGCACTTAGCTGCAAGGGTATGCGCACTCAGCTGTGGACTACTAGGCCTCTGCGCACTCAGCTGCAGAGCCTTCTCCTACTCTATGACCCAAAGACATGACTTTACACTTAGACTTCTATTCCATCCAGATCATCTGTCCATTCTATTCTATTCTATTATTCTCTCTCTTTTACAACTTAGAGCCTCACTCTATTTATACAATCCCATGGTCCGCGAACCATGGGTAGATCCCTCAAGCTGACATTACATTACAAAAGTAAGGGCAGACAACCATATGATTCAATTACAATCTTCGCGCTCTGCGCCCATAAATCGAAGAGTTTTTACATTGGACTTAGTCAAAACTTGGGTTCTCAACCCTAAAACCTGCCTTGGGGAATCCCGTGCCCAACATTTGGTATCAAAGCACAGAGATTAAGTTTTTCTATAAGTAAACATGCCACCTAGGAGAGAAGGAGGCATAGGTCGAGGGAGACTTGTAGTGAATGTAGTTTCACTGGATGAGATCCAGAATCTGCGTACAAGGATGGAGACAATGGAGACTACTCAGAGGAGAGCACCTGATGAAGGAGATGCCAGTGCTGTAGAAAAATCTTCTAAGGAAGAAGAAGAGGATGAAAGTGAAACTGCGAAAGTTCTCAAGATATTGGATAAAGCAAGTGGAAAACCAAAGGTGGAAATACCTTTGTATGATGGGAATCTCAATGTAGAAGGACTGATGGACTGGATCAGTTCATTAGACAAGTATTTTGATTATGAGGAGGTTGATGATAAAAAGAACGTCAAATTTGCAGTTACCAGATTGAAGGGTCATGTAGCTATCTGGTGGGATGAACTACAAACATCCATAGCAACAAAATGAAAGTCCACGATTAAACAATGGGATAAAATGGTAAGTAAATTGAAAGCCAAATTTATGCCAAAATATTATTAGTTAAATCTTTTCAGACAGTTACAGAATTTGAGGCAAAAAGCACTGACCGTCAAAGAATACACAGAAAGGTTTTATAAGCTGAGAATTAGAGCAAGACATGCAGAGGATGATGTAGAGAAGGTAGCCAGATATATCAATGGGTTGAGATATGACATACAGGATGAAATGAGCTTGTTGAGTCTGAAGACAATTGAAGATGAATATCAAGCAGCTTTGAAGGCAGAAGAGAAGATGCTGAGGAAGCAAAATCAGAGGAATAGAGGGAAAAGTTCAGAAAGAGGTATAGGAACTACCAGACCAAGATTTCAGCACCATCAGAGTGAGGTAGGAAGTTCAAGTAGTAGACCACCCCAGAGAGGAGACTTTATTAGAGGAAGATTTGCACCCAGAGGAAGAGGCCGACGTAGAGAAATTTGGTGTTACACATGTGGAGAATGGGGACATGGATCATGGGAATGTCCTCGTAATAAAGTAACAAATTAGAGGAATGTGAATTTGGTTGAGGCAAAGGAAGAAAAACCTCAATATGAAAACAAGGAAGGATCACCTGAGGGAGGAGAATCCTTGTTGTTGAAAAAGGTATTGCTTAATGCAGAGAAAGAGACAGGAGAACCAACTCAGAGAAAGAGTTTATTCAGAACAACATGCAAGTCCAAAGGAAAATGTTGTAAAGTGATAATTGATAGTGGAAGCACTGTCACACGGAATAAGTCGATCTTGCGGACAAGATAGACCTTCCTAGAATCTAAAGAAGACCTAATTACAAGCAAACCAATCACACACTATCTTTCTCTAAATATGCTTTTATAAACAAAGGCAAACAAGTGTTTTAGGCCTACCTTAGGTCCAACGCAAGTTTGTGGAAGCCTTCGCTCCTTCGATCCAAATGAGCTCCTTTGTCGCGAATCTACAAACACAAACAAGAAAACAAATTAAATAGCACCTAAAAAGCCAATATCATAAAACATATTTAACATGAAAGTCAAGGAATTCATGAAACAAATGACATGAGACAATTTGTTGAGAAAAATGAATTTGATTGTATTAATTCAAATCAAGAAGAACTTTACAACCTGTGCTTTGACGCTGTACAAGCTCCTCCCAGGGTCCAGCAAGAAGTCTCTTCTACTTTGACAAGTTTCACTCTCTTCCCAATGAAGCCAAAAAGGTATGTGATCTCTCCTCTTAAGCTCAACTAGGAAGTTTTAATTTCACCAGCATTTACCCTAAAAAATGTTCAGCTTCTAACCTCCTTAGCAACCAGCCCAATGCCTGAATTTATAGTGCAATGGAGGGAAGTTACTAGGTCCTCCTTCAAAGGGATAAAGCCCTCCTTCAAAGGGATAGCTCCTCTCATCAAGGGATTAGCTCCTTCTCTTTTGGGATGCATGAACCACCTAAGAGCGGCCAATCCACGTCAAAATTCCTTCTAGAATCATCTAGAATTAACCCAAAGTGAGTTTTTTAGAATAAACTTGCGCCTTTTTGACTTTCACAGGGGTCCGCACCCACACCTTTAGGGACAGAGCGGGCAAGTCTGCAGTTTTTGTAAACAAAAGGTGCGGGACTGCAGGTAACAGTGAGAGAAAGTGTGGAACCAGAGTTTCATTGATTTTCAAGGTCTTTCTCTCAATTTCAAAGCTTGACTTGAAGAGCTGAGGTCTGAGACTTGCTTAGGAGGACAATACAAGTGATGATAGACCCATACTGACTGCAAATAATCATGGTGATGATATTTTTGTGTAACAAGCACTGATAACCTTGTTTCTATAGAAATGGTGGACAAGCTAGGATTAGTGAAAATAGTACACCTTACTCTTTACAAAGTATCATGGTTCCAAAAAGGACATCAGCTTATTGTGACAAAACAATGCAAGGTAGAGGTACAAATTGGTACTTATAAGGATGTGATATTGTGTGATGTAATGGCAATGGATGTATGCCATGTGTTGTTGGGAAGACCTTGGCAGTTTGATTGGAATTCTATTCATGATGGGAGAATAAATGCTTACACTCTGGAGAAGGATGGAAATAAACACACATTGCTACCATCGATGGATGAAGCAGGCAAAGAAGTGTCTGGAAACAGTGTTATGCTGATGATTTGGAAAGAATTGCTGCAAGAAGTCAAGAAGGATGAACAGATGCATTTTTTTGTCATAAGGAGACCTAAGGTAATTTTAACTTCCACAAACTTAGATGATTTATCTGAAGAAATCAAAACTCTGTTGAATGATTTTGTTGATATTATTGTGGATGAGTTGCCAAGTGCATTGCCACCAATCAGGAGTATTAGTCATCATATTGATCTAATACCTGGAGAAAGTTTGCCAAACAATGAAGCATATAGATTAACTCCTCAAGGGAATGCAGAAGTTGGAAGACAAGTGCAAGAACTGATGGATAAGGGATTAATCAGAGAGAGTCTTAGTCCATGTGTTGTATCAACCGTACTCAGTCCAAAGAAAGGTGGTGAATGGCGTATGTGTACAGATTCCAGAGCCATAAACAAGATTACTATTAGGTATATATTTCATTTACCATGCATGGATGATTTGATGGATTGTTTAAATGGGTCAAGGTATTTTTCTAAAATAGATTTGAAGAGGGGTATCATCAAATAAGGATTAGAGAAGGAGATGAATGGAAGACTGCATTTAAAACAAATAGTGGGTTGTATAAGTGGTTAGTGATGCCTTTTGGACACACTAATGCACCTAGAAAATTCATGAGATTAATGAATGAAGTCTTGAAGGAATATGCAGACAAGTTTGTCATTGTTTAACTTGATGATATTCTAGTTTTCAGTAGAAGAAAAGAAGAACATCTGGAGCATCTCAAGTTGGTTGTAAGAACTCTGCAGAAAGAGAAATTGTTGATAAATCTGAAGAAATGTAGTTTCATGAAAGAAGAATTAATCTATTTGGGATTTGTAGTTTCTAAAGAAGGTTTTAAAATGGATCCAAAGAAAGTTCAAGCAATTTGGAACTAGCCTACTCCAAGAAACATATTTGAGGTAAGAAGATTTCATGGTCTTGCAAGTTTTTATAGGAAATTTATCAGAAGTTTTAGTCAGATTTGTGCACCAATTATGGAAAAAATCAAAGAGACTAATCAGCCATTCAAGTGGACAGAAGCAGCAGACCAAAATTTTAAGTTGCTAAAGAACAAAATTACAAAGAAACTAGTTTTAGCTTTACCTGATTTTGGGAAAGTTTTCCAAGTTGAAACTCATGCTAGTGGAGTTGCAATTGGAGCAGTTTTGAGTTAGGAACAGAGACCAATAGCCTACTTTAGTGAGAAACTAAATGAAGCTAAGAAGAAGTATTCTTCTTATGATAAAGAGTTCTATGTTATTGTGAAAGCTTTAAAAAAATGGAGAAATTATTTGCTACCAAAAGAGTTTGTATTGTATTTTGACAATCATGAATTACAGTTCATAAATAACCAGCCAAAATTGAACCAGAAACATGCCAAGTGGGTAGAGTTTTTACAGATTTTTAATTTTGTGATAAAACACACAAGTGGTAAGTTGAACAAAGTTGTTGATGCTCTAAGCAGGGTAAATTTCATTGTACAATAATTAAGAGTTGGTGTTGTAGGATTTGAAGAAATGGTTGATAATAATGTATAACGATGATGCAGAATTCAAAGATATTTATGCAGTTGCAGAAAATCCAATAGTACATAATAGAAGTCATTGGTAAGATTATTTTATCCAAGGAGGTTTACTATCTAAAGGTAACAAATTGTGCATTCCCAAATGTTCTATGAGGGAAAACATAATCAAGGAGAAACACAGTGGAGGATTATCTGGTCACTTTGGACAAGACAAAACCTTTTCTCAGGTAAATTATTTTTACTATTGGCCAAAGATGCAAATTGATGTTAAGACATTTGTTGAGAAGTGCAGAATCTGTTCGCATGCTAAAGGGAGAAGCCAAAATACAGGATTGTACTAGCCATTGCCCATACCAGACCGGCCATGGGGTGCAGTTAGTATGGTTTTTGTTTTGGGATTACCTAGAACTCAAAGAGGTAATGATTCCATTTATGTTGTGGTAGATAGATTTTCCAAAATGGCACATTTCCTTGCATGTAAACAAACTAGTGATGCAACACATATTGCTAATATGTTTTTTTCAGAGGTTGTAAGGTTACATGGATTGCCTGTAAGTATTGTGTCTGATAGGGATACAAAGTTTGTTGGGAATTTCTGGAGAACTCTTTGGAAAAAACCAGGTGCCAACCTTAGTTTCAGTTCAGCATACCATCCTCAAACAGATGGACAAACCGAAGTGGTAAACAGAAGTTTGGGAAACATATTGAGAAGTTTAGTGTATAACAATCCTAAGCAGTGGAATTTAGCATTTTCTCAAGCTGATTTTGCTTATAACGACACTCCAAACCGAAGTACTGGAATGAGTCCATTTCATATTTTTTTTGGAATGAATCTAAGAGGTGTGTATGAGCTCAGAAATTTGAGTAAACAGGAGACAAGAAGTGAAAAAGCTGAAGAGTTTGAAAAGCAGATGCAGAGACTACAGGAAGATGTCAAAGGCAGATTGCAGGATAGCAATGGAAAATACAAACAAAGAGTTGATATAAAAAGGAGAGAAAAAGAATTTGAAGTGGGAGATCTAGTGATGGTATAATTGAGAAAATAAATATTTCCTGTTAGGACTTACAATAAACTAAAGATGAAAAAGATAGGGCCATGCAGAATTGTGAGGAAGTTTTCAACCAATTCTTATGAAATTGAATTGCCATAAGGGATTGGAATATCACCTACCTTTAATGTTGTAGATTTATATCCATACAAGAAGACAGAGACAGAGCTACAGAAGGAACCTAGAGAAGATGACGAACAGACTTTACATTGGGAAGAACAAATGCCAAATATAGTCAAGAAAGAGGTGGAAGCTATTTTGGAGAAAAGAGTATCCAAAAGAACTAGAGGACAGGTTTATTTTCAATATCTAGTCAAATGGAAGGGACAACCAGTGGAAGATGCAAATTGGTTGACAGCAGCAGAATTATAGAAGTATGGAGTCAATCCCAAAATTCTGATGGGGTATTCTTTTCTTCCCTGGGAGTCTGATGTAGGAGCATCCAGATTTAGCCAGCAATGTGATTGTATGTTCACATGTTATGGCTAACATGAGATGAATTTCATTGACCTAGGTGGTCAAATTAAGTTTTAGTAGAGAGGGTTGGATCTCTCGAAAATGATCTTTACTTAATTATTGTAATAATTAGAATATTGTATTATTTTTAGAATAGGAGATAAGTTGTTAGTATAGGTTTGTATCAGAGCTTGAGAATAGAGATTTAATTGTTAGACTGATGAAAATAGAGATCGAGTTGTCAATGCAGTTAGGATAGGATTTGCTTCATAAAAGAGAAAAAATAATGTAATGACATGATTAGTTTTAGATGATTGAGAACAGAGTGAGTAAGCATGAGGTGTGACAGAGATAGGGTTTGAGATTGAAACAGAAGTCAAAAAAATTGTTGTAATCGAGTCGAGAGGGCCAAGACTCTGTAATTTCCATTTTTTTGAATAAATGATTAAGTGTGGTGTTGTGTGTTAATCCTAGTGCAGAATTTCATTGTATCTGTGTATCGACAATATGGACCCTAATTAGGTATTTTTCTCTATTTAAACACTTTATTTATAAATCACAATCGATTAGCATTAAGGGTTAATATTGTGTTTAAACGCTAAACCTTACCTTAAGCGTCTTTCTTAAAGTATGAATTAAGCACGTGGGTTGTATTTGATAAGTGGGAAGTGGTATCTCGCGTGCCCAAAAGGTCGTAAATGGTATTTGAAAAATTCATGCAATCAACCTTAGTGGTCGACACATAGCACGATAATACCATTTTTTTCACGTGATCTCAACCTGATATCGTTCTGCAAGAATCCGTGCAAGATTGCACGACAGCTGTTCGATTGGACGGGTCACATCGGCAGTGGAGATTGTCCGGGTTAGTTGGTGAGTGGATGATGCGATAGTTGTTGGATCTGGAGAAGTGAGATCAATATTGTAGATTGAAGCGCTCTTCTGAGGAAAAGTCAAAGTGGGACTGGCGATGATTGGTCAGATAAAGCAAGACCCTTAGAAGGAAAATACATGTACAAAATTTGTTTGTGCGCAGCTAATTGGCTACCAAGTTAACCAGTAGTCGAGTAACAGACTACCACCTCATTTTCGTCAACCTCCTATGCCAGATGATTTCCTCCCTGCAGATCAACAATCCTTCCAACAAAACATCTTCTTCTCTTCATTTATGCATAACTTCATATAAATAGGGAAAATATGAGTTGAATTTGAGAAAACTGATTTATTGATGGCTAATGACTAGATCTATGAAATCAAATTCCTTCTTAAACTACAACAAACTCAATAAACAAAATGACAACTGCAGGTGTTTCTAATAAATCATAAACAATGATCTATTCAACAATGAACCCTAAGTTATGCAATGATAAAAAAATAAATTTGTTTTTGGGGCGATGAGATTGGGGGCCATAAACCATGATCCCATGAGGGGGATGAGAAAGAGGCCACTATCACGAGATTTTCTGAACTATTCTTTCTGTCTACTATACCACTAATCTACTTCTTCAACTAATGGAAACAAGACTAAACAATCATTCAAATACTTGTTAAACTAAACAAAGCAGAAATAACTTTAGTAGTTAACTGTGATTTTAATCTAAGAATACATGTAAAAAAAGAGGAACCTCTACTGCTAGGGTTGTGCCCTAACCCAAGAGCTTCATCCCTCCGAGTCAACTGAGTTCTGGATCAAGGTAAACCTTCTCATTATCATCAAAATGTCAAATGCAACATAAGATTAACAGTCACAATGTTTCAGCTCTAAATTGCCTCTTAGATACAACAAAAAATAAAATCATGATGAGGCTCCTAGCCTTCTTATTTATAAAAACTGAAGCTACCAATAACTTCCTAAAAATTAGGGAGACTTGGCTCCCAAATGCGAGAATGACTTGTCTTCACTGTCACTAGCTTGGTTCCCAATAAACGCGGTTGGCTTGGTTTCTTGTAACTCCGAGCTGATGAGATATGTGGAGTAATATTAGAATGATTTGAGGAGTTAAGGAAGGAGACATATCCCCTAAAATCTCTCTTGCTTGTCCACTTCTAGTTCCTACACTTAAATTAGCCCAAAACTACTATAATTCCTACAATTAATGCATGTTAGGCCACATGACATAACATCTCACCTTTACCCTTCTCACTAAGCAAATTATAATAAAATAAAAGTGAGAAAAGTTTATTTTAATAAGATGGAGAGTGGAATGAAGGCCCATATAGTTTACCTATTGATGAGCCTCATTATGAGTCTTCGTGAACAAATAGATACCCTTAAAATGCAAAATAAGAAAAAGGTTAAAAATTCCGCATTATCAATCTTCTGTCCCAAATGTAGAAAAAAGCATGCTCTGAGAGAATGCCATCTTGACTTTAAAAGTGAAGAAACCTGTGTTATATGTGCTGAAAATCATGATACAAAGGAATGACCTTCAATACTTGGTCTTAAAGTTGTTTATCAAGAGGAATTAATACCAAATCAAGTAGATTCCCTTTGTTTTATTGCTAAGAGACCGTGGCAAAATTCACAACCAAATATGACCCTAGATTTTAACACTCAAGCATTTGCACAACCATCACAAAAAAATTGGATTGCACCCATGCCTTGGAAATCTTGGCCTCAACCTTGGGCAAAAGGATGGAAAAATCCTTATGGAAAATATCCTCAATATAACCAACCTTACCTTGTTTTTCCACAATAATATTTTCTCAACATGTTCAAACAACTCAACCTCAAAATCCAAATCCACAACTTTCATTACCATTTATTCAAAGACCAAATGAATTGCCTGCTCAACCACTTCCAAATCCAAATAATAATAACAATTCACAACTTTTTTACAATATGGAAGGACAAAATTTCCAAAATTACATGATAACTCCATTGGATCTAAACAATGTCTAACTGAGATCTAGTAGAATATTGGAAAAGAAGTACCCATCAATTGTTATCACGAATCTGAAAAGGAGAATCTCTCTAAAAAATAAAAATATCTTAATCAAGAAGGAAAATCTAAAAAAAAAAACCATCCCTATACATTCTGATGATATTTCAATAAACTCAACTCCCATCATAGAACAACCTTTAATATCTATCCAAACACCACCTTTTCCTGAGAGATTGAGAATTGATAAAGGGGTAGAAAAACAGATTTTATTGGATGATTATGATATGATAGATGAACTGAAGAATGTTTGTATAAAAATTCCTTTGTTACAAGCTATCAAAGAAATACCAATATTTGCAAAGACAATCAGGGAGTTAAGTATTAAAACACCAGGAAGAAAGAGAAAATAAGTCAAAAGAATTCAATTAGTTGGAAAAATTGCAGATATGATGATGGGAAAAACAACAATTCATAAATATCTTGAATCGGGAAGTCTCATTGTGAAAACACATATCAATGGTATCGAAATTCCAAACGCATTGATTGATTTAAGAGCATCTACAAACATCATGAGTAAACAAACCATGAATCAATTGAAACTTCCTAATATTCAATATACAACTACAATGTTGCAATTAGTAGACATATTTGTTTTTAAATCTGATGGTGTATTAGAAGACATATTTGAATCCTTAGATTCTTGAGAGTATCCTATTGATTTTATGGTTCTAACACCCAAGAGTAATTTAGGAGGACATCCATTGATTCTAGGAAGAGCATGATTAGCTACAACTTATGCTTTTATAAATTAGGGAAATTTTGAGGTCTAAAATGGGTCTCCTAAGAAAAAAGTACAAACAAAATAAATTTTATAAGAACCAATAGAATTTGAGATGATGATGTCAACCATGCAGGATGATTCACTATTTTTAGAGTAAAAAAGTAAAAAGATTAAAAAATAATAAAATAATAAAACTACTTTTTCAACCCGTATTTTCAAATTATATCCCTAAGGTTTTACTCAAATTTTGAGCGGGGTACTCATTTGATGCAAAATTTAATTCTTCATCCAAGGAGTAGCCATGTTGCAAACTTTCGATGGATGTTGCTACACGAAAAATCAGAAATACATGAAAAAACATGATTGTAATAATGCTTTTCATGTATTTCTCATTTTTCATGTAGTAGGGTCAGTTGCAAGTATGCAACATGGGTACTCCTTGGATGAGGAATCAAATTTTGTAGCTAGCGAGTGTTTTCACTCAAAATTTGAGTAAACCCATAGGGAGATAAGTTGAAAATACGAGTTGAAAAAATATTTATTCTTTTTTCCCTCTAAACTTTGATGACGTAATCTAATATTATTTTCTTATTTCCACTATTATGTAATAATTTCCTTAGGATGCCCATTTTAGACCTCAAAACTCCCCTAATATGGTATTAGATCTGGTGATATGTTTATTTCTTATGGAAGTTCAACAAATAAATTCACATTATATCCTCCTGCAAAAACAACAATAGAGGTAGAAAGTGAAGAATGGATAGATGATGATATTGATATACGACCAACATTTGTTACTTCACAAATAGATGAAGAAGATCAGATTTTGAATTTAATGGAAAATAATGAGTCTTCATCATATTGTGAATATAATCAAAGTTTTCAAGAACAATGTAATATTGAATATTTATCATCTCATCAATTATCTTTACATTCTATGGAAAAAGTTGGCAATTCTTCAATAGAAATATTTCTAAAAAAACCTTGAATATCAATAATACTCTGGAAGAATTTCAAAAGAAATATTTAATAAAAATGTTACAAGAACATTCCTCTGCCTATGCATAGGAATACACTGACATGAAAGGAAATGATCCCAATACTTGTATACATCATATTTACATTGAAAAAAATGCCAAACCAATTCGACAACCTCAGACGAGAATGAATCCAAATTTAAGGGAAATTGTTAAAGAGGAACTACAAAAATTGTTGAATGTGAATTTCATTTATCCAATATCAGATAGCCAATGGGTTTCACCATTGGTAATTGTTCCTACAAAAAAATGTAAAATGGAGAGTATGCATTAATTATAGGGAATTGAATAAAGCCACATTAAAAGTTCATTTTAGACTTCCTCTCATAGATCAAGTTTTAGATGCATTGGTAGGAAAGAAATATTTCTCATTATTGGATGGTTTTAGTGGATATAACTAGATCCAAGTAGCTCCACAAGATCAAGATAAAACAACGTTTACCTGTCCATGGGTAACCTATGCCTACCGAGTACTTCCTTTTGGATTATGTAATGCATATGCAACATTCGAAAGGGTAGTTTTAGGCATTTTCTCTGATATAATTCATGATTGTGTGGAAGTTTATATGGATGATTTTACTGTCTATGGAAATTCCTTTGAAGAATATCTTTAAAAATTGGAAAAATATCTCATAAATGTAAGAAAGAAAATCTCTCATTAAGCCATAAAAATGTTTTATGATGTTTACTGAGGGAATTTTTTTAGCACACCGTATTTCAGGGAATGGAATTAGAGTGGATACATCTAAAGTATAATTTATTTCTAAATTATCAATTCCAATTTTTCAAAGAGATGTGAGAAGTTTTCTTGGATTTACTAGTTACTATATAAGATTCATAGAAAACTTTACAAAAATTGCTTCTCCACTTTTTAAATTGCTCACAAAATATTGTGAATTCATTTGGAATTCTAATTGCCAAAAATCTTTTGAAACATTGAAAGATAAGATTTATGAAACACGCATTTTAAGAGGACCAAATTGGAAGCTACATTTTCACATTTCAACTGATTATTAAGATACAACTCTAGGAGTTGTATTAGGACAAAAGGATTTAACTACTTATGTCATTTACTACACCAATAAAAATTTGACTCCTGCAGAGTTAAATTATACTGTAACAGAAAAGGAGTTTTTAGTTGTTGTCCATGCCATTAATAAATTCAGACATTACATCACTGGTTATGAAACCTTTGTACATAAAGACCATTTTACAATTAGGTATTTAATGAATAAACCAATCACTAATGGAATAATTACAAGATGGTTATTTTTGTTACAAGAATTCAATATTACTAGTTTGGATCGACCTAGAAAACAAAATACAATTGCTAACTTTCTATCTAGAATTCAAAATGATAATAATGATGTACCTCTAGAAGATAATTTTCCTTATGAATATCTTTATGTAGTATCTATTAAATGTCCTTGGTTTGTAGATATTGTTAATTATTTGGCTACAGGGAATTTACCACCATATTTTTCTCCTCGAAAGAAAATAAATGTAATTCAAATTAGTGCATCTTACTCATGGATAATTGGAGAATTATACAAAACATGGCCAGATTTGATCATTTGAAGATGTGTCAGAGAAGATGAAGTACTAGAGATATTAAAAGCTTGTCATGATGAACCTTGTGGAGGAAACTTCGCTGATAAAATAATTGCTTAGAAAGTCCTTCTCTTAGGATATTATTGGCCTTCCCTTTTTAAGGATGACAAATAATATGTTAAGAGATGTGATAGTTGTCAAAGAATGGGGAAACCTATTCCTTCAGATGAAATGCCTCTACAACCTCAAGTACTCATTGAACCTTTTGATAAATGGGCTTTGGATTTTGTTGGTCCAATTAATCCACCATCAAGACAAAAATGTTACTTTCTTGTTTGCACTAATTATGTTACAAAATGGGTAGAAGCTAAAGCATTTTCTTCTGCTAATGAAAATGTTGTGGTTTCATTTCTTTTTGAGGATATTTTACTCATTTTGGTGTCCCAAGGGAAATTTTGATAGATCAATGTACTCAATTTACATCTAAGTTGGTACAGAATATAATGGAGGAATACAAAATCAAACATAGAAATTCCACTCCATATCATCCACAAGCAAATGGACATGTGGAATCCACCAATATAATAATTGAAAGAATTCTTACCAAGATTGTGCACCCGCATAGAAGAGATTGGGTAGAAAAGCTTACAAAAGCTTTATGGGCATACCGCACCACATGGAGAAATACAACAAGACATACTCCCTATGAACGTTTTTATGGGAAACAAGTCTTATTTCCTATTAAGTTCCAAGTAAAGACCTTCAAGACAACGGTCAAATTGGGTCTTGATCTATCTGAAGCACAAAAACAAAAAATAGAGCAACTGAATGAACTATATGAGATGAGATAAGATGTTATTTAAAGAACCATCATAGTTCAACAATAAAGATCCAGGTGGCATGACAAATTCATAAAAGAAAGGAAATTTCAACCAGGGGATTGGGCATTACTTTTTGACTCAAAATTTAAATATTTTCAATGGAAATTTCAACTGATTGGCTTGGGCCTTATGAGATTAAAATTGTCTTTGATAATGGTGTAGTCAAGAGTATAACCATTGATGAAGAAAAAGTGACCTTCCTTGTAAATGGTCATCGATTGAGAATTTATCATAAACCATTGACAAGGGAAGAATTTTCTAAACATCTGCAAGACAATATTAATTTGAAGGTGGTTAGGAAGGATTTCCCTTCCTATCCAACTTGACTCACAAATCCTTTTGTTCTCTAAAAGAAATAAAATAAATAATAATAATAATAAAACTAAAAATAAAATAATAAAATGGTCTAAACATGAAAACCAACATGTTTATACAAAAATTTTAGGATGAAAACCAAGTACTCTTGGCACCGTAGATTTTATTTTTAAACCCTGTTCTAATCCCATTTTCTTTGTAAACCTATTTTTATTTTCAAGATGCGTAGCTATGGAATTGTTGAGAAATTGCGGCTTTATCAAAATTCTGCAGCGGATACTGATAGGGACCAACTAGGACAAATGACAATGTTGGAATAAGAAAATGATCAAGCTTGCAATTGAAGGCATCCAAGGACAATCTACAAAGGTCAATCAAAGCATTAGAATCATAAATCCAAAGGTATGTAAATATTAGATTAAATAATAAAGGTAAGAAACATTAGATTATGAAATAAAATAGACATTTCTACCACCATTTTAAGTAATCATTACTATTCCAACTTCATATTTAACTATAAATATTATGTCCTATCAACGAAGTTGGCCGTAAGCCCATTCATCATTCATCATTACACAGATACTCCACTCCATAAACCCTGATAATTCTGCCCTCATTCATACTTTGTTTTCCCGAAAGCCTTTTCACTCATTTCCATTGACGATTTCACTCTCATCCATACTTAGTTTTCCAAAGCCATTTTTTCTCCATATCCTTATCAAAATAAGCAATTGCAGGTTGAGATTTTTCCAACATAGGGGTTATTGTGAGGACAGATTTGGATGGGAAGAAATTCATGGAGGGTTATCCACAAGTCAGATAGATGTTACAACAAGTACAATGCTTGGAATTTGTAGAAAAAATTAACGGCTATGACAAAGAAGTAACAAAGTCCTTTGCCCGAGCATTTGATGGAGTTGAGGCAAAAATTGGAGATGTGAAAATAGTAGGGACAAAATCCTTCATGGAATAAGTCACTTTGCTACCTAGGGTTGGTGAAAGATGGTTCAAAAACAGAGGAATTGAAGGAAACAAATAGAAAACATTTCTTGAAAACCTAGGTATGGACACTTTAGTCTTTAATAAAGGCATCCCAAGTACAAGTATTAAGAGAAATTGGAGAAATTTACTGTGGGTCATTAAAAATTTTATTACTTGTGAAGGCGGATTCGACATTATGTTTTTCATTAATATACATTTGATGATGCACTTCTTTAGGGTAATGAAATTAATTTTCCTTATTTCTTACTCAATAGTCTGAAGAAAATGATTGGTAATACTCAGAGAAAAATACAGTCTATTGAGAACACTATGTATCATCACGGTTTGATAAAATTGTTGATTGAAGCCCACCTCAAAAATACAGGAGATGATTGGGAAAGTCTTAGTTAGAAACCACTTTAAAGAGGTAGAACATGATGAACCCAACACCAAAATAAAGAGAAGTAGAAGAAATTTATCTCTAAAACCTAAAGGTGACCTACCTCTACAACAAGAGCAGCCCTCATAAGATGAAACTCCCCTTGTTGATGTATTAGAAAATATAAAAAATAAGAATGTTAGAAGAAGAGAAACTAGTGATAAGGAAGAAATCATATCTAGAAGAAAAACAAAGGAAATAAAGCAAACAAAGACAGAACAAGAAAAGTTCAAAAATAAATTCTTCTCACTAAAACTTCATTCACTATCAGGAGGAGTGCAAGACTCAACAGAACAATGAAGGAATCATCTAGAAAATCCATAGAGTTTCTCAATCTGGATGAAGAAAAAGGGATAAAGTCTCCATCACCAATTATTTCACCTACAGTTTCACCACCAGTTATATGACCAGCTTCATCACTAATTGCTAATACAGTAAGAAGAACACCTGAAATTGACCCAGTCTAATAGGAGATATATGAATATATAGAATATTTGGAGAAAAAATATATAGAAAAGGCCACTACATCCTTTTCAAATCAAGAAAAAGAAACTCATTATCATAGTCCACAATAACCTCCAATTATAAATACTCTCAATCATGAAATTTTTGATTTGGAGATAATAAATAGGCACTTAAAACATGAACATGAAACATTGAAAATGCATAGTGAAATACAGAGGACCAAGAATCAAAATATTCTCTTACATCTTGCTCTATGGTATGATCAGAAAAAAAGCTAAGAGAAAAGAACAAATCCCTTAAGAGAAAAGTCATAAGTCTGAGGTATAATATTCTGATGAAGAAACCAAGGATGGCAGTCACTAAGAAGAAGGCAAAGAAGACAAATCTAGATGTTTTAACTCAAGTATATGAATGAGTTTAGTAATAAGAAGGGTTCATCATTTTTGAAATTTTTGTAGGAGGACATGCAATGACCTCCGTGTGGGGAAATATTGAGCCCCACAATTTCTTCTTTTTGACACCCTTTTTCACTCTATCTATTTCTTTTTGACCTTCATAATCACACATTGGGAATCAATTTACAAATATTATGACGTGAAAGGTATACAATTGTTTTGTATTTCATAAATTTATAATATTAATTATTATTTAGTTTAATGTTTACGTCAACTACCGAATTATGATGATTCTACAACTAATACATGATTTTGCAGCCAAGTCCATGGTTTGACATGTTCCAAGGTGTCAACTAGGAAGCGAAATATATGGATAGGTGGAAATTGATGCACTCAATGAATTCCTCCTATTCTCATGAACGCGATCGATGGAAACAAGTCATAACAATGTGGTCAAAAGAAAATTCAACCTCTGTAATCAGCAACAGGCGAGTGAGAACGAGATCTGTGCCTCATGATTTGCTTTGATAATATAAAATCATCAGCAAATTATGCAATATTATAGTTTCAAGTTAAATTTAGTTTTGTTGGGAAAATACTGAGACCGGGGGGGGGTGAATCAGTATTTAAACTTTCAATAATAATTTTCCCTTTTCAAACTGTATACATGATTTTACAGAAGAAAAATAGCATATGTTCGCGACTATAATGAATGGAACCAGCGTATAGATCATAAAATTGTAAAACAGCTAATTCATTGTCATTTGAACTTAAATTAGAGTGTGATGCATTTACTAAGTAGTAAACAGATGCAGTAAAATAGAATAAATCAACACACATAAGAAGCACACATGAACACCAAGATCTTTTAGGTGGAAACCCAATGTGGGAAAAAACCATCGTTGTTGTCATCTCATTATTCAATCTTCTTATGATAAAAAGTTTTTACAATTTTTCTACTGGTGCAAACTTTTTCCAATACGCATGCATCTACCTGCTGAAGGCTACAACCTTCTCTTGTTCTCCAACTTCTACTGGAAGGGAGCTACAACCCCCTATCTCTTGTACTAGTTGATATGTTTACCAGTACATAGGTGTCAGACTACAGAAAGCTACCACCTTCACTCTTCCTACATGGACCACATTTCATTAATTTTCAGATTGGATACTCCTGGTACACATCAACACAATATGTAGGCCATATTTCATCAAATTTTCATACTGGACCCATCAATAACTTTGAAGCTCAAAATCAATCATCACAATTGTAATATAACCATCAAATACAACTACATCAACCAATCACTGAAACCCATCAACTTTGATGAAAAAACACAATCAATCAATCTGAACATTCAAATCACTGTTAATAGAACACAGCGCTGAATCGATAACACTGCATCAACAACCAGAACCAACTGCAACCTCGAAAATCATATGTTAGAATGTATACAGTACTTTAATGAGGAAAACCTGTGTGTATATGCTACTTTCTGTAACCCAACCTGTTTATACCTCTAAAGATAATGAATCGTAAAAATTCTAAACCAAAAATTGTACTAACCAAAGACATTCTGTAGACCTACTATCATATTGCAAAGTTCTAAACAGATAGCAACAAAGACCACCCTTCTTAATCAATCAATCAGTCAACCAGACTCAATCTCCTTATACAATCAATTTTACTTCAAATCTAATGAAGACATCACTAACAAACAACATGTAAAACAACAACATTGATCTGATAGATCAGTCATTTCTAAACAACAAGCCTCTCCTCTACATACACTACTTGGAAGTGTCAAACCCGCATGTATAAACACCTTCATCTAGATGAACCTATGTATAGATCTACAAATAATGACTTATAACTTCGCAGCTTTTCAAGACTTCAGAAATACCTAGATCATACCATATAAAGGATAAAACGTGTATTAACACTTAGATCTAGCCTATCCATTATCGATTCATACAATGATAAGTCATTTTAGGTCTCATGATCCTGATCCAACATTGTATCCAAGGGTGTAAAAGATATTTAAGATCTATATCATAACCATAGCCCTTACAACACAAAATATACTTCAAATAGACGTATTCATGAAAAACCCTTTCACTTGCACACTTAGCCCTTTGATCTTCTCCTCCTTATACACATAGAGTCTTTGTCAATACCATGCACCAAAAAAACACTTACAACCTATTGTATTCTTATACGGGATAAAGTAGCAGTTATTCTGCTCAATATTGTGGGCTAATACCATGGTATGGACCCTTGGTATTCTTTCATCTTAATTAACCTTAATTTTAACCCCATACACTCTTTTCTTTCTGTGAAACTATGTGCATACATATACGCTCCTTTTATTCTGTGGACCTATGTGTATACACAACTTGGACTAGATCAAACAACATATACAACTTAAAACATTCTCTTTTATCAGTTTCTTGATTCTGATCTGTAAACTTTTGTCTCATCATCATGTTCTTTCATACCATTACTCTATTACCTATGAATAGACTTGTTACACCATGAGTTTCCCTTTATCATTTCTAAACTAACTTGTAAGTGGGTTTCCATGTTATGAAACCAACTCACAAAAAGATAGAAAACATAGATCAACGCCTTAGAATTTAGCCTCTTCGTGGGGGAAGCCTCCTTTACATTACACAAATGAATGATTCCTTCATGATTCAAATGACAAAACCTCCTTTCTATATATAGGAGTCCAAGGAGTCACAATATAACCCAACTGACCTACCAATAATAATATAAAGGCACAAAAATAACAATAGGGGGATTCTATGGGGCACAGTAATAACAATATGGGGACAATAGTGGCACAACAATATTAATAAGGGATACAACTACAATAGTAATGGGGTAATCACTAGTATTGTTGGGAACTAACATGCCCCTCTACTTCAAAAAAGTGTTGTCCTCAATGCTTGAGTAGTTTTGGATGCTTCTGTATAAAATTCTCGTCCTCCCATGTGGAATCTTCAGCGGATAAGTTCTTCACTTGATGAGATACTTCGAAATTGATCGATTTCGTAAATGTCGAGTTCTTGATTCTGTGACTGCTTCCGGTTCCAATATAATTTTTCCTTCCTCGTCAAGTTCTGGCAATATTGTTTGAATTGGGAGCTTGTCGCCTATAACCTTCTTTAAACATGAAACATGGAAAACTGGGTGCACTCGAGAAGCTGCCGAAAGCTCCAACTTGTATGCCATAGTACCAATCTTTTGCAACACCTTGTATGGACCATAATACTTTGGTGATAATTTATTATCCTTCTTAGCTTGCTTGAGGGACATTTGTTTATATGGTTGTAGCCGTGGGAATACCCAATCACCTACATCAAAACTTCTTTCGCTGCAATGTTGATCTGCCTATTGTTTCATTCTATTCTGCGCAACCACGAGGTTATTCTTTAAGAGTTGGAGGACTTGTTGTTGATGCTCGATGTGATGTTCTACTGCTTGAACCTTAGAATTTTCTCTTAAATATGATGTGATGGATGGTGGCTGATATCCATAAAGTGCCATAAATGGGGTCATTTTTGTTGTTGTATGGAAGGAAGTGTTGTACCACCATTCAGCCAGAGGCAACCATTTGACCCATTGTGTCTGTTTATCAGATACAAAGAAACGAAGATATCCTTCCAAACATTTGTTTACTATCTCAGTTTTCCCATCAGATTAAGGATGATAAGATGAGCTATGAGCTAACTGAGTACCGAGACAGGAAAATAATTCTGTCCAAAAATTTCCAGTGAAAATGGGGTCTCTGTTACTTACAATAATCTTTGGATTTCCATGTAGCTTTTGAATTGTTTCCATAAATGTAGTACAAACTGTACTAGCTTTAAATGGATGTGATAATGCACAAAAGTGTGCATACTTGGTAAGCCTATCAACTACCACCATGATGACACTCTTTCCCTCAGACTTGGGTAAACCTGTGATAAAATCCATTGAAACCTCCTCCCAACGTTGGCTTGGAATGGATAAAGGTTGTAATAGACCTAGGGTCTTAATTGTTTCAACTTTATTTTGTTGGCAAACCAAACATTTTGCCACAAACTTTTGAATATACGATTTAAGGCCATCCCAAAAAAATTCCTTCTTAACCCTATGGTAAGTATTTCAAAATCCTGAGTGCCCTCCTAAGGGAGAAGTGTGCAATTCCATAATAATCTTTTGTTTGAGTTGGGAATTCTTATAGAGGTATAAGCGATCTTTGTACCATAAAGAATCATTTTTCCAACTAAATGTATCAGATGTACTAGAATCTTGTTGTAACTTTCTAATAAGTGCCCACACTTCTTCATCATTCTTCCATTCCTCCCTTGCTTCATTTAACCAATTTGGTTGGATAATAGAAATGGCGCACAACAATGCTTCCACATCCTCATCCTTTCTTGAGAGTGCATCGGCCACCACATTTTGCTTCCCCTTTTTGTAGATGATTTCAAAGTCATAACCCAACATATTTGTGACCCACTTTTGTTGCTCTTCAGAGGATAATCTTTGTTCTAAAAAGTATTTAAGGCTATCATGATCCTTTTTTACCTTGAAGTGTCTTCCCATTAGGTAGGGTCGCCATTCTTAAGTGCATGTAGTATTGCCAACGTTTCCTTCTCATAAATAGCTTTCTGTAAAAACTTTGCTTTGATTGGATGACTTTCAAAAGCAATGGGTCTTTCATCTTGCATTAAAACAACACCAATTCCATTTCTTGAAGCAACACATTCCACAATAAAGGTTTTTTGAAGTCCGGTGTAGCGAAGACCGGCGCTTGGCACATTGCCTCTTTAAGATGTTCGAAGGCCTTTGTTGCTTCTGGAGTCCATGAAAATGCATCTTTCTTCAATAATGTTGTTAGAGGTGCTGCTATTCTCCCATAATTCTTAACAAACTTGCGATAATACCCTGTCAACCTGAGAAATCCTCGTAGATGCTTTATGGATGTGGGGATTTTCCATTCCTTAATGGCTTTAATTTTTCTAGGGTCTACCTTAACTCCTTCACGAGATACAATATGACCTAGATATTCCACCTCTTGTACTCCAAAGAAATATTTGGATATTTTTGCATATAATTGTTTCTCCTCCAATAGTTGTAGCACCCTGTCAACATGTTCAACATGATCCTTCCAAGACTTGTTGTAGATTAGTATATCATCAAAAAATACTAACACAAATTTTCTAAGGAAGGATTTGAAAATGGAATTCATCAAACCTTGAAATGTAGAAGGTGCATTGGTAAGGCCAAAAGGCATGACCAAAAATTCATAATGACCCTCATGAGTCCTAAATGCTATTTTTGGAATGTCTTCAATCTTCATTCTGATTTGATGATATCCTGAATGAAGATCCAACTTGGTGAAGTAAATTGATCCATGCAATTCATCCAATAATTCATCAAGAACAGGAATGGGAAACTTATCTTTAATAGTGAGCTTGTTGAACTCCCTATAATCCAGACACATGCGCCATGATCCATCCTTCTTGTGCACCAATACTACTGGAGTAGAGAAAGAACTTTGACTAGGTTGAATTATACCAGCCTCTAGCATTTCTGCCACCATACGTTCAATTTTTCTCTTTTGGGCATAGGGATATCTGTACTGCCTGATGTTTGGAGGAACACTTCCTAGAATTAGATGAATAGCATGATCATGATCACGAATAGGTGGGAGACCTTTGGGAGTCTCAAATACCTTGGAATTATTGTCCAAGATGTTTTGGAGATCTGGAGAAATAGATGATTTCAATGTGGAAACATCTAGTGAACATAATTGTGCAATTACACCTCTTTGTTCCTTTTTGAGAAGCTTTGTCATACCGTTAGAGCTAATTATCTTTCCCAGTTTCCCTGTAATACCCCTTAATTCAACTTCCTTTCTTTTTGCAGAAAATTTCATGAAAAGTTCTTGAAAATTAAAAGCTATTGTACCCAAGGATTGTAGCCATTGGACTCCTAGTCCAAACACACAGCCCATTGGAATGGAAAGCATTGGGCTAGTCAATACATATTCTCCCATGGATAGCTTGATATTATGGCACTTTCCAGAGCAATTTATTGTTCCTCCATTTGCAACCATCACTTGACACTCTGGTGCTGGATATAGGAAGCAATTCAATTCTTTTGCTACCTTACAATGAATAAAATTGTGGGTATTCCTGAATCAATCAACACTATTACCTTTTTCTTCTTGATTTGTCCTTCTATCTTGATGGTTTGAGGAGTGGTAATTCCCACCAATGCATTACAAGATATGGTTGGATTCATTTCTTCTTTATCTAGGCTTTGTTCCTAGAGTATATCCTCTTCTTTTGACCTTTCTTGCTCCTTTTCTTCTTCCTCTTCACAATCTATGTAGAATAGTTTCTTCTCAGCACACTTATGACCTTTAGTGTATTTGCTATCACAACTGTAACAAAGCCATTTTTCTCTTTTTTCTTCCAATTGTGGTGTCAACCTTATAGGTTGTGGAAGACTAGGGGCAACAACACTTCCATCTTTATAGTTGTGAGTGGTATGCTTCCTAATTGCCATAATTTTGCTTTCCATTTTTCTTGCTAACCTGAATGCCTTCTCTAATGAATCAGGTTCCCAAAGGCGAACATCATGTTGGATATTATCCTTTAAAGTTCCTATGAACACATCAATCCTATGCTCCTCTGGAATATTTTTTACCCTTATGTTCAATTTTTGGAACTCCTCAATGTGCTCCATTATTGAACCCTTTTGTTTGAGACTTATCAATTGGCTAAAAAAAGTGTTGCTTTTTGTATCCTCATAATGTGCTGTCAATTCTTTCGTAAAAATTTCCCAAGTGATAATTTGTTTACGAGAGCAAAGCCATTGATACCATACAAATTGATTTGGTTCCAAATATAAAGTTGAAATACGTACCTTTTGTGTGTTTTGCACATTATTGAGATCAAAAAATTGCTCCATCTGTCATGTTGTGGGATCCTTGCCATCAAACTTCCTCATATCGATTTTTGGAATATGGTGGGTCTTCGATCCAAAATTAGAGTCTATGAAATCATGATTAACATTTCTTTTGTTTGCATCATGTTTTAATTTTGCTACCCTTTCACCATTAGTAAGTATTTCTTGTAGAAAATTCGTCAAATCTGTCTTAAAATATTTCTTCAAATCTATCTTCAAATCGTCCATCTTAGCTTCCACACCATTCATCTTAGCTTCCACACCCTTTATCTTAGATTCCACACCATTTATCTTAGATTCCACGCCATTTATCTTAGCTTCTATCAGCTTTTGTGAGAGTGACATTTGTTGCACTTGGTCTTGTAATTTTGATATATCATGTAGTATTTCTTCCTCTTCTTCATGAGTCATGCTAGAGCTTTCAAGTTGCTTACTAGGTGTTTGCATTTTCTTTCCTCAGGGCATTAATTACCGATAATAATGCTCTACTATTCCCTTTGAATTCCTTCAAAATAATTTTTGAAACCAAGCTTAAGCAAAAATTTAAAAAAAATCTACACACCTTTTTTCACTTTGCAGGAGCTCGATATTGCCTCTGATGTCTCTCTGTAATTTCAGATCATCCAGTTCTAAAATTGTGACCAATTCCACCAGTTTGATCCAAATTGGATTCTCCAAGGAAGATTTATACCAAATCTCCCACAGTGACCTGATTATAGACTAGTTCAGTAGAGCAATGTGTACGACATGCCACGTGTCCCTGTTTCAAACTTTGGCTCTAAAATACATAAAAGAAACTACAATCCGTCCTCTTTTTGTACCTTCTTACGCGATTTCAATCCAATGCTCAGAGAGAAAGTTATGACGATTTTCCCCAGGTCACCTGTTTGGAATGTAATTCAGGACTCTGCAAAAAGACCAACTTCCTCAGATCATATCTCCACAAATATAGCACGAAAAGCTCTGAAATTCGGACACGAGGTTCAGTGCAATTTTGTCTACAATGGGTTTTTTTTTTCACTTCTGAAATATCACAGAAAAATTTATAGTGAAAATTCCACGATGACCTATTTGGAGCAGTGAAATCCTAGAATCCAAAGCTCTGATACCAAATGTTATGAAACCAACTCACAAAAAGATAGAAAAGATAGATCAACGCCTTAGAATTCAGCCTCTTCGAGGGGGAAACCTCCTTTACATTACACAAATGAATGATTCCTTCATGATTCAAATGACAAAACCTCCTTTCTATATATAGGAGTCTAAAGAGTCACAATATAACCCAGCCGACCTAACAATAATAATATAAAGGCATAAAAATAACAATAGAGGGATTCTATGGGGCAAAGTAATAACAATATGGGGACAATAGGGGCACAACAATATTAATAAGGGATAAAACTACAATAGTAATGGGGTAATCACTAGTATTGTAGGGAACTAACATTCCATCAAGGACAACACATGTACCATAATGCCAACAATCTCCCAGTTTGGACTTTATGGAAACCATATTGGTGTTGAGCACTTAAAGCTGTAGAACTTGTTAGATATATCAAGCAACACCAATATACTCTAAACCTTTGAAATCAAGGGAAAAGGGTGAACCAAGATATTCTCCCCCTTAGTACATGTTGAGATGAATTATACTGTCCATGCTCCCCCTAAGCACATGCAGAATCTGCAAAAATATTTTTCAAAAGAATAACATGACTCTATAACTCAATTTATGTGAGTATGACCTTCCTATCACCAATGACTCATACATACATCAATCATCCAACCAAGTGGGGATACACCAAATGTTCATACATGACTGAAAATTGCAATTATTACATTATCCTTCCCATGCATAGTGGGGGTACAAATTACATCATATGTCCAAAATGACTCATTTATGATAGACTATGATAGAAAGAGACATATTATTATACCATAGGTCTTTAAATTACCTTTTCATCAAATGACATTAATAACTAAGACCATAGTTGAATTCAACAATCATGATGTAAACAATGCAGAATGTTTTGAAGGCTAATGCTCCCCCTAAACCTGTGCTACTTATGCATTGTCAACAATTCATTCATCAAGGTATCTTAATCAATCAAATAAACATTACTGAGAAAATTATATCAGCGGACTGTATCCATCAACATCTGACTGAACAGGCATGTCAGAAATTGATCTTGAGTCTAACCCAATGTTTTTCTATCAAGAAACACATACACTACTACTGGCATAGAAACTCACGTATATACACGACTCTACTTCATGAAACCGGCATGTATTCCTCTGAATCTGAATAAATTGGTTTTAACAACAGGATGAGACATAAACAACTCCCAACTTTTGTCTGAGATATTCAAATGCTTCTCTAGGAAGAGGTTTGGTAAATATATCAGCAACCTGTACTTTGGAGGGAACAGAATCCAATTTAACCTTTTGTTCAAGCACTTGTTCTAATAGAAAGTGGTACTTAATGGGTATGTGCTTGGTCTTGGAGTGCATGTCAAGATTTTTCTGAATACTAATAGCACTTGTATTATCACATAGGATGGAGATGGGTGGAGAACATGTGATTTGAATATCTTGTAATGTTTGCATCATCCAGAGTAGTTGTGTGCAGTAAGATGCAGCAGCCACATACTCTTCTTTAGCTGTAGATAAGGCAATCAAAATTTGTTTCTTGCTGAACCAGGATACTAATCGTGATCCCATATAAAATGCAACTCCACTAGTGCTTTTTTAGTCATCAACATTTCCAGCCCAATCTGCATCTTTGTATGCATGAAGGGTGAGATCCATATCTTTGGGATACCAGAGACCAAAGTCTTGAGTCCCTTGGAGATATTTGAATATTCTTTTTACAGCCTGAAGATGTGATTCCTTTGTATTGGATTGGAATATTCCAAGAATTCCTAATGCATGGATGATATTTGGTCTCGTACCTATTAGATAAAGTAGACTTCTAATCATAAATTTGTACTCTGGTTGATTCACTGTAGGAGATTCATCATTAGAACTAAGACTACATCCTATTACCATTGGAGTAAATACTGGTTTGGAATATTCCATTGTATACTTCTTCAGAATCTGCTTGATATATTTAGTTTGTGAAAGAAAGATGTCATCTTTTGTTTGTTGCACTTGTAGACCAAGAACATAGGTTAGTTCTCCAAGTAAAGATATTTCAAATTCTTGATGCATAATAGAAGCAAAGTTTTGACTCATAGATTCTTCATTACTGCCAAAGATGATATCATCAACATAAACAACAATAATTAGTAGTTTATCATTCTCAATTTTTGTATAAAAGTTGTTGTCGGAGATCCTTTTGTGAAACCTTGTTGTTGAAGATATTTGTTAAGATGATAATATCATGCCCTCGAAGCTTTTTTCAGTCCACATAAAGCCTTTTTGAGTTTTCATGCAAGCTTTGCATCATTTCCCATAATGAATCTTTCTAGTTGTTCAACTTATACTTCTTCTTATAAATCTCCATTAAGAAATGCAGATTTTACATCCATTTGATAAACTTTGAATTTTTGAAAAATTGAAAGAGCAAGAAACATTCTTATGGCTTCAAGTCTAGCAACAGGTGCAAAAGTTTCTTCAAAGTCTATACATTCTTGTTGAGCATATCCTTCAAAAACAATCCTTACTTTATTTCTAATAACCTCTCCATTTTCTTTCAACTTATTCTTGAATATCCATTTTGTTCCTATAACATTTTTATTATGAGGTCTAGGAACTGATTCCCAATTATCATTCTTTTCAATTTGGTCAAGTTCTTCATTCATGGCCTTAACCCAACATTCATCTATGCTAGCTTCATTTACATTTTGTGGATCTATGAAGGTTAATAATGCTAGATAACTAGAAAATCCTACAAGAGTTCTTCTTGTGTATACTCCAAACCCTTTTTCTCCTAGAATTTGAGATTCTGGATGATTCTTTTGAACGTACCTAGATGGATGGAGCCTTTTCCCTGTCAATGTATCTTCTTCTGATACTTCATTGGTTTCTTCCTCTATATCATTTCGATTTGATACGGGAAAGTAATCATTGTCTTCATTATTATCATCTTCCTTTGTTGATGTCTCCTATTTCAGATTTTTGCATGCTTCATCGATTATAGCATCAATGCATTAAAAAACATCAAAGTCTCTTATTAGACAATTTTATCCCTTGCTTCTAGATGAATAACCAAGAAATATTCCTTCGCTTGCTCTAGGTTCAAACTTACCAAGTTTTTCATCTATCTTTTTTATGAATCATTTACTTCCAAAAACTCTGAAGTTTTTTACAGTGGGAGGCTCACCATACCAAAGTTCATATGGAGTTTCATCACTATTTACATGTACATTAGCTTTTCTAAGGATATTTATTGCAGTATGTGTAGCTTCACCCCAGAAGGTGTCAGGATTTCCAGACTCATCAAGCATAGCTCGAGCCATTTGTTGAATTGTTCTATTCATTCTTTCACCACACCATTTTGTTGAGGATTTCTGGAAACAGAGAACTGTCTCTTTACTCCATGTTGTTCACAAGATTCAAAAAAATCATCTAATATGAATTCACCTCCCCAATCAGATTTGAGACATTTGATTTATATCTAATTCATTTTCAACTAAAGCTTTGAAAACTTTAAACTTTTCAAATGCTTCATCTTTATGTTTTAGTAAACCAATCCAGCACATTCTAGAAAAATAATCAATGAATAAAATGTAGTATTCTTGTCCATGAGGTGACTTTTTCCTTGTTGGTCCACACAAATTAGTATGAATGAGTTAAAGAGGCTTACTCGCTGATCCTTCTTTGGAATTGAATTGAGCTCTGGTTTTCTTGCCAAATTGACATGGTTTGCATATGGTATTTTCTGGGATGATGATATCTGGAAGATCACGAACAGCCTTGAGCCTGCATGATTTTCTTATTTGAGAAAAGCTTATAAGAAAAAAGCTTAGATACCCCAATCTTCTATGCCATAACCAGATCTCTTCTATTTTTCTTAGATAACATTGTTCTTAACCTCATTTAATTATATATGGATTTCTTGGAGTTCTTGTACCTTTGATTATGGTCTTTCCTGTATCAAGCTCACGAACCACGCATTCTTTTGATCGAAAACACAACTTCATTTCCTTGATCACACATTTTACTGACACTCAATAAGTTATGCACTAAACTATCAACATACATATAAAAATTTCCACCTTTAACCTTTTCTTTTAGATAAAAAGAACATTTACCCTTAATGACAGTTAGTGTGTCATTTCCAAAGGAGACATTCTTTTCCTTTTCTAAAGCATTGTATGAAATGAGTTTATCTTTATCACCTTTCATGTGTTTTGAGCATCTTCTATTAATGTACCACTTATTTTCTTGTCCTTCTGCAAACATAGATATTCCACATCTTTCTGACTATAGTCCCTTATTTTTCCATACCTTGGAGTTTGATGATGTTTGCTCCCTTTGATATGTTTGCCGAAATTTGCTCCTGCATTCATATTCTTCATGACCAAAGTTATTGCAAAATGAACATTAAATTTCATCTTCAATAGGACAAAAGTTATTATGAGAGCACTTCTTGATTTTGATCACACTCCTTTGTTTTCTTGCTTCTCTAGTCATGATAGTTTTGTAAGCAACACATTGAGCAACCTTATGACCAAAGTTATGACATGAAAACATTTTCCATTAAAGAATAATTTTTCGTGATCATAAAATCGTTTGGCATTGTTCACCTATTGGTTGGTGCTACTATTGATGTTTACCCTTGGAGTAAAATGAGCATGATTTACATGGGGAGTACCTTTAGGCTTTTGCTGAGGATTGAGGCATTATTGACTTGTTTTTGTTGCATCATGATAGCTTCTAGTGATGGTTGAAGACTTTTCTATTTTGGATGTTTCTCTAGTGTATCCAAGACCAATATTTACAAGAGGAGAACATTGAACCTTGATGATTTCATCTAAGGTTTCCGATCCTTTAGTAAATCTAAGATTCAAATATTTTGTCTTCTCGAGTTCTTTTCTTAGACTCACTACTTCACACTCTAATTTTTCATTGTGATTTTCCCTTTCAATGAGTTGATGTGTCAAAGTGTCTATGACCATATTCTTTTCTTCCAAGCAGATTTTGCGTTAAGTGATTTCTTCAAGAAAATATTCTTCTTGTAAGGCATCCATAAACTTATCATTTTCATAAGCGATGAGTAGTTTGGTATCTTGTTTAGATTGATATTCATCACTATTAGGCATGCTATCACTATATTCGTGAGTATAATAACTTATTCTATTACCAAATTGTTTCCTATTACCTTTTGCAGGGTCGTTTCTTTTGACATGGTTATCTTTATGAGGACATTTATTAGCATAATGACCAACTCTACCTCAAGAAAAACATTTGAAAGGAAGCTTACCTCTGAATCTTCGAAGCCCCGTTGAAGTTTCTTCACAAATTTTACCTCATCTTCTTCTGATATATATCCTAATTCCTTGAGATATTCCTTTTATTTTCCCTTTGTTGAGGCTTTGAAAGCGACTTCTCTGATATCTGATGGACCTCCTTTCCTCATTTCAAAGGCAGTTAAGATTACATGAAGTTGAACAATAGTAACAAATTGTAGATCCTGCTTCTCTTCAATCGCAGATACTTTTGAGTCAAATTTAGAAGATAGAGATCCCAAAAAAAATTCTACTAAAGTAGCCTCCTTTATTTCTTCACCCAGATTCTTCATACAATTTACAATCTCATCTACTCGTAAAAAGTAACTAGCAATACTTTCATCACTATGCATTTTGAGAGTTTCATATTGAATTCTAAGAGTTTGGAGCTTCATGTTTTACCTGGGAGTCTCCTTCGAAGCTCTGAATGATTTTGTCCCACATTTCTTTGGCTGTGTTGAGTTGCATGACTTTGACGAATTCTGATTGTGATAAACCTTCTAATAATATATTGACGGCTTTGGCATTGGTTTCATATGCTTTATTTTCTGATGGATCTGTGGGGACTATTGTTGGATATTGATATCCTCCTTCCACAATTTCCCAAACATTAGCTCCAAGTGACTAAAGATAGGCTCTAGTTCTTGTCTTCCAATATGCTAAGTTATTGTCATTGAATATTGGTGGTCTGATATACCACATTCCTTCGTGATTACTCATCTTGATAGGTCTTCCTTCAAGCGATAAAGCTTCTTCTGAAGGACCTCCTTTGAAACCAATTGTTGGGAAAAATATCGGGGGGAATCAGTATTTAAACTTTCAATAAAAAATTTCCCTTTTCAAACTATATACGCAATTTTACAGAAGACAAACAGCGTATGTCCACAACTATAATGAATGGAACTAGCATATAGATAATAAAATTGTAAAATAGCTAAGTCATTGTCAGTTGAACTTAAATCAGAGTGTGATGCATTTACTAAGTAGTAAACAAATGCAGTAAAACAAAATAAATCAACAGACATTAGGAACACACATGAACACCAAGATTTTTCAAGTGGAAACCTAATGTGGTAAAAAATCATTGTTTTTGTCGTCTCAGTATACAATATTCTTATTATAAAAGTGTTTACAAATTTTGTACTGGTGCAGACTTTTTCCAGTACGCATGCATCTACCTGTTGAAGGTACAACCTTCTCTCATTCTCTAGCTTCTACTGGAAGGGAGCTACAACCCCTAGCTATTATACTAGCTTATATGTTTACCAGTACGTAGGCATCGACCTACAGAAAGATACCACCTTCACTCTTCCTCCAAGGACCATGTTTCATTAATTTTCGGACTGGATACTCCTGGTACACATCAACACAATATGTAGGCCATGTTTCATCAATTTTTCATACTGGACCCATCAATATCTTTGAAGTTCAAAATCAATCAGCACAAGTGTAATACAACCATCAAATACAACTGTATCAACCAATCACTGAAACCCATCAACTCTTAAGTAAAAACACACTCAATCAATCTGAACAGTCAGATCAATGTCACCAGAACATAGAGTTGAACCCAGAACACTACATCAACAACCAGAACCAACTGAAACCTCAAAAATCATATGTCAAAATGTATACGCTACTTTAATGAGGCAAACTTGCGTGTATACGCTACTTTCTATAACCCAACCTGTGTATAGCTCTAAAGATACTGAATCATAAAAATTATAAACCAAAAACTATATTAACCAAAGACATTATGTAGGTCTACTATCATATTTCAGATTTCTAAACAGATAGCAGCAAAGATCGCCCTTCTTACTCAATCAATCAGTCAACCAGACTCAATCTCCTTATACAATCGGTTTTACTTCAGATCTAATGAAGACATCATTTACAAACAACAGTAAAACAACATCACTGATATGATAGATTAGTCATTTATGACAACAAGCCTTTCCTCTACATACTCTACTTGGAAGTGTCGAACCCACATGTATACGCGCCTTCATTGAGGTGAACCTGTGTATATCTGCAAATAATGATTTATAACTTCGCATCTTTCCAAGACTTCAAAAATACCCAGATCATAGCATATAAAGGATAAAACATGTATTAGCACTCAGATCTAGCCTATCCATTATCAGGTCATACAATGATAATGCATTTCAGGTCTCATGATCCTGATCCAACATTGTATCTAAGGGTGCACAAGATATTTCAGATCTATCTTATAACCATAGCCCTTACAACACAAAATATATTTTATATAGAAGTATTCATGAAAAACCCTTTCACTTTCACACTTAGCCCTTTGATCTTCTCCTCCTTATATACTTAGAGCCTTTGTCAATACCATGCACCAAAACAATACTTACAACCTATGTTATTCTTAGAAGGGATCAAGTAGCCGTTATTCCGCTCAATATTGTGGGGTAATGCCATGGTATGGACCCTTGGTATTCTTTCATCTTAATCAAACATAATTTTCATCCCATACACTCTTTTCTTTCTGTGAAACTGTTTGCATATGTATACACTCCTTTTATTCTGTGGACCTGTGTGTATACGCAACTTGGACTAGATCAAACAACATATACAACTTAAAACATTCTCTTTTCTCAATTTCTTGATTCTGATCTGTATACTTTTGTCTCGTCTTCCTGTTCTTCTGTACCATTACTTTGTTACCTCTAAATAGACCTGTTACACCTTGAGTTTCCCTTTATCATTTATGAACTGACCTATAAGTGGGTGTCCATCAAGGACAAATCATGTACCATAATGGCAACAATATCCCCCTTTGGACTTGATGGAAAACATATTGGTGTGAGCACTTCAAGCTATAGAACCTGTTAGATATATCAAGAAAACCAAAATACTCTCCCCCATATCAAGCAACACCAAGATAGTCTCCCCCATATCAAGAAACACCAAGATACTCTCCCCCTTTGACATCAAGGGCAAAGGGCGAACCAAGATATTCTCCCCCTTAGTACATGCTGAGATGAACTATACTGTCCATGATCCCCCTGAGCACATGCAGAGTCTGCAGAAATATTTTTCAAAAGAATAACATGACCCTATAGCTCATATTATGTGAGTATGACCTTCCTATTTCCAATGACTCATACATACATCAATCACCCAACCAAGTGGGGATACACCAAATATACATACATGACTGAAAATTGCAATTATTACATCATCCTTCCCATGCATAGTGGGGGTACAAATTACATCATATGTCCAAAAGGACACATTTATGATAGATGTTGAAAATGCAAAAAGATGATGGAGCTTAGTGGAAAGGAGTCGCCTTCACTAAGTGGGCTCGCAGGCTATTTTTGGAGCAAAGTCTATTTTTAGACTATGTCTATTTTTAGACATATGGATCATGGTCTATGAGTTGCAGGATGCTATTTGTGTATGATTGGTCATGTTGGTAAAAATAGATGGACTTATATTTTTAGACATATGGGCAGAGTCTATTTTTAGACTGCCAGGATAAAAATAGAACAGTCAAATATTATTAGCTCTTAATAATATTTGGACTATAAACATTATCTTATCCTCTTGGAGCACTTCAGTTCGAGCTACAGATGTGGCACATGCAGCTGTCAGAAGGAAATACGCTTTTCTTATGGGTCAGTTGAGCTATTGCATGATGGATATCAGTTAGAACTCATGTGGTTTAGTTTGGTGGAGTTGATTGAGGAGTTGATGGAGTTGTGTTCAGTTTGACTTGGTTGAACTAGTTGTATTTAGTCTAACTGCAGAATACACTAGTGATGAGTGATGTGAATTAATTATTAATTAACTCACTAATTATTAACTCATAAAGCAACTAAAGAATACATCAGTTAACTCAGTGCATGGACAGTTCAGTGGAGACAAGTGTTAGAGGTGAGTGAAAGGGCAAGACAGCTGTCAGTTGTGACTACAGTTGTGCATGAGATTTGCACAATCAATGGATTGAGTATTGCTAATGAGGATTGCGTGGTTCAGCCAAAGGAAATATGAGTTTGGATCAGCCATTCTCATCTATTCTCATGCAGGATTGCGCAGTGGAGGCAGGCAAACAGTGGAGGAGATTTGAACCTGTGATTGATTCAAATCTGAGCTAGTTTGTGTGTAGCAGGTGGAGATAGTATTGAGTACTTGTGAGGAGTATTGTACTATGTATTGTTACATGTTCTCAATCAATATAATATACAGATAGTTGGGGGTTTTCAGCTATATGCTTTCCCCGTGATATATTGTGTTGATATGTGTGATTGATGCTTCAATGTGCACATGCGATTGTTTCTGAATACTGCAAATTGATGATCAACGTAGAGGAGGTTATGTATTATGCATGCATTCAGCAATAACGTATAATCGGGATAATCTCTGTGAATAAGTCTCATATTATTCAAAATTTCTACATGGTATCAGAGCAGAGTTGATCATCAGATCTATTATTCAAAAGTGACTACATTTTATTTCTTGGCAGAGTCTGTAATCGGGCCAGGTAGCCTCTGGATTCATCCTTCCTTTGGAAGGTGAGATATCCGGTAAAAGCCCTACAGTCAATCTCTGTACGAGAAATACTTTGTTCTCACAATTTTAGATCAGAA